>MNCI01015870.1:154006-164992 GCA_015680685.1 Gnetum montanum | reverse complement strand
ACATACAAGCAAGCCTTGGAAGACAACGAACGATTAACCCCAAGTGTTTCTTGTGGCGTTAAGGCATTTAGTCTGCAGAGTTTGACTGGATCGCTTGTACACGCTCGTATTCATATGGTTGAGTGTAGGGGTACCTCACCACTCATCACTATCTATATGATTCTCCTATTTAACTTAGTGCTTGTTGTTAAGAGCTTGCTAAATTCTTTGATTCTAACTTGTATGTATGAGCTAAGTTGATTTTTATGGTGATTATGAGCTCGAAAATATTTTTAAAGCTATTTATATGCATCTAGCTATGCATGATCTTCCTCTCATTCAAGCTTACTTTTTGAGCTCATCCAATCTCAAAAAGGAGGATAACATTATGTTTTCTACGCTTAGTTATAAGTATGACTTTTCAGTAGAGCTTTCATTTTGCATAGATTTGAGCTTTCATCTTATCTTTCACATGGAAGCATTTCTTTACCACATTAACACGTAGAGCCGATTTGAAGAACTATGTTTTTGGTTCTACTTAGCTTGTCCAAATTGATTCTACCAACTCAGTATCATATGCACTCAAATAGTTTTAATCTAGCTTAGCTCTTTAGTTTAGTCCTACAAAGATTGCACAAATTGATTTGACCATGTTGGCTTATTCTCTTATTAATAGGAATTAGTGGAACCAAGCCTAAAAAAATTTTAAAACATGTGTGTAGAAGAATTTTATTCCAGCTTAGCCTATAGAACCATTTTCTAGTTGTACAAAGGAATGAGAGATAACTCTTCCATGTCAGCTCAGAAAGACTTTGCTAAATAGAACTAGCTCCTAGAACCATTTCTTAGTTCTACAAAAGCTAGTTAAAGAATAGCTATATCATGTTAGCACTTTTTCCTTCTTTCTTACATGTAAGCTTGGATGAAAAGCTCATCTATTTTCAAAAAAATCTTCAAAAACAACTTTTGATTCTACTAGATCTACTACCTCATCAAGTTGTAGAACCAATATTTAGAAGCAATTTTTGGTTCTACAAATCTCTACCAAAATATCTCTACCACATCTACTCATTTTGCTTCCTGCACAAGAAAGCTTATTTTAAGGAATAGAAAAGCCATGAGAACCAAAAGGCTGCATATTTACTTTAAAGAGCACATTTCCATGTCATCCTAAGTGGAAGGAAAGCTCATAAAGAAGAATATAAGTTAGCTTTTATATCTCTCTTAATGGTAGAACCAATTTAGGACTAATTTTTAATTCTATACAAGTTACACCAAAAACAATGATGCCACATTAGCAAAAATAAAAGGGATGTGATAAGCTTATATTTAAAAGGGCAATTATATAAAAAGGGTAAAGTTTATACTACTATGTAAGCAAGCTGAAACTCATTAATGAAAAGAGAAGAGTTGGTAGTTGAAGCTTAAATTTCCATTATCATCAATGTAAGTAGAGGTTGTTATTTATTTAGGAAGCAAAGGAACCACTAGAACCAAAAATAAAATAACAGATTTCTTCCTCCTCTGCTAAGCTTTTAATGCTCATCTCAAACTCATACCAAATGCAGTAATGGAAGCTAAGATGTAATGGATACTTCTTCTTACCTAGCTACTCTTCCCAATAGATTAGTAATGGTTACAACTTACTTCTTCTCATGCTTATTCAGCATATTAGCAATGGGTTGAATAATGGCTCTAATATAGCTAAAAATAATATGAAATATAAATTGAATCTCTCTAGCTTTGTTGTGTAATTTTGGTTTTGGCCTTGTGCTTGAACTAAAATTTCTTCTTCTCAATTTTTCTATCTATTTCTTCTTTGTAAAAGCTTTATTTTCTTTTTCTTAGAAATCTTGGAAACCTCTTAAGTGTTTGTGTTGAGAAAAGATAGATTATTTCCTCTTCCTCTGTGCTGTGAAAGTTCTTTAACTTAGAGCCTAGTGGTTGTGCTTAGTTCATGATTATAAAGGAAGCTCTATAATTTCTCTTTGAATAATAGAATTACTTTGTCCCTTATGATCTAGGAAGATTTTATGATAGAGTTAGACTAGCTAATCTAGTAGTTGAACCACCTTAAAACCTCCATGTCTATTTTCTATTTTCTACATTAAGTTTCATTGGGGCTTTTTACTAGTTTTTCTACTCGTCTTAGTTTAATTCAACTTTATATAAGGCCTTGATTCATCCCCTCTGTTAATGCCTTTAGATGCACCTAGGAAATATAAATGTTAACCTAGTGGTAAGAATATTGATTTAGAAGACCTTAGTTGTATTCTATTTTTGTCTTCCATTTTATGTTATAAAATTAATTTTGTTATAGTCAGTGAGATATTACTTGGTTAGAGTATGTAGCTTATAATATGCAAGTCATTGGTTCAATTCTTATACATACATTTAATAATAAGATGTTAGGTTACTGGTAACAACTTCTAATCCACTAGGAAACACTTGGTTATAAATCATTAAGAGATTCCATAAAAGAAACTCTAAATTTGAATATATTGGAATACACTTTTTGCAACTTGGCAATCAATTCAGCATTAGAGACTCTCAGAACATTGTAGTGTAGCAAAAAGTCAAGCATTCATTACACCATTGTACAACCAAAAAAAGTAGATCCAACCTAAGAACTAGTAGGAATTTTTGGAAATCGAAGCTAGGAAGCACCTGGATCGTAAGAATGATTGCTAAACATAACTTGCCAACTTCAAAAGGTTTCAAGCTTCATCTATGCAACTCCTTGTGCATTTGGGCATACAATTTGTACACATTTGAACTCAATATTTTCAATACTTCATTATTGCAATAAAATTTTTAGTTCATTTGTTGTGCAAGTTTATTCTACAATTAATTTTTGTGCTTTTTCTTAAATTGGATATGCATCTCTATTTAAATTATTTACACCTGTGTACACTCCTCAAGTACCTAGGTGATCCACAAGACCATCCAAGGCACCATGGATCCTCTTTCTCAGAAGCCCTTAAGATCTAAAGGTTTCTAGTGCTAGAAGGAGGGCCTCCACCCAAGTTCTTCACCCAATCCTAGTTTTTCCTTTTTGAAAAGAACTTTTCTAAATTTTACATTGAAACCTACCTAGAAACCAACATTGTCATCCATCCTCTCGCAACTAATATTCTGTATAGTTGTTGTAGTTAGTTTGGGTGTTGCAATGAAATTCACAGCAATTGCTGGGCTTTTAAATTCAACGTAGTTTTTAATGTAACTTATAATGATCGTTAGTTTTAGCTTAGCCTTTGGTTTTTCCAAAGGCCAATATATATTTTACAACCATAACCCACTTGCAACTACAACAAATTTTCCAACAGACTTTTCTTGTAAGCCCAATGTATATTTGAAAAACCAATTTACTTTTCTTGGCAAAACCAAAGCACTCATTCCCAGAAACCCAAGTGTAGTTTTCACAAAATGCCTAGCATATTTTTGGTGAAACATTATACTTCCTCTTACCACATAAAGCCAACGTTGCTTTCCAAGATACCCATTGTATCTTTTGGAAAGAAATAACATATTTTTTGATTGCACATCAATACCATAGTTTTACATAAAGGGAAAATATACCAGCATTTTTCAAAAAACTAAACCAAAAACTTACTCTTTTTATCTCCAGCGTATTTTTTGAAAAATACCAATGTATCTTTCCAAAATCGAACATATTACCAACAACCATTTTTTTCATATTTAAATTTTCATAATAACTACTGGAAATTTTAAATCCTAACATATAAATTACAATAACTTAGACCATATACTAATTTTTCCATAAACTGTTGAACTTTTTAATGCCCAACAAAACCTGAATTTCAAAATTTTACAAAATTGGATTTTAGGTGTGCACCCAAAGCCCAACATAGTTTTTGCCAACCTAGCTTAATTTTATAAAGTGTAGCTTATTTTTTACTAGCCTAGCTTAGTTTTTGCTAGCCTAGCTTAATTTTTCTAGCCCAGTGTAGTTTCATAAAGCCCAACTAAGTCTTGCAAAGAATAGCTTAGTTTTGCAAAACTTACCTTAGTTTTACAAAGCCCAACATCCTTTTTGTTGGCTAGACATAGTTTTGTTGGTACTAATTAATGCCTTTTCATAAATCAACCATATTAACTCTAGACCTTATATATGGCCTCCAACTAAGATGCACTTTGCCTCTATGACCAAAAAGACCTTGCGGTCATAGAATGAAGATAATCACTTCGACAATGTGGAAAGACCCTAGATTTCACAATGATTAATGAGGAAATTTTTTAATACACTAAGATGTAGGTCAGTTTGTTAATACCTCGGTCTAAATCTAATGCTAAGTGCAAGTTTGAAACTGTACATAGAGATGGAAAAGAATATATCCCATATCCTTAGGAAAAAATCCTCCTCACTAACTTTTATGCACAAATGCTCACACAACTCATAGAAGTCATTGAGTAGACTAAGGAGCTTAGTTCAAAAGGTTACAAAGAAGAGTAGGATGAGTTTGAGGATGAATCAAATGCCAACACTTTTATTGGTAACCTTTTCCAACAATTAGTTTCTTGAAATATTACTCCTAGTTTAGCCTTCCCTACCTTATGTATGGAACATGTTCCCCAATCTTCTACTCTCCATGTCCATCCTACTATGCTTGGATCAATGCCCATCATGACTATGCACGAGCCATAACCCATACCTCAATGTACTTTCTCGTTCTCATCCATGCCCTTTGTAATACAACCTCATATCATGCCTCTAGCCTCAATGATGTCTACCTCACCACCTCCCTTTGTCATACTAGTGGTACCTTCATTAAGGCCCCAAGTAACCCAAGCATCTCATACTCCCTATTTTGCCTTCATACCACATGTTCCAACTCAAGAAACTTTCTCCTTGTTCAACCCCCCTATAATGATGGCCACACAAGTTATACCATCTGTATCAATACCCATCACATGACCTCAAGCTTTACAACTTCCTCCTCAACCATCAATATAGGCATCGCAGTCTACAAGGATGTCCCAAGGCTTGGATCAAGCCTTCCAAATGATCCAAGACCTTACTAAAGAGTTGTGAAAACTCAAGGCTAGTACAAATTAGACAGTTAAGGTTCTAGACTTTTACCAAGATGATCCTATAAGCCCTTCTATGCCTCAAATAACCTTACCTACAATCATGCCCATACCAAACTTCATCAAATACAATGATGAAGGGGATCCTAATGCACATCCAGTCACCTTCTGATCTAAGTGTCTCTCTCTTATTCTTTTTTATTTTTATTTTTTGCAAGCTTAGCCTCATATGATCCTATGGATTTCCTCATGTCTCTTAAGGGAAAGGCTCTAGATTGGTACTAAACCTTTTCTATAAGTTCCATCTCTTCCCTTGAGAACCTAATACACTAATTTTTCAACCACTTTAGATACAACTTGAAGTTGGATGCCACATTGGATCAACTGATGAAGGTGAGTAGTGACCACTTGAACTAGTCAAAAGGTTCATTCAAAGATGGAATTCAACCTTTAATGAGATTCCAAAGCCTATCTCTAAAACTCATCTCTTGGTCATCTTTAAGGAATTAGTAAATAATTTTACCAAGTCAAGACTCTACTACTTATAGCCTCAATTATTGAGCCAAGCCTTTTCACAAACCAAGAACATTGAATCCAACCTATGTGGCCTATAAAAATGAACACATAAGAATGGATAGTAATAAAAATAGAAAATAACATACAACCATGGCCATAGTAACAAAAGAGTTAAAACAAGGATAATGACAAGAATCACTGCCATGCATCAAATACCCTAACTCATCCTAGCCAACCACTTTCTACACCCCAAATCAACCAAAATCAAATTATGGTCAAAAAAATAGAATGAAGTATGCTAGGTTGCCTAGGAAGACCTTTGAGCTTTTATAATAGTTGCTTAAAGACAATCGTATACAACATAAGAAACTATTTGAGGAGGCTTTTAAGAGGTACAATCATCCTTTTGAGATAGCTAGAGATCCAATGATAGCTATCAAAGATGATCTGAAGCTATCAAAGTACTTTAGACTAGATAGGTTTTTCCATTATCATCAAATGGCTAGTCATGACATTGATTTTTTCCTAGCATTAAAGAATGACCTCCAAAAGATGATTAAGCATGAAGAGTTTGTGTTGAATGAGCCCAACTCTACAAGTTCCAACAACAACTCTTACATAGTAGTCTCATTCACAAAAACAAAATAGTCCAATTCTCCTAGGAAATTGTTTTTTATCAAAGTACCACTGTAGCTCCAAAACACAAAGCCTAGAGAGCCCTTCTTCATATGAGTACTAGCTCCTCCAACCCCTAAGAAGCCTTTCATAATATGTGTTCCCCCTTTAATGGCTTCAACATCACAATGCAATCAAGAAGTTACCAATACTTCTAATGCTAAAGAACCATTTGTTATTTTGGTCCCTCCACCTTTGACAAGAAAAAATATAACAACCTGTAATCAAATCCCATATATAGTGGTCCATAATTTATAGGTTAGCAAGAAATCATCATTGCAATAATGAAGAAAATAACTTATCACCAAATCCATAACTAAGCCCACTAAAGGTAACCAATAACATAAGGCTTCAAAGTAAGCTAACACACCTAGATCCATCTTAAGATCAACTAAACCCATGAACAAGGGGCCCAAGGAACACACATCAAAACCTAAGCCATAAACTCTAGGAAGAATGGAGGAAGTTAAAACCACCAAGGTTGAAAGATCATGCACCAAGGGAATGAATTTCCTCATAATGATGAAATAAGCCAAATAGTCCCTAAAACAAAAGAACATGTTACCAAGCCTATACAACTTGGTCATGACTTCTCCTACTCATAGAGATGAACTAGCTCAAGTGTTGACTTCTATCCTTAAGAGCAAAGACATGTCAACCAACAAAGAATCAATCCACTCTATCATTGAGCAAGCTTCACTTAGAGAAAATGGGCATCAACCCATACTCAACTTTCATGACAGTGAAGTGAAGATTGACTCTGGAAATGCATAAGTGTTATTCACTTCTCTCCTCATTACTATACGTGTTGGCAAGTACATGAGTCATCATCTTCATGTGGATGATGGGGCAACAACTAATATGATACCATTTTCTATTGTTGACAAACTAGACTTAACTAAGAATATCCCAGAAACCACTATCTTAGTACTCAAGTCATTTAACAGGTTACCAATAGTAGTGTAAGGTTCTATGTCCTTGGATTTTGTAGTCGGTGAGCAATTCCCTACATCTTCCAACTTCCTATTGGTTGAAGAGATACCTAGCTTCAACTTGATCCTAGGAAGGCCATGGTTAGCTAAGCTTTGTGTCGTCTTCACTCCTATACCTTAGGAGATTCACCTGCCATACGAGGGTGGTGAAATTTTCATTCATGGGAATAACATGTCACTACCTTTAATTACCTATGTCAATATCAACAAAGGTTTGGAGTTGATGTTTCAAGAGGAAACTCCTAACACTCAAATTGTGGCCATAAACAATAAGGATAATAATGGTGTTAGCAATATCAACTTTGCAACATGGTATGATTAACGAAGATGCCTACAACTTACCATGCTAAACAAGAGAGAAGGTAAGCATAGATTTGTGCAAAAAGGATTTTTTGATCTATCAAAGCTCTAACAACAAGGTTACAGTAAATGTCTTATCTTGTATATTGTTAAGGAACATTTGATCACTTTTGTGACATTATATCATGTTTTGATATTAGCCTAGCCTCATATGCTCTTTGAAGAGCATCCCATACTTGCTATATATACATAAGTCTGCTAAGATTTACAACTAGCAATGTCATGGCCCTCTAAGGCCTAAAACTGGCAACCTTGTAGTTTTCTAACACCTAAAACTGACAACATCACAAGCTATTAAGGCCTAAAACTAGCAACATCACAACCTACTAAGGCCTAAAAATTGGTGACGTTATGCCCTTCCAAGGCCTAAAACTAGTAAATACGTAACTTTCCTTTCTTTCTCTTATGTATGTATTACAACCTATGTGCATTGTTCATAGTTATGCTATGTTTTGCAATTTTTATCTTATTACTTTACATTATCAAAATTTTACCTTTTAGCCATACATTTCACTTTTGCTTTAACTTGTGGCCTAAATACATTGTTACAGAATATGAAATAATAGAAAAAACATAAAATATAAAAAGAAAACAAAACTAAGAATTATAACCAACAATAGTGCTAAATTGGTCCAAATGCAGCATCATGGACATCCAACATGACTAGGTAATCCATGACCATAACCATGATTACACAATGAGATATAAGAAGATGATACATAGTCTTTCAAGCTATAAATGTAGTAGCATAGTAGCATCCTTAGAAATTAATGAAGCAAACATGGAAAACCTTTTGTTATACACAAATTCATAACCACACAAAGACAAATAAAGTACTAGATGTTTCAAGATAAAGCTCCAAGGAATAGATATGTGTTGTAGTGCATTTTCCTTTAACACTTGCAAAAATGTTTCTACAACATTATATGAAATATTACATCAATTATCCCAATTTTTGAATTCACAATTTATATTAACTTTGAATCTTTTGAGATTTTAGCTTATTCACATTAAACCTTATGATATATGAAATGACTATTTCAATCTCCTTCGATGTGTAAAAATATCCATAGAAAGATCACTAATGAAGTGTATTTTTTCTGGCTTTAATATCAAATATCCGATATCAAATCCCTAATATTGAATACCCAATATCAAGGACCCAAAGGGGATGTCAAATATTTGATATTACAATATGTGTGTTGGCTTATAAATATTGGACACATGATTTGGAGTCATATTAGTCATAGCATAGTAGAGCTCTTGCACTTTTT
This sequence comes from Gnetum montanum, assembly GCA_015680685.1. NCBI lineage: Eukaryota > Viridiplantae > Streptophyta > Gnetopsida > Gnetales > Gnetaceae > Gnetum > Gnetum montanum. Next base: position 156,147 of record MNCI01015870.1, on the reverse strand, counting down.
CTTTCCCAGAGCTAGAATATTTTCCCAAGTACTTGCAGCCAGAGTTATTGATTGTATGGATTTTTATTCGAGCACTATTGTACCTAAGCATGGTAGTGTGTGTAGTAATAAAGATGAGCTTTTTGATAAACCTTGTAGCACTTTCACTAGATTAAATATTTTCTTTATGCATTTAATGTTTTGTGCAATCCCCTTTAATGCTTTAAGTAACTAAAATAAATTAAGCTAAGTTAAGATAGATTAAATATCAATTAATTAATCACATAAGTACAACCACTTCAATCATGTGCATGATGCTTGCTAATCCAATAAAACTTAACATTTGGTAACCTAGCAACATTATATGTGTTTAGTTTGTGTATAGAAAGTGGGACCAGATGCTTATGTTAGGATTAGTTAAACATTGGTTAGTTAGTTAGATTAAATTAGCAATTAAATTACTTCATTTCCTTCATCCTTTATTTTAAGCATCCATACATAAAATAGAAAAATAATAATAATAATCATATGTCTCAATTACACTTAACCATACCTTTGCATATCACAAGTGTAATTAAGAAGACAGTGAATGACTATTAGGGCAAGTTCACTTCCTAGAACCTAGTATACCAAAAGATAAGGGATCCATGGAATTTGACTAAATCACGTGTGAACACTTAGTGACTCATATCGTTGAGCATAGGGGTATCCACCACTCATCATTGGCATTATTGATGGGGACTCTTTTTTTTTTTTTTTTGAAACATGTGCTATCTAGGCATAGTGAAAATCATTAACATTGTTGGACGAACCCGAAGGTTAAAATCATCCTAAAATAAATATAATAATTTGAGCACACTGATATTGTGTTCTAATTGAAAAATGTCTTCTTCTCACAAGTGAGATTATACTAAACAACCAATTCCTCAAGAATGCAGGGTTATATATACTCATCTAAATGAGTATGTACCTAACTTCACCTTGATCCTGCATCAAGATGAACAATTGCGTTGGTGAGATATGGAGGACAACATTGTAATGCCTCCAGATCAATCTGTGCCTAGGATACTGCTCCAAACTCTCAAGATGTTAGACATCTAGGATCTTCAAGAAGAGTACATTATGCATGACCATGACTACTAGGACTACCATCTCACTAAAACACAATGCATGAGAGATCAACACTAGGAGAAGCACCATGAGGCTATGAAGGGAAAGTGGTTCACCAATCTCTTGTTCTTGCTTAATCTAAAAAACAATAAGGATCCTCCATCTAGATGTTCTCAACATGAATATTCTTCATCCATTAATATTGGCAATGGAGGATTGAACCTAAATATGCAATCCACTATCAACAATATAGGTTTAGGAAAAAGTGGGAGTCAAAGCAAGGGCTCGGTTAAGCATCAAAATGACAAGAAAGCTAATGAGCATGGCATGACAAGAATAATGAAGGTGGAAAATACCATGGTAGTGGAAGTACTACCCCCTCTTCACCCTCTTCATCTACATCTTATTCTTCAACTTTTGGTTTTGACATATGCCTTAGAAAGAAGAACTATGATGAAGGTGAATAGCAAGATAATGATAGTCACAAAGACCATCATGAACACAAAGGGGTAGCAGAATACATCATAGCCATCATCAAAATAATGATGATGATGAGTGTTTGCTTACCACTCAAAGCATGCTAAACATTGTAGAGATAGTAAAAATTTCAACCATGCATTTGAAAGATAGTCAAATCGAGTGACTAAACATGAACAATATCCCCAAATTTTAGGGGGAATATAACTCTAATCCACAAACACATCTTCAAGATTTTCACAATGCTTGTGCCTCATAGAATATTGAAAATGATTGGTAAAAATTAAGGCTATTTCCTAGGACACTCACCAAGGAAGTAGAAAGCTGGTACCAGTTATTTGAGCCAAAATCCATCTGTAGAGGGAGTACAATGTTGGAGCTATTCAATGATAAATATCATACACACTCCCAAGTGTCTACTTGGAGAAGGTAGATCCAAGGATGAAAGTAAGAAACACATGAGCCCTTGGACATTGCCATGGAAAGATACTATTCTCTCATACACCAATTCCCTAGCCATGGTTATTCTAAGTGTAAACAACTTCGTCACATCATAGATGAACTTAGATTAGAAA
>MNCI01015870.1:141049-153099 GCA_015680685.1 Gnetum montanum | reverse complement strand
ATACTATCATGTTAATTCATGAGGTAACTTATTGGATAAAATTTTGTCACCTTCCTTGGAAGCTATTTGATCCTAGAAATTCCCTTATTTATCTTCAAATCACTAGGAAGAATCCTTGCAAGGATCTTCTAGATTCAAGTTCTAGTGTTAATCTAATTTCCCATGAGATGTATAAAGCCTGCAACCTACCTCCACTCAAGAAGAGTAGCATTTATCTCAAGTTAGCTAAACAATCCATCATTGTTCCCTTAGGACTAGTAAAGGACATTATGATCACTATCTATGGATGGTTCTACCCCATTGATTTCTTGGTGATCTGAGTGAAAAATTGCAAGGGGACTTCCCAATCATCTTGGAAAGGGCTTGGTTGAAAACTATTGATGCACGATTAAGGATTCAAGATCTTTTCCTTGAAATATCTAAAGAAAATGCATTTGGAAAGATCAAGAGGAAGAAAATTCCATGCATAGCATACAATGATATAGGGTGTAACTGTGTGCAGAAATTATGGACCATTAATAGTGTATATTTCAAAGCATGTAATCAATGTGCTGATATATCTAAAATTCAAAGGTGCCTATATGCAACAGCTACAAAGCAAGAGGGCACCTAGTGGCTAATAGTTGACCCTAAGAGTAGCTTAACACTTTGCATGGAACTTTGCTAAGAGCCTAACATATGCCTACATAGATAGCATGGATGAACTGGAGTAAGTTCATCACCAACTCTTTGATGATGCAAATGATGATAACTATTGAGGAGAGTTGGAAATCCCTAAAAATTTTAAACAAGAATCCTTAGAGTTGAAAACTCTACCTACCAACATGGAGTATTCATTTTTCAAAAATGGAAAGCAATAATCATCAATGAAAATCTTGCTCATGAATAGAAACAAATGTTATTTAAGATGATCAACAGGTGGCCAACAACCTTTACTTGGTCATATCCTAAACACATAGGTATTGTTCCTAGGATATGCTAGCATCGTATCTACACTAGTTAGGCCATGAAGCTAAAGAGGTAGTTGTAGTTGCGGTTGAACCCCAAATTGAAGTAGGTCATCAAAGAGGAAATCAAACAACTTCTTAATGTGGAGTTTATCTATTCCATTGAGGATAGTGAGTAGGTTAGCTTGCTCATGATTATGACAAAGAAGGTGACAAGTGGTAGTTCTATATTGATTTTTTGTTGTTGAATATGGCAACATTCAAAGATTACTTTCTATTACAATTTTTGAATCAAGTGTTGGACACTCTTTCTAGGCATTACTATTATAGATTCCTAGATGGTTATAGTGGCTATAACCAAATCCAGATTGTGCTAGAAGATCAAGCCAAAATCACATTCATGAGTCCTTGGGGGATATGAAGTGAAATATGCCTTTTAGCATGTGTAATGCTCCTACAACATTCCAACACTTCTTCTTAAGAATTTTTTAGCAATAGATCAATAGCAAGATGGAAGTCTTCATGGATGACTTCTCCACCTATGATGTTACATTTGAACAATCCCTGGACCATCTTGAACAAGTTCTCACAAGATGTGTGGAGACAAATCTTCAGCTCAATTGGCAAAAGATCCATCTAATGGTCTAGGAGGGCATTGTGTTGGGGCATATAATCTCACAAGCAAGGATTGAGATCAACCCAAAAAATATTAGGATCATCCAAGAAATTACCCATCAACCAAAATCTGTAAAAGATGTTCAGTCATTCTTTGGGCACATTGGTTACTACTGAAGATTCATGGATAATTTCTATAAAATTGTAAAACCATTAGTTGAGCTAATAAAAAATATGCTCCATTCTTTTAGACCTAAGAATGTGAAAATGCATTCCAATAGCTAAAAGAGAAACTTGTAGAAACTACAATTCTACAAGCACTAGACTAGTCTAGACCATTTCACATCATTATAGATGCATCAAATTATGCATTGGGGGTTATGCTTACACAATGGGATGATCAAAAATGTCCTTATTACATCCACTGCATAAGCCAAAGCATTTTGTATGCATAGTTAAACTACACCACCATAGAAAAAGACTTGATGGCAATGGTGTTTATCTTGGAGAAATTTAGGCACTATGTGCTTGCATATAAGGTGTTCGTGCACATGGACCAAAGTGTAATTTGATTCCTAATGACTAAGCTAATGGTAAGCCCCCATGTCATATGGTGGTTGGTGATCTTGTAGGAATTCAATCTTACAATGGTTGATCAAAAGGAAACTGAGAATGTGGTCACTGATCACTTATATCAGTTGATATGGGACAACAAAGATGAGGAAAGCCCACCATCTAATCAATTTTCTAATGAACTCTTCTTTGTTAGGGCTATAATTGAAAATTTACCCATTGAGAATAAATGGTACAATGGCATTCTCACCTATCTTCTCACTCAAGAGATGCCACAAGAGCTAGACCATAGGAAGAAATAACATTTTCTTCACCAAATGAAATGCTTCATGGAGATCAATGGGCACCTCTACAAGGTGTGCACCAATGACTTGGTTCATTAGTGTGTCCTTGATGCTAATCAACTATGCATTCTTCAATATCCTCATAAGGGTCCTTGTGTAGGCCACTATGTAGGGAGATGCACAACCATTAAGATCTTAATGGCAAGTTATTACTAGGCAAGACTTTTCAAGGATGCTCACTAATTTGTCAGCTCTTGTGAATGTTGCTAACATGATGGTGGAATCATTGTTCATATGGAGGAACATCAATAGTGGATTCAACCACTAGAATCCTTCGACATATAGGGCATTAACTTCATAGGTTCCATCACACCCATGTCAAATGAAAAGGCATATATAATCATCATCGTTGATTACTATACAAAATGGGTAGAAGCAGTAGCCGTCACCAACTATACATCTTCTATTACTATTTGACTTCTACAAAATAATTGTGTAAATAGGTTTGTTATCCCATGTGCACTAATGTTTGAAAATGGAACCCATTTTATAGGTACTACCCTTCAGAAGCTCATGCACCGCTTAAGGGTTGAGCATAAATTAACAACACCTTACCACCCCCAAGCCAACAAATAAGTTAAGTCTACAAATAAGGAAATTACTAAGATCTTAACAAGAACAGTTAGCAAATATAGGAGAGACTAGAGCATGAAATCCAATGATGCCCTCTAAGCCTACCACTTCACTTGGAAGCTTCCTATAGGCTACTCTCCCTATAAGCTAGTGTATGGAAAATTGATAACTCTTTCTATTCAATCCAAGCTCTGTACACCTTCAACAACCTATGACCTTGACCTTAACTTAATTATAGCACAAAAATAAATATTAATGAATCCCAACCTACTACATGAAAATTAATTAGTAGCCCTATCATCTAACAAGTTGCACAAGACATTTAGCAAAAGGAACCATAACCTTAGAATTAGGAAAGTTAAATTTCAACCAAGAGATAAGATCCTCTACTAAAACCCCATAGATATACCTCAATAAACTAAGTTCCAAACATTGTGGGAAGGGCCTTACATCATTTATAAAACCTTTCCTTCTAAATCCATGTTAATCTACAAACCTGAGAGCCCAAACAAAAAGTAGTTGGTCAACACACAACAAGTCAAACCTTTTCATGAGCCTAAACAAGCTAGTACAACAAACACCTCCTCAAATGGGCAAGCATGCTCGATTTTTCAAATCTCCTCCTATCAACTTAGTCATGGGAGAGATGGCCATCCATGCTAGCTATTATAGTGGCTCCTAAATTTTTCATCTTTTTATTTTACACATTTTTGTTTTACACCTTGTTATTTTTACAAATTTTTGTTTTACGCCTTGTTTATCTTACACCTTTTTGTTTTTACTTTATTAATCTTTTCTTATTTTTGTTTTACAACATAATTAATATGTTTTATTTTTCTTGAATATTTTACAATTTATTGTATATTTTTCTTTATTTTGATGTTATTTTCTTATTATGTTCTAATAACAACATGCCTTATTGACAATTGGATATAATATGGTTTGCTTGATGTTGGCATGTGCTATCTAATTATTTGATTGTTAGTGTCTAGATTCTAGCTTTGAATTTTGTTATTGATAACTAAGACATGGTTTCTTTTTCATGAAATAGATAGTGATTCCACAACATCCCCCCATCCACAAACTCTATGGTTTTCCTTGTTTTGGAAGTATGAGATTACTTTTCCTTAATTAAAGCTTTAACAAATTTCTAACCTTGGTAGTTCTCGAACTTAGAGAGGATTCAAAGGTTTGAATAGGATGTTACTTCAAGGGGACTCAATACTCTTTGTAATATTCTACTTACTTGGATGCATGAGTGTTTTCATGGATTTCTTACCATTCTGTGTTGACATATAATAAGAAGTTGAATAAGTCTTTGCATGGTGTAGTTCCCATTTACAAAATTGATAAGAATTCAAAGCATACCCCTTAGAAAAAATAAATGAGCTGCAAGCACTGGTTATGGGACTAAAATTACATGTTACCCATGCCTAAAAATCTTCTCTAACTAAGGTCATTTATCACTTCCTACTTCTCTTTTCTTCTTAAATAAGGAATGATGGTTGTTTTGTGGGAGCACTCTTGTGTCTTAAGGGGGTGGACCAGTTTTAGAGTGGTGATACAAAGTCACTAAATGTGATTGGTTTTGGTCTAGACTAAGGATAGATTTTATCATGTCATTTAACCACAAAATTCATGAGGGACTTCATGTGAACTTAATCAAGAACACAATTCCACTTTCTCTTTCTCATCCATCTATGCTTTCCGTGCCTCACCTCACTACTAGTTTTCATGTCCTTATTTGATGTCTTGGTTTGATGTGTTGAAATTTTTAGGTAGTTTCTTCCAAGTTTTCATACTTAACTTTCCATAATAATTAATCACCCATGGAACCTGTGCACTCATTGGTTTGAAGATATACAAGGGCAACAAAGGTCATGTGCCTTCTTTGGGAAGAACCCACTTGCATACCTTTTGGTTGGGTTAGTTAAGTTATTTATCCTTAGGAATTCTTGCAATTAAATCCTTTTCCATGTTCCATCAATGACATCCAATTGTGTGCATCTTCACAATGTTTTTCAATGAAATCCTCTTTTTTATTGTTGTGAATTCTTTAATCCTCTTCATGAATTTCATCGCATTTGGGCTTTTCAGAATTTAATAATGGACCACTTATCCATTTCATCTCATTTTTCAATCTTGCCACTAATGTTATTAAAAGAATAAATTCATCATAATGACAACATATCCAAGTGTAACTACCAACAAGACAATGTACCTAAAAGCTATAAGTTACACATTGCACACTAATCAATGATTTTGTTATGATTGCAGTGGGAAGCGTGGACTAGAGATAGGACTATCTTCACCAAGGAATCAATAGAAACACCATGCAATGAGGTCCCTTCATGATCATTGAATCCTCTCCATTTTTCCTTAGTTTCTAGAGGAGTTGGATGTTAATTTTGACAAAGGTGTTAAATTCTATTGCATGAACACCCAATTTTGTAAAAGATTGTAAATTTGTAAACTTGGATACTTAGAATCTATTTGTTTCACTTGAGTTAGTTTACCTATCAATCAATAATTCCATACCTTCCTAATATTTTGTAAGGGACTTATTCCTTCTTTTGTTTACTTGAGGATACGTTTTTATTTAGTCAAGGGGGTATGATAAGTGTATTTTGTCTAGCTCTAATATATCTAATATTGGAGCCCTGATATCAGATACCCAATATCGAGGATCTAGAAGTGATGTTGGATATCCGATATCATGGGATGTGTGTCGACCTATAAATATAACACTTAGGTGCATGATTTGGAGTCATATTATTCATAGCATAGAAGAGCTCTTGCAGTTTTTCTTTCCTAGAGTTAGAATATTTTCCCAACTACCTGTAGTAGGAGTCATTGAGTATACAAATCTTTCTTTGAGCACTATTGTACTTGAGCATAATAGTGCGTGCAATAATAAATATAAGCTTTTTAATAAGCCTTGCAGCACTTTGGCTAGATTAAATATTTTCTTTGTGCATTTAATGTTTCATGTAATTCCCTTTAATGCTTTAAGTAATTAAATTAAATTAAGCTAGATTACATAGCAATTAATTATGCACATAAGTATGACCACTTCGAGCATGCGCATGATGCTTGGTAATCCCAGTAATTCTTAACATTTGGTAACCCAACAACATTATACATGTTCAAGATGTATACAAAATCTAGAACTGGATGCTTATGTTAGGATTAGTTAGATATTGGTTAGTTAGTTAGATTAAATTAGTGATTAAATTACTTCATTTCCTTCATCCTTTATTTTAAGCATCCAAACATAAAATATAAAAAAATAATAAAAATAATATGCCTCAATTACACTTAACCATACCTTTGCATATCACAAGTGTAATTAGGAAGACAATGAATGACTATTAGGAAAAATTCACTACCTTGAAGCTAGGTACCCCTACTCCCAACCATATAAATCACTAAGGCATTCACACACAATTTGATGGAATTCCATGGATTTCTAGTGTTCTCATACATAGGATTTAATCTAGAAGGTGAATTTAATCATGGAATGATCATTTTCTTCCCAACTACACTTGTGAAGCTTAGTTGTATGGTTAAGTGCAATTGAGATACATGATTTTCATTATTTTATATTTTGTTCACCTAATTTTGGTAATAAATTGAGAATAAATTAATTAACTAATTCAACTAATTTAAGTGCTAATTAATAAGTAACTATACTAACATAAGCATCTAGTTCCACTTTTTGTACACATCTTGAACATGTACAACACTGTCAAGCGACCAAGAGTTAAGCGCTACTAGGATTACCAAGTGTTATACCTATGCTCGAAGTGGTTGTACTTATGTGTGCTAGTCTATTTAGCATAATTAATTACTTAAATTCCTAATCATTCTAGCTTAATTAATTTCTTAATTAATGAAAATAATAAATTCATAAATAAATCATTAAGCTAGTCCAAGTGCTGCAAGGTTTATCAAAAAGCTTGCTTTATTTTTGCACACACTACAGTGCTCAAGTACAGTAGTGCTCAAATAAAGATCCGAACACTCCTTGACTCCTATTGTGGGCACTTAGAAAATTATTATCTCTTACAAAAATAAACTACAAGAATTCCACTAGCAACTAAAATTCTAACCCCTATTAACATGGTTAAGATGTTGTATTTATAGACCTACTATGGTGCCACATCAATGGGTACATGTCAACGTGGAAAAATCTACATCGACGAGATCCCATCAGTGGGGTCACATCAATGGCATCCCGTCAATGTAGTCAAATAAAGACACTTCATCATACCCCCATGATAGAATGATAACTCATCCTTGAGTTCATTACAAAATTGGAAATGTATGGGATTATTGATTAACACATGACACAACAACATTAAGTGCCTAAGTGTACTAATCATCATTGATTACAAAATTGTGGTGTTCATGACACAAAATTAAACACCAAAACATGACTAAGAAAAATTGGACAACACATCCTCTAATGGTGTGAAGAGGGTTGAAAATATCAAACAGTCCTAGGCAATGGAGATTCCTAAGGTTCTGAAGGACCTTCTCCTAGCAACAAAAAACGTTGGCAGCTGGAAAACACTGAGAGGTCATTAGTCAGAAAATCTTAACCCTAGATTTGCATGAGGGCCGTGCTGGATAAAATTGAAGCGGGGTGCCCTGAACGGTCTGGTCAATCAGATAGGTACTTAGTTGGTGTCACTTAACCTTTTGTAAACTTTTTTTTGAGAAACAATTCTTATAGTGTAAAATAACAATTATTAAATACTATGAAGTAAAAAATGATGTAAAATACAATGATAAACAAGAAAATAAACCAAATTGGAATTAAGAAATGCACTGCTTCAAGATTATAGCTTTACTTTTTCAAGATGGATACAATCAGTTGCGCAACACTAGGAAGCACAGAGATCCCAAAAATAACCAGGACGTTCAAAGCAAGCCAACTGTGCGCTTGAACATGAAATTAAGATCCAATAATGCTAAATTCTACAAAGCCAACTTGTCAACTAGGGATTTTTTTTTGCCCACCCTTTGCACAAATTTGCTAACCAACAATTGCTAAAGTTTGTCAACCTGCCAACAACAAATGCTAACAATGCTCAAAATTGCCAACCAAATTTTTCAATGACCCCAAAATTTTCCAACCACCAAAAGTTTTTTCCAACCCCTTGAGTGTTACTCATCAGGGTATTTATAGGGCCAGGAGGACGTGAAAAATGAGGCCTATATGACATGTGTCCTAGACCCACAAGACATTGACGTGTCCATGTTGCATGAACATGCAAAGCTGGTCGTGCATCTGTCACGCTGTAATTATGCTGCCAGAACTGGAGATGCTAGGATTAGGTGTGCCAATGATGCCAACAAGGAGTGAAGCACACTGGTGTAGTGTAGCTACCTGCTACACTGTGCTACACCATGAAGCATAGCATGTTGGTGTAGCATAGTTGTTTGCTATGTTATGCTACATTATGGAGCGTAGCATGTTGGTGTAGCATAGTTGCTTCCTATGCTCTACTACGCTATCTAGTGTAGCATAGCGTAGCCACCAGTTTGAAGAAGAAATTTGCATTGGAGTTAATTGCATGCGCTGGAAGCCTTTGAAGTGTTTTGGCTGGTTCTGCATGTTTGCTACACTAGCGTAGCATAGCGTAGCAACCGAACTTATCTGTGAATCGCACCGAAGTTGCAAACATTTTCTCGAAGCTTGATCATGCTAACAACTGCAACTACAACTCGCTGATCTTGCACTTGAGACGTCTTTTATTTTTTCTTGCATCATCGCTACGCTGTGCTACACTATGTAGCGTAGCATAGCGTAGCAGCCAACATAGCCTACTTTTTTCTCAATCTACCATTTTCCAATGAGAAGCTTTTCCAAGGACTTGAAGTTGAACAAGAAAACTCATTTTGAAGGCCAGAGTGCTTGCCAGGTGCAATTGGGATCACTCAGTAAGTTGGCCCTTTCTATTTTTCCTTTGCTATGTTGTGCTACACTATGTAGTGTAGCACTTTGTTCTGCAATAGTTTGATTTCTTGTACAACTGTCTTTCGAGGCCTACTACGCTACATAGCATAGCGTAGTGTAGAAATCCCCTCCACAAGAAAACCTGCCAAACTATTTTTCGCATCCTAAGCACCACCGACAACTCTTAGCATCCTACCAAACCATCATGTGGCTACACTTGTGGAAATGTTTACCTCAGTTTTAAAACCCTGGTGAAACAAGAATGCCTTGAAAATTTGGGATGTTTCATTGGTGACTCTTTGTCAACGTCTGGAGGATGGACCCAAGAGACGTTGATAAAGAATACAAAATACTAACATCACTCCTTGGTGATCGCCAAGATGTCGCTTAGCTATGCTTGAGAGTGTTGCATTGGTTATGCGGGGAAGAGAGAAGGGTTAAGCCATTTTATCTAGCACGGCCCACATGCAGATTCGGGGTTAGGACTATTTGACTGATGACCTCTCAGTTTTTTCTAGCCATCAACATTTTTTGTCGCTACACTTCTCCTACTTCAGATGCATGTGGTGGTTGAGGTGGATATGGCTATCTTATTGTAGCTACCACTTCCAATGGAAGGTGAAAGGCATCCAAAAATATCTTCATCTTCTCCTCCATGCTGTAAGGATCATTCACAGTATATGCGACATCACCAATGTAGGCTATAATGAGGATATCCCACATATAGAGCATTACTAGAAACAACTTCTTCACATTGAAAAACCAAGCAACGAATTGCTTGAGTTTGATATAAAATGTTGTGAATGCATTCTACAACTCCTAGTAGTCATTCATCCTCTTTTTCAAGTTCTTGAAAATTGATCTTTGATCAATGAACTTTGTCTTGAAAACCTCAAGTTCCACATTTTCCATCACAAGCTTTTGTTTGGTGTCATTGTGGTTCTTGAACTCTACCTCATACAACAAGTATGAGCTGGCCACTTATTTCTCCAATTTAGAGCATGGCCAACTGGAAATTAGCCTAGACAGATTTGCATAGTAGAGATTGGAAAGCTTCATGTATTCTATCTCCTCAATCTACAACTCCTTCATGAAAATCTCTACTTTTTTGTAGGCATCTATCCCATCAATGATAAGTTTTCATACCTCTCTTCCTTGCTATAGTTACAAGAGAATCTCATTTACTTTTACCTTTGCCAACTAGATGTGTTTTTCATTAGCTTCTTTCTATAGACCAACATGATCTATATAGTGATTTTTTACTCTCTCAAATTTGAGAGCTTTTGATTTCCAAGCAACTACTCTGATTACAGCCGTTTGGTAAAGAGAATAGACCTCCTTCATGAAGAGGTTTAATCTTTTTACTATCAATCTTCTTAGCTCAATGTTCATGCTAGCTATCGGCTCCTTCTATTAATGCATGAAATCTATCATTTGTTATTTTTGTGCATTAACATTTCACATGCAATGATTCTCTACAGTCAATTGTACATTCTCCTAGAAGGTCTAATCCAAGGCTTTATAAATTTTATTCTGAGTGGACTCTGCCAAGGATCAAAAGAACACTATCATCTCCATTACACCATTAACCCCTTTTAATCTTATGTGAAGCTATTCAAGACCTTCATCCTCTATCAATGTTGGGTTGAGGAATGAAGGATTAGCAATTTGACCTCTTAGTTCAAAAATATTTGTAGCCAAGCATTTATTTAGCTCTTTCACTATTTTGATTTATCCCTCCAAAATGATTTTTTTATCTCATATGTCTAGAAACTCTAACTAGGTTGCAATTATGTTGTCTAGAAGGTCGAAGACATCTAGAATCAGTTGCCTAGTTTCCACTAGTCAGCCCTACAATTGTTCATGTTGTACTATGCTCAACTTGTCACTTGTTGTCTCTACAGATGTCTGCACCTCTTTAAGTGTAGAGAAATCTAGTATAGATGCCATAGGTTCATTTTGTGTTCTGAAAATTCTATCAGCAACCACCTCTACTACTATCTCTTGCCCCTAGTGTTACATCACCTAAACTATTGCCCTCTTATCCTCCTCTAAGAACATTGAAAAAGTAGTAGTGTTCCTAGAGATTTTTGGGAATTGCTATTGATGCAAAAGGGATACTGTTACCTCTCAGGTGCTAGGATTCGATCTTGTGGCAACTACATTCTTTAGGCTAAAAAGATTAGTCCACCTTCCTCCATCTAGATAATTGTTTAAGCCACTTCATTCAAGTGATTAATACTATGCATATGGAAAACAGACAAGACATTCCGTGAAGACCTTTTGTGATTCGGAGGCCTTTAGAAAACACACCTACCCCAACATCTCCTCAAACCCCTTTTACCACACGCACGTCCCCCGCACCATCAAAACCATTCATCATCCACATACCTCCTTCAATTGCCACCACAACAAACATACCACCTGAAAACTGACCCACTCCCTTTGTGATCCAAGTACCAAAACATCCTGGCACACAACCCATCTCCACTTCTCAACGACCTGCGCGAGAACGTCTTGCCGATAGGCTAATAAGAGAGCGCTTAGAAAGAGAAAAAAGAGAGTGCATGGAGAGAGAAAACCATAGACATGAATTAGGTCTGCCAAAGCCTACACCGCTAAGCACCGTTCCCATGAGTTCGTCCATTAATGAGCCTAGTACAAGTCATATCCCAAACCCAACATCCTCAACTACTAATGTAAAAACCCCTCCACAAGAAATATGAATTTTAGGTCAAATGGACCAAATCTCTATGGATAAGAATGCTCCAAATGGTAAAGACCTAGCTAATGCATTGACCCAGGTCACGCAAGCCTTAAAACAAAAGAATACTACTTTAAGTTTGTATGACCTAGTGATGACTTCACCAGTACATCGAGAGGCTCTCGTACGAATGTTAACTTCAATTCCTGTTAGTGAGGATCTCCCTGCAGACGAACCATCCATTTATGTGGTATTATCCCCACAACTTCAGGAATCAAAGACCACATCCTTAGAATTCCATGTTAAGGACATTAAGCTAGATGAGAAAA
>MNCI01015870.1:93188-140854 GCA_015680685.1 Gnetum montanum | reverse complement strand
ATCATCATACATGGGAATACAACACCATCGATCACTTCCTCATATCTTGAGGTAGATAAAGGGTCAGAAATTGAGTTCATTAAGCCTAAATAAGAAATCATGAACATAAGTTAGAACGTGAACCCAACGTTGACTTACAATCCAACTAACACTAAAGAAACACAAGAAGACACAGACATAGGAGCCATTCCTACTGATGTTTCTTGGTCGGAACTACCCTTTGACATCACCGATGAAGGGGAAGGTGAATATAAGATCATACCCATACACCCAGCTCCACATGTTAAGCTACAAAAGATCAAGAGACAACTCAACAACTAGAACAAATGAGACGAAATGTCCAAAATGACGTTAAACTATGAACTATCCGAAATGACGTTAAACTATGAACTGTCCAAAATGACGTTAAACTACGATACGTCCCCAATGACATTAAACTAGTCACAGTCAGAAATGGCCCACCATGGCATAAAACTGGTAATCCTTTCTTTGACAACAGATGCAACAGTCCATCGAGACCTTAAACTGATGTACCAAGCCCGAAATGGCTTTAAACTAGAGCCAACAAATTATATATTTACAAACTCTTATCATCTTACATTGAATTTCCACTTACAAGTTAAAAGTCACAATTTAGATTCATGCACGATTGTTGCCTTCTTTTTCAAACTTACATCTAGTTGCACACATATACTCTAGAAAACAAAGAAAAACAATAAAAAACATGAAAAATGACAAAAACATTTACATGAAACGTAAAGACAACAATGCAACCATTTTATACCGTGATTAAAATTCAGGCCATTACATCAGTCTTTGTACATTCCACCAACTTAGTTATCCTATGATCATTTACACTTTGTAACCCTCTTACTGAGGGAATGTCTCTTATTTCACTCCTATTTTAATTGGCAGGAGTGAGTATCATGGCCAACCACAACATCCTCTCAAAATTGTATCTCAACGGACCATACGGAGATATAGAAAGAGAAATTCACCCAGAATCTTTGGATCTAAGTCCATCCACCTATACTGATTTGATAGCCTCCACTTAAGAAACGTCAAACTGGCCTAAAAACGTAGCCAAAACTCTAGACCTAGAAGCTAACAATATCACTGAAGATCCTCTAGTTGAGATCCCCATTACCACAGTTAATGATGAAGCCAAGACCTTGAAATTAAGTGCCTTACTAGATCTGCAACTCGTAGGTGACATCACTCACATCTTAAAAGATAACATAAAAATGTTTGCATGGTCATATATAGACATGCCAGGACTAAACCCTCAGATCATCCTACATAACATTATCCTTGATGAGAAAATCAAACCAGTAAAACAAAAAGCACAAAAGGTTAGACCCAAAGTTGCATTAGCAGTCCACGCTGAGATCACAAAGCTTTACCAAGCTGGTTTCATTCGAGTCGTTGACTATTCCGATTGGGTGTCAAACATTGTTGTAGTCCCCAAGAAGAATGGTAGTATATGCATATGTATTGATTTCCGTGACCTCAACATAGCCACTATAAAAGATGACTTTCCCCTGCCAAATATTGATCAACTTATTGACATGACTGCTAGGCATGCGTTATTATCCTTTATGGACGGATTTTCAGGCTATAATCAGATAAGAATTAATCTAGAGCATCAACTTAGAACAACTTTTATGACACCTTGGGGGACATTTTGTTATACGATGATGCCATTTGGCCTTAAGAATGCGGGTGCTACATATCAACGAGCAATGACATACATATTTAGTGACTACATGCTTAATTTGCTCAATGATTATGTTGATGATATAGCAGTCAAGTCTAAAACAACTAAACAAGATGCAAAAGATCTAGATTTAGTGCTTAAATGTTGTCTCAAATATGACCTTAGGCTCAACCCAAAAAAGTATGTCTTCGATGTTAAAACAGGAAAAATGCTTAGTTTCCTAGTTTCCGAAACAGGGATACAGGTAGACCCTGATAAGGTTAAAGCGATAACCAATATGCAACCACCAAGAAACCTTACCGAACTACGTGGCCTCCAAGGTAGGCTATAATTCATTATATTCTTTATCGAAAGGTTGACGAATAAGTTGAGTCCCATGCAACATCTATTACGAAAGAATGTACATTTCCAATGGACTCAACAATGCCAAGAAGCATTTGAGAACATAAAACATGAGTTGGCCCAACTACCAACTATTTATCCTCCACAAAGTGACAAACCTTTCTACATCTATCTTGCAACTTCTAGTTCATCCATCGCATCCATTCTTTGTCAAAAACCTCAATATGGGGCCGAAATCCCTGTATACTATCTAAGCCATGCTTTAATAGCGCATGAACAACGATACAAAGATGTAGAAAAATCATGCCTTGCCCTTGTCTTCTCTTTAAAGAAATGGCGGCATTATCTCTTCCGTAATCAGGTTTATATCATTTGCAAAGATAATGTTCTTCGTGCCATCACTAATAACATCTACGAGTCAAGTAGGTTAGCTAGGTGGAAAGCGATGATTGTAGAGTTTGATTTACACTATGTCACTCAATCTTCCACAAAAGGTCAAGCAATAGCCACACAACTAACTGTCTCACCGACGCATGATCAAACAACAATAAACCTCAAATTCCCAGATGAAAATGTTAATAGTATAGACACTGTACCTAATCATTATGAGGCAATTCTCTACTTTGATGGGGCCTCAACCTCTCGTGGAGGAAGTGTCGCAGCTATTTTAATATACCCCTATAGGGAAATCCAACCTTCTGCTTATCTCTTAAACTTTCCTTGCACTAATAACATAGCAGAATATGAAGGTCTTCTTAGAGGACTTCAAATAGCGCTAACTTCAGGAATCTCATGCCTTGTAGTTCGAGGTGATTCGCAATTAGTTATTAATCAAGTCACTGAAGCCTACACATGCAAAGCTCTCCATTTGCAACCATATTGTGATTTGACTAAACATATAGTGAGACAACTAGTAGAAGTGGATATACAACACATCCCTAGAAGTAAGAATACCATTGCTGATGCACTTGCCACACTAGCCTTAAACATGACACCTGAAATGTTTCATGCATTGCCTAGTTCTATAACCAGTTGTGCCGAACCTATAATTAACACTCTAAATGAAGTACCTATAGCATCTGTTAGTACAACACACGCAATAGAATGGTATGATGACATAAAATAGTATCTTCTAAAAGGTGAACCTTCACAACACTTGACACATGCTCAAAAGGACGCCATACGAAAACACTCTCACCAATACACATTAATAGGTGATACCTTGTGTCGTAAATCATATGAAGGTATTTTACTAACATGTGTTAGTAGCACTGATGGTCAAACAATTGTAGAACAAATCCATGAAGGACTTTGTGAAGAACACATAGCACCTAAAGCAATGGCAACAAAGATTAGGCACTTAGGCTATTACTGGCCACACATGGAGTACGACTGCATCTCCAAGGTTAGAACATGTGACATCTGCCAAAAGCATAGTAATCTAATACATATGTCACCTAACGAACTGCATACTGCACAAATCACATGGCCATTCCAAAAATGGGGTTTAGATTTAATTGGACCAATAACACTATCATCTTCAGCAGGTCATAGCTTCATTATCACTACAACTGAATATTTCACAAAATGGGTGGAAGCTATTCCTCTTAGAAAGACCACGTCAAAACACGTTTGCACCTTTATAATGGAAAATATTATAACCCGTTTTGGTGTTCCAATGACCATCGTTACTGATAATGGGCCACAATTCAGTAGCGCAGATACCAAAAGTTTTTGTGAAAGTCTAGGCATTAAACATGCATTTTCATCACCTTACTACCCACAAAGTAATGGTCAAGCGGAGGCTACAAATAAAACTGTCATCATGATACTCAAAAAGATGCTGAATTAGAGCAAGAAATGATGGCATGAACAATTGGTCTACGCATTATGGGCTTATAGAGCAACACATCGAACATCCACAAGTAAAACTCCATATAGTCTTGTATACGGATCTGAAGCTGTTTTACCTTTAGAATTGCAGGTTCCCTCATTGCGGATAACTCTCTCTAGTCTCCTTGATGAAAGTCAAAATAATGAATTACACATTGCTGACCTCGATACAATAGAGGAGGAACGTATACGAACTCTTGATCAAATTGAATGGTACAAAAAATAGTAGAGACAAAGGCACAAGCACGATCTCCACAAACACCCAATTAAAGAAGGAGATCTAGTCCTTAAGGCCGCTCGAGAACACCCAAGTAAGTTCTCAGCCAACTGGGAAGGGCCTTATTTAGTCACCAAGGCATACAACAATGGAGCATTCAAACTTTCTGACATGAACGGAAATGAGTTCGCCAATCCTACAAACCACTTGTACTTGAAGAGGTACTACGTCTGAAAAACTTGAGGTACGTCACAGTCCTGGATCATGACTTAAAACTGATACCATAGAACAGTCATGGATCATGACTTAAAATTGATACCACAGAACAGTCCTGGATCATGACTTAAAACTGATACCATAGAACAGTCCTCGATCATGACTTAAAATTGATACCACAGAACAGTCCTGGATCATGACTTAAAACTGATACCACAGAACAGTCCTGGATCATGACTTAAAACTGATACCACAGAACAGTCCTGGATCATGACTTAAAACTGATACCACAGAACAGTCCTGGATCATGACTTAAAACTGATACCAGATAACAATCCTGGATCATGACTTAAAACTGATACCACAGAACAATCCTGGATCATGACTTAAAATTGATACCACAGAACAGTCCTGGATCATGACTTAAAACTGATACCAGAGAACAGTCCTGGATCATGACTTAAACTGATACCAGAGAACAGTCCTGGATCATGACTTAAAACTGATACCAGATAACAATCCTGGATCATGACTTAAAACTGATACCACAGAGTTCTGTCTGGTATGACACTAAATTTCTACATCCGTCCGCCATGACATGAACCTAGCATCTAGAGTCCACTAAGACTATAAACTAGTTTGCCTCTTCATAGTCCGCTATGACTATAAACTAGCAATGCACCGTCCGCTATGACGCTAAACTGGCACCGTCCAAGGGGTTATGATGTGAAACTAATCCACAATAGTCCGCTAAGACTATAAACTAGCGACATCATTGATGACCAGGCAAAATTTGAAAAGATCTGTTGCTACAATTGGCTGTTCCTGTTCCATAGAGACTTGTTTCATGATTCATCCCATGGGGCCTAATGAAACTGATGCTGTTCATGATTCTGTTTACTTTGAAAGCTACACGTGGTGACTCCATCTCCTTGTTTAAAGTGTTTAGCTAATTATTTCATTTGTGGTTTTCTTGTCTTCTTGGAGTTGTGTTTGTAGGATGACACTTCTGAGGCGTTCGTGCATAGGTGCACTTCATCATGATGACAAGGTATCACGTTTTTCCTGATGCACGCGACTGGGTTAATCAATCCGTTCATAAGTACATTCCCGACTCCTGACACATTCTCTATTCCCCATCATGATCCTTTATCCTATCCAATTATATCCCTTTGATACATTCTTCTCACCAAAAAACTCTTAATACACTATTGCACATTGTAGCTCTCTAAGCAGCTGCAATGCAAAACACAGTACACAATGCATGACATAAAATGCAAATGCTCAAATATGAGCATGGCACAAAAAAAAAACAAGCTCTTTCAAAAAGACCAAAAAAAGGTCTTCAAGACCCTGTTGACATCATAAATAAAAGACTATTGGCCATTCTCATACAAGCCCCAGGCGAGAAGGCAATTGTCTTGAAAAACAGTTACACTTGTGTCTGAAAGAGACCATGTTGCACATCATTGCATGGCTTTGGCTGTTTACAACAGGCCCCACAAATACTCTATAAAAGTCTTGTTTCTCCAAAGAACGCACCTCCTATGCCTTGGTTCCGAGTCTGCTGAAAACCCGGTTGTTGACAAGGACCAATGACATAACTTGTGCACAAGAGAGCATTCTTCTCCCACAAATCCCAGCAATAATCATAGCCCTTAACCTCCTAGCTTCCCTGGTTATAACCAATTCCCCTACATCTTGAACCACATTCCCTCAATCCCATGTACTCTTGAAAATGGTGTGATAATATCCGACTAAGGGCTAATGGTTAATGTTTGATGCTTTGTTGTTCATGGTGTTTTGCACTTCTTTGTCGACGCCTCTCGGGTGGATTCCTCCAAGCGTCAACAAAGAGGGGCCAATGAAACACCACAAAAATTTTGGCAACACTTCCAAAAAACTTCAGAGCCTTTGAAATGGCTTCAAGCAGCCCACCATGGAGCAAGCAAGGTTCCCCGGGTGAGCACAAATCACGACGGCAAGTCTCGGTATCAAGAATCATCCTTTTTAAGGTCAAAAAATGCAATTTTGGCTAAGTACAATGTGCTCGAGTTGTGTTTACGCTGCACAACGTAAGGATTAGCGTCACCAATGTTTGGGGCCCTAAAACTAAGTCAAAACAAGCCAAAATCAAGCACAAGGACCCCCCATGACCTTCGCCAAGGTCCCCAGCGGTTCCCAGCCTTCAGAAAATCAAGATTCGGGCCTTAAATGAGGTGTTTTCGGTTGATTACGCTATGGCTACATTTTCTTACGCTGCATAGCGTAAGGATGCGTAAACACTATTCACAGCGTAAATCACTATTCACAGCGTAAAACACTATTCACAGCATAAAACACTATTCATCGCATGAATACTATTCACTGCGTAAAACACTATTCACCACGCAAACACTATTCATCAAAGTTTCAGAAAATGGCAGAAGATCCTTAGCATCAGCAACTTCTGGAAAATCAAAATTTGGGCCTTAAATGAGGTGTTTTCCATTGATTACGCTGTGCTTACACTTTCTTACGTTGTATAGCGTAAGATGCGTAATCACTATTCACTGCGTAAAACACTATTCACTGCGTGAATACTATTCACAGCATAAAACACTATTCATCACGTGAATAGTATTCACTGCGTAAAATACTATTCACTGCGTGAAACACTATTCATCGCACGAACACTATCCATCGAAGTTTTAGAAAATTCTAGAAATATTTCAGAAAATGGTAGAGAATTATCAGAATTAACAACTTTCAGAACATTCCAGAAAATTTTAGCAAGACTCAGGAACAAAGAAGTTTCACGCAAACGGGGGTCAAATTTCTCTTGTTGTACATTTCATTGTAAATCGACATGAGTGGGCATGTTAGGCCCTCATGTTTAAATTAAATGTACTTTCATGGGCTTGAATGACCCATAAATTGTAAAATACGGTGTACCTGGTCAAGAATGTAGTTTGCCGACACACATCCAACTCATGCACAACTATCTGACACATATCCAACTCTCGCCAGCATGCATCCAACCCAAGCACAAATGTCCATTGGACACATGTTACTAGATCGACTTTCCTCTCATCTCTCAGCTGTTGATTCCATTCCGAAATTTTGTGCTAGAGCGCTGCCCAACCTTATAAATACCCTGTCAATTCACATAAATGGGGGGGGGGGGAATTGGGGGCAATTGGAGAGATTGGCAATTTTGAGAAAGATAGAATCTGCAATCCTTGGGCGCTCGGCACATCTGACTCTTGGCATCCAAGCATTTCTTACGTGCATCACATCATATTATCGCATCATCACTTTAGACATCATCCTGGGGCTTAGTGCTTGACCTGCCATCCACACCTGCAGCTACACTTCGACCGGTGCATACATTGTTATTAAACAATACAATACAGTTCATTGCCTTCTATTTACATTGTTTAATTCTATTTATGCTTTGTTTGCAATATAACTCTATTTACGCTTTATTTATAATTCAGTATGCTCTGTTTACATTTTTTGTCACTGTTTGCATTCTGTTTACATCTCGTTTACATCGTTCACGATAACCCCAGCGCTAGCCATAGCTTATGCTCGGGGAAGTCCTTGTTTGATTTGCGTGCAAACCATCCAAGGCACTCTACCTTCGTTCCATTTTCCAGCTTGCCCTCAAGCGAAGGCAGGGTCAACTGTGGCTACCCAACAATCTTTCGGTGTCTGTTTCCATTCCAGCCTCACACCGACGATTTAGGTCAGTACACCTATAGGGAGTTTTCATGTTAAGTGGTAGGCCCAAAGGACATCATTGAGTTTTGTGCTCTTATCTTTCCTATATTTACTAATAGTTCTTATTAAGAACTTTGTAATATCCTTGTTAGTAACCTTTACTTAACCATTGGCTTGTGGGTGATATGGTGTTGTTAATTTATGTTCAAACCCCAAGCGTTGCATGAGATTGCAAAAAGTGGTGCCTGTGAAATAGGTTCCATTGTCAAAAATCAATGCACATGGCACCCCCAAGCCTGTTTAGAATGTATTATTAAAAAACCCAAGTAACAGTGGATGATGTATAGTTGACAATGGCTACTACTTCTACTCATTTAATACAATAGTCAACAACAATGATAACGTATGTATTTCCAATGAACATGGGTGTGATGTGACCCATCAATCCTATGCCCCATATGTCGAAGGGTTCTAATGGTTGGATCCATTGTTGAGGTCCCTCTATTCATGCACTCATCCCACCATCTCATTGATAGCATTCACAAGATTGGACAAGTTGGTGGGCATCCCTGAAGATTTTTGGCCAATAGTACCATGCCATCAAGATTTTAATGATCATGCATCTCCCTACATAGTGGCCTTCACAAGGGCCCTCATGAGCATCTTGGAGAACACATAGCTGATTATTATCAAGGATACACCAATGAACCAATACATTGACACACACCTTATAAAGGTGTCCATTAATTTCCATAACATACTTGGCTTGATGAAGAAACTATTATTTCTTCCTATAGTCAATATCCTATGGCATCTCCTGAGTGAGAAGATAAGTGAGGATTCCATCATACCATTTTGGTTCTATGAGAACTTGGTCATTAATTTCTCTAGCAAAGAGGAGTTTATTAGGAAATTGATCAGAGAGTGAGCTCTCCTCCTCTTTGTTATCCCATCTTAACCAAGAGATATGGTCCGTAATCACATTCTCAATCCCCTTTTGATCTACCATCATAAGATCAAATTTTTTCAAGATCACTAGCCATCATATCACATAGGGGCTCACCATTGGCTTATTCATCAAGAAGCAAATGGCACTGTGATCAATGTGCACAACCACTTTGTACCCAAGCACATAGTGTCTAAACTTTTTCAAAGCATACACCACTACCATCAATTATTATTCCATTGTGGTGTAATTGAGTTGTGCACCCACAATGCTTCAACTTGTGTAGTGGAAGTAATATGGATATTTCTAATCATCCAACTACATCATCATGGCTCCCAAGGAATAATTTGATGCATCCATCATGATATGAAATGGTCTGAACTAGTCTAGTTCTCATAGAATTGGAGTTTCTATAAGTTTCTCCTTCAACTATTGGAATGCATTTTTACATTTCTTAGTCCAAAAAAATGAAGCATCTTTCTTTGTTAGCTCGACCAATGGTTTTTTGATCTTAGAGAAATTCTTTATGAATCACCAATAGTAACCAGTGTGTCCAAGGAATGACTAGACATCTTTAACTATTTCTAGTTGATGAGTTATTCCTTGGATGATCCTTATCTTTTCAACGTCTACCTCAATCCCTGCTTGTGAGATTCTATGCCCCAAGACTATGTCATCTTGGATCTTTAGATGGCTCTTTTGCTAATTGATTCATAGATTTGTCTCCACACATCTTTTTAATACTTTCTTAAGGTAGTTCAATATTTTCTCAAATGTAGCACCATAAGTGGAAAAGTCATCCATGAAGACTTCCAGCTCACTACCAATTTGCTGTTGAAAAATTCTCAAGACCAAGTGTTGGAATGTGGCATGAGCATTATGTAGACCAAAAGGTATCTTTTGATATTCAAAAGTCCCCTAGGAACTCATGAATGTAGTTTTGGCCTAATCCTCTAGTGCAATCTAATCTTGTTATAGCCACTATAACCATCCAAAATGCTATAATAGAAATGTCCAGAAATGATGACCAACACTTGACTAACAAATGACAACAAAAAATGATCTTTGAACGTTGCCATGTTCAACAACCTGAAATCAATGCAAACCTACCACTTACCACCTTTCTTTGACACAATCATGAGTTGGTTGATCCACTCACTATTCACAATAGGACAGATAAACCCCACCTTGAGGAGTTGTTCTATTTCCTCCTTGACGATTTACTTTAATTTGGGATTCAACCATCACTGTGGCTACTTCCTTAGCTTCATGGTCAAATCAATATAGATATGATGTTGACATATTCATGGATCAATCCTAGTGAGTTTAGAATATGACCAAGCAAAGGCTATTAGCCATCTATTAACCACTTTCAACAATTTCTCTTTTTGTTCATGAGCAAGGTTAGCATTTATGATAACTAGCTTTTCATTGTTTAGAAATGCATATTCCAAGCTAACAGTTAGAGTTTTTATCTCTAGGGGCTCTTATTTGAAATTTTCAAGGATTTCCAACTCTTCCTAATAGGTATCATTTTCTTCATCAAAGATTTGGTGACGAACTTGCTCTATTTTATCTATTCCTGCAACATAGGCACATGTCAAGCTCTCAATTGGTTTCAGGGAAATTGTGCTACCCTTAGAATCAGCTATCAACCACTGGGTTCCCTCTTATTTTATGCCTATTGCATACAAATACCTTTGAATATCTACCTCATTTGCACATTACCTAGATGCAAAAATGGATGATCTTTTCACATACTAAAGTTTCTACATGTAGTTGCACCCTGTACCACTATACATGATGCATGGAACTCATTTCTTCTTGATCTTTCTGAATGCATTTTCCTTGGAAATTTCCAAGGAAACATCCTCTATGCCCCTTCTTACATAAATAGTACTTAGCCATGCTCTTCCCATAATCATTGGAAAATACCCCTTGCAATTCTCAACTTTTATTACTAGGAAATCATTAAGGTAAGACAACCCATAGATAGTGGTCATAATATCTTCTACCAATCCTAATGGAATAGTGATGGACTAGTTTGTCAATTCTAATCTAATATTGCTCTTCTTGAGAGGTGACAAGTTCTAAGTAATATACATCTCATGGAAAATCATATTAAGACCAGAACTTGTATCCAAAAGAGCTTTGCTTGATTCATTCCCAATAATCTATAAATAGATAAGGAGACTTCTATGATAGGCTAATTTCCTAGGAAGGTTTCCAGCTTGGATCCAGTCAAATACAACATGAGTTAACATAATAATGCAGATCTTGGGAGGCATTTGGTTTGAAGGGCTCTCTATTTGATGATTTACAGAAGATGAGGAAGGAGTAGGATGATCATCTGCATAAGTTTGTGAGGACTTAGGAGAGTTGTTAGGTCAAAATAATGGTTGTTTGTAAGATGTAGATTTCAAACCACTAGATTCATTAACCAGTTGTAGATTAAAAATCCTTGTAGCCCTACATTGTTATGGTTGAGTTGGAAGCTCACCTTGCATGGATGGAGTAGGTGGTAGCTATGTTGAGGGTGGAGGAATAGGTGTAGGCACATGAGGAGGGTATGGATGGAATATGGGATTCCCTCTAGGATTTGGAGAATTAGTTTGATGATATTTAGGAGGGTGGTAGTGATGCTAGAAAGAAGAAACATGATTGGAAGAGCCAAGCAGATATAGGAGTTGCTAAACATAGGACTCATATAGATCTGGTTACCTGTAAGGGTACTGCTACCATGGTGGTGGCATCCCCCATGATTATGGTTTTTGCCACTACTGATACTACTCATATGGTTGTGGTGAAGTTCCACTTGGATAATGAGGTTGTTGCGGGTGAAATTGCCTAGAATTTCCTTAAGGATAAGCAATCTTTTGGGTGTTTTTCTTTTTTATAGTGGTGGATTCAAAGCACACACCCCATATTTCTATAAGTGTGACACAACAAGGCACCATCCCTTAGAATGTTCATAGTGGTAGATATCATATCCACCATCATCATCTAATTCAGTCTCCACAACTTCTTCTACTATAGCAACTTTGCCCTTACCTCTTTAATAGGCACATTTAGCTTCTTTTTGCATCCTACAGCCACAAACACTACTCTGCTCTCTTGATTCTTCTATGATTTTTATAGAAATTTGGAAATTTTTTATCCAATGAATCCCACATTTTATCTACCTTGGTCAAAATTTCAAACATAGATTTTTGGATTGGCAAGGTCTTTCATTGCACCACCTCATCAAGAGATGACTCACTGTCACAAAATCAAACCTTCTTCTTTCTAATGGAAGGGTCCTCATATTCTTTTGCACTTTATCATTTCCTCAACTCTCCTTCTTCTTTTGCTACCTATTCAATCAACCTTTGTATTTGATGGGCTCTTAATTTTGATATTCTTCATTGGGAATAGACCCCAAGGATTCTCCATGTTTCTGAGAGAAGCCCATCTATGATGTGGTGAAGTTGCTCCTGCTAAGAGTAACCATGGTCAAGGCATTACTGTAATAATGAATAATATCTACCCATTATGGCATCCAAGGGTTCATGTGTTCCTTGTTTTTAGCCTTGCATTTTCCTTTATAGGTTTGACACTGTTGAGTATATTTGATACTTGTCATTAAATAGTTCTAGCATTGTATTCCATTGATAGATTGATTCTGGTTCCAGAGACCAATACTAGCTTTCTGCTTCTTTGATAAGTATTCTAAGGAATAACTTGAGATTTTGCCTATCATTTTTAATATTTTGTAAAACATAAGAATCATGAAAAGTTTGTAGATGCATTTGAGAACCTAAGTTATATTTCCCTCAAATCTAGGGACATTGTTCATGTCTAGCTACTTGATTCAGCTATCTTTCACATGTCTGGTGGGAATTCTAACAACCTCTATGATGTTGAGCATATTTCAAGTGCCTAATAGAGGTTCATCATCATGATATTAATGATTCTTGTGATGTCCTCTATCATTCCTTCATTCATGGCAATCTCTGTAATTATTATTGTTATCCCACCTCCTATGGTTCTTTTCAGATTTAGAGGAGGAAGCTAATCTAGGATGAAAAGGGTAAAGAGGGAGGAGAACTACCACCATCATGATGTCTACCACTTCCTCTCCATTTTTCATGACCACAATCCTTAGAGTGACATATCCAAGTTCTTGCTTCAACTTCCTTTCTTAGAGCTCCCACGATCATGGGACTCGCTATTACTAGAACTTGGATTGTTGATCACTAATTTAGGATTTGGCTTTGGCTTCCCTTCACTAGAGTCAAGAGGTGAAGAGTTTCCATGTTCAGAACCCTCAGAAAAAGGTTCCTCATTATCCATTTGATTTAGCAAGAATAAGGGGTTAGTGAACCATTTCCCCTTCATGGATTTGTAACACTTTTCCTATTTCCAATCTCATTTGCATTGTGTCTTAGTGGGATGGTAGTCTTGGAAGTCATGATCTTCCACAATGTACTCTTCGTAAAGCTCCTCAATGCCCAACCTTATAAGAGTTTGGTGTAGCATCTTGTAAACAAATTGATCAAGTGGCAATACAACATTCCCTCCATGTCTCACCACCACATTTGTTCATCCTAATGGAGGACGTAAGTGAAATTGGGTACAAACTCATCAGGATGAGTGTACATCACTCTGCATTCTTGTGGTACTTTTGACTTAGAATCATCTTTCCTATGAGAAGAAGAAGACATTTTGTTAGAAACAATTTCTCAATGGGATTATAGTATATTTTTGATTAATTATTATGATTTAACTTTTTCAAGTTCATTTCAAAGATGTTGAATAATTTTCACTAATCCTAGATCAATAGTGCACAGTACTAGCTAAAAATCATTGGCAGTTGTGCCAATGATGAGCAGCAAGGTACCTCTACACCCAACTATACAAATCACTAAGGTGTTTACATGAAATCTGGTCAAATTCCATGGATTTCTAGTGTTCTTGTACAAAGGATTCAATCTAGAAGGTGAATCTAATCATGGAACGATCATTGTCTTCCCAACTACACTTGTGAAGCTCAATTGTATGGTTAAGTACAATTGAGGGACATGACTTTTATTATTTTATATTTTGTTCACCTAAGGTTGG
Organism: Gnetum montanum; assembly: GCA_015680685.1. Taxonomy (NCBI): domain Eukaryota; kingdom Viridiplantae; phylum Streptophyta; class Gnetopsida; order Gnetales; family Gnetaceae; genus Gnetum; species Gnetum montanum. The sequence continues at coordinate 126,718 of MNCI01015870.1, read as the reverse complement.
TAATAAATTGAGAATAAATTGATTAACTAATTCAACTAATTTAATTATTAATTAATAACTAACTATCCTAACATAAGCATCTAGTCTCACTTTCTGTACACATCCTGAACACGTACAACACTGCTGGGTGACCATGCATTAAGCACTACTGAAATTACCAGATGTTATATATATACTTGAAGTGATCATACTTATGTGTGCTAGTCTATTTAGCTTAATTAATAATTTAAAATCTTAATCATTTTAGCTTAATTAATGACTTAATTAATTAAAACAATAAATGCATAAATAAATCATTAAGCTAGTCCAAGTGCTACAAGGTTTATCAAAAAGTTTATCTTTATTGTCACACACACTATAGTGCTTAGGTACAATAGTGCTCAAATAAAGATTTGTACACTCCTTGACTCTTGGTACGGGCACTTAGAAAATTATTCTCTCTTACAAAAAAAACTGCAAGAATTCCACTAGCAACTGAAGTTCTAACCCCTATTAACATAGCTAGGATGCTATATTTATAAACCTACTAGGGTGCCACATCGACAAGTACACATCAACATGAAAAACCCTACGTCAATGAGGTCACATTGACGAGGTTGCATCAACGACATCCTGTCAACGTAGCCAACTTAAGATGCTTCATCAATCCTCAAACATCATCTATGAGCCTCAAAAACATAGGAAGATAGTAAAGTCGTCATCACCAAGTACAATCTAAGATTCCTTTACTTAGAACTATTATAAGATTTATTGAGGAAGTGGACATCCCAGAAAAGGAGGATTTCATTATGATTCAATTGAAGATTAAGAGAATACGAAAAAATGTTGACATATATCAATTGTTGAGGTTGAAGGAAAATGAAAGAAAACTAGTTCAAAAATTTAAGAAGGATAAAGAAAAGAATAAATTAAACAATAAGTTGTTAATAAATGCTTGCTCGGAAGCTGGATCTTATGCATCTATGAGTAATATGCTTAGCTTCAGGCCAGGTGCACCTATGTGCAACATAAAGTTTTGAAGTTTTGAATTTGAGTGGTTTTGAGAACCTTGAAGAGATCGAACATCTTTGCAATCTTAAATAGCAACAGAGGTTTTAATAGTTAATAAAGAGCATCACAGCGAAACACTTAATGACATTAAAACCTAACACTTGAAATTGCAAATTTTATGCAATGGAACCATGAAGTAAATCCTTCTCACAATATGCACTTAATTAATTAGGAGTGGCATAATATATGCCAATAAGCATGGCATAATCTTGATGTTTTAAGAAAACATTTGACACACAAACTACAGTTTGCCAGAAAATAAACACGAAACATGCCTTGGAGCAATACTGTAGAAGAAAGAAAATTCCCAGACCTATTACAAAGGTGCAAGAATATTGACAACTTGGCCAGAAAATATGTATTGTTCTTTGCAGCACACAAAGGATTCTACATTCTAAATTGGATTTGTTACTATGTTACTGACAAACATTACATCAAAATGATGTCTACAACTATTCTATTCACTCTCTCTGCTATCATTTGAAAATTGGTATTCATAAGTGTACTAAAAACAAAAATTAAAAAGAAAAAGAAAAAAAAAACAACGCAGCATAGGGGAAAAAAAATGTCGTGGGAAGCGCATCCTATGTACAATTACTTCACTCTATTCTTACCCCAAGGCTTGTAAACAAATGACCCTAGAAATAGGAAATTAAAGCCTGAGACAAAAACCCAAACCCAAATAATAATAATAAAATAAAAACTAAATTAGCAGCACTCTCTACCTTTGCCTCTGCTACGTAGCAGGCACAACACTGATCATTATCTTTCTCCGCCATAACACCTTTGACTGCCCTGCCGCGGCTGCCATGCAAGGCAAATAAATCCGCCATGTACTCCCCTGATTCAAAAAACAGTTCCAAGTTGCCGATGCTGTTGCCATGGTGTCCTTGGCACAGCATTGAAAAAAAAGCAGGCCTACATTTGTTTCTGTTTCTGTTTCTATTGAAAGAGAACCACATGATAGTGGAAGATGAGAAGAAGAAGTTGAAGTTTTCCAGAAAGATTCATGTGAGACTGGTCCTGGAAGGCAGGTATCATGTTCTCGATGAATCCATATGTTACATGAGTGATCTGAGGCCCACTACAAAATAGTTATGGAAAAGCCCCATCCGTGTTCTGGAAGTTGGCATCATAAGTGCCACCAGGCTGCATCCTATAAAGGCCACCAAGGAAGGCAAAGGGAACATTGATACATACTGTGATGCAAAGTATGTACAGAAATAGGTTAGAACTAGAACAATCATAGACAATGCTAATCCTAGATGGAAGGAGCAGTATACCTGGGATGTATATGATCTTTGTACAGTCATAACAATTGGAGTGTTTGATAACAACCATCCTGAGAATGGTGAGAAAGCAGCACTGGCTAAGGATGCCAAGATTGGTAAAGTGTGGATTAGGCTTTCAACATTGGAAACTGAGAGGGTATACACTCATTCATATCCTCTGTTGGTTCTGCATCCATCTGGGGTGAAAAAGATGGGGGAGTTTCAACTGCGTGTGAGATTTTTCTGCACATCTGTTATAAATATGATGCAGATTTATGCCAAGCCTTTGCTACGCACAGATGATCCTGCCTACAATTTTTCTTTACATGTTCTTGATCAGAATCTGGAACTTCAGATTCAGACCCAGACACCCACCGTACATGGATACCCGTCTATTTCATGCAGAGGCTGTGACAGCAGACGAACTTGACGAGGAGTTTGATGCATTCCTCACTTCAAAGAATTCCAATGTTGTTAGAATGAGGTATGATCATTAGAGAATTCCCCTCTTAGATTGTTCATTAAATATTTGTATGTAATAATACTCCACTTTCAAGCCAGCAGACTTTTTTAAATAGGATGTGTTATCATGCTTTCTAAAATTTATGGTTAATAATTTTTTTAAAATTCGGCAAAAGAAAAATTAAATATTCATGGAAAACCATTTCCAATAGATAATTTTAATATGAGATGGGAGTATGATCTAAATGGTAAAATTCAAATTAAAACATTATTATGTTTATTTAGCTTTTTTGGATTACATCCCCATTATAGGAAATGAAAAGAAATAAATGGACATCAAGTAACCTTAATCTCTTTCCATTAATAAACTTACCATATTGCTAATTAAGTTGCAATAATAAATATAATATATAAATTAATAAATACTATTATTCATTGTTCTCAATAGTTTAACATATTATAGAATGTATTAAGATAATAGCTAAATTCCTTGTTAACAACTTGATGTAAACTATATTTATAGCTTGCTTAATAAAACCAAACCCAAACCATTCAATCACATTATTGAAAGTGGTATTTTAATTTCATTTAATGAATCTACAAAGTTTCTCAGAAACTATAGTAGATTAAAGATTTGAAAAAACAAAGTGAAGCCACTAAAATTATTGAAAGTGTGTTAAAAAATATTTATGTGAGGACCTAAGTTAGGTGGAGTACCACAAAGACTTTTCTAGAATAAGCATTGCAACCTTCATTTACTTGCTTGCAAGCTTGCTTGCCAAGTCCCTCTTCTTTTGGGCTTGTATCGAGTGATGTGCCAAATAGAAGAAGGTTTTAAGAAAACAAAAAACAATGGAGAATGCAAATGCTATTTTGGTGAATTTTACACATACAAGTTTGCATGATAAATCTCATCCTGTTCTTCATATTTCTAGTTAGGAAAATACCAATGCTTTGATTGGTAATAATGCTAAAAGCCTTAGCATCAAGAAATTGCAATTTTTAATTCACTAGAATTATGGTTCAGTTAAGGATTTTGCCAAGACTTCCTTGATAGGTTATTTTATTGGCTATATACCTCCTCCATTAATTCTTAATAACCAAATCTTTGCACAATGGATCTTTTTGATAAATTCTCAATAGTAATATTATTAAACAACTACCAATGGAAGATCTTTGTTTGATGAAGAATTTTTGCCCCATCATACTACTTGGAACTACATATAAAATTATTACTAAAGCTATAGCTTCCAAGATTATGCAGCATATTGCCAAAGTTGTTAATCAAAAATAACTAGGTTTTGTCCCTAGAAGATACATTCTAGGCAATGTTCTAATACTTTGGGTTGAATAATCCAGGTAACATTACTTTCTCCTTAAGTTGAACTTTTCTAAGCATATGATTAATTTGAATGAACTTTTTTTCTTAGAATTGTTAAGCATATGTAAGTGGAGACCTCCTTTATTTGTCATGTTTTACTTCTTTTTGAAAATGCTTTAATGAAAATCTCTGCTAATGGAAAGGTTGTCCTCTTGCCCCTTATTTTATTTATTATTACAACTAGTGTGTTGTGCTCTATCTTTAATTTTGAGTCTAGAATGAATGATATTCATGGTGTCTCATCCTGTCAATTTTGGTTACATAAGTATTAGCCAATTTGTAGATGATACCTTTTCAATGCTACAAGAATATTAGTCAAAGATTCAAAAAAAAAACATCAATATTATTAAAACTTACTATGATGCCTCTAGCTCAAGTATCACCTATGAAAAGTCTAGTGGCATTAAATCTTCTTTTGGACCTCTTAATCCTAGTATCCAGAATATTTCCTTGATATGGATAGAACCATATGAGACCTTTAAACTTCTTAGAATACCTCTTACTATTATTCCCAACATTTTACAATTATGAGATTCTATTATACAAAACGTTATGCAAAAAGTAGAAAAGTGATCTAAAAGGCATCTTTCTCTTCCTAGAAAAATCATTATTGCAAAGCACATCCTTTTTTCCACTCATGTTCGCAACTCATTTTTTTACTACCAAAGAAATGCAACGATATGAAGATTGAAAGAATTTTAAATGAATAAATAATAATGTTGGTAATTTTTTTGCTTGAGATAAGTGGAATATTTGTTCTCTTCCTAAAGAGGAAGTTGCCCTTGGAATTGGTAGCCTCTATGACCTATCCTTGGCTCCTTCTGCAAAATGGATTCTTGGGGCGACAAATGCAATGGAGAGCTAGAAGAAGCTAGTTAAACTTCATTTTCAGTAAATAGGTAACATTCTTTCTCTTCCTCATTTATCTTGACTAAAGTAAGTTGTTTATAAAGTTCCCTTAAAGATTAAAGGCTTCATGTTCCTCCAAGATATATGGGAAAAATGGCAAGTTGTTTCAAAATTTTTAAGTTGGTCTCCTAAGTATGTTAATCCTTCTATGCTCTAGTCATATTTATTATGGTGGTCTACAGCTACTACCCCTATCTTTAATGAATTTTAACAACCATTTATTAGGATTTTGAAGTTTTTTTGGATTCAACATTGGGAGGATGTTGTGGATGAATCAAGGATTATGCAAGGAAACAAAATTATTCACAAGTATCTAGCTCTTAAAAACTATTATCCCTTTTTACATGCAATCCTTTCAATTATCATCATCATTTTGTGTAGAAGCATATGAAAATCATAACTTATTTTTAGAGATTTATAGATCAAAAACATAAAATGATAAGTACAAAAAATAAATTTTTAAAATTTAATGATTCAACATTTTGCTGGTAGTTCTTTTTCTATTATATTGCAAGCCTCATTGAAAAGTTTTGACTGTAAAATTAGTAAAGTTATTTCATTGGTAAATCAACATAGAACCTTTATATCAGTTGGTTGGCATGGTGTTTGACTATTTAAAAAGTAAATAGGATACAATAATTTGGATTTACACCATCAAACAATTTACAACTTCCTAAAGATGTTCAAAAAGATGTGTTATATACTTTAGAAACAAACCTCAAAAACTCCTACAAGTATTTCACTCATGGTTTAATGAAAAAGGAAAAGTGTACTGTGTCTTATTGATTTTTTAATGATGTATGGAATACAATACAGGTTGTGATGTACTATCATGCACATGTATGGGATTCCATGCTTCAAGAGATGAAAATGTCTTCTTTCTCATCTACTTTGTCAACATACTGAAATTTAGGAATTCAACATGAAACTCAATTTTGCCTTGGTAGGGCTATTTGATAATATTAAATAAATTAAGAGTAATAAACATGTGACTGGTTAAACCTCTGGTGGCATTTGAGGAAGAAATACTAGAAGTTTGCAAGCAACATCACATCAACCTTCATAACTTGATGCATAACGTACTATTCAAAATATATGAATAAAGCACATAATCTTACAATCTCTATTCACTGATGAAAAATTATTAAGAAATTATTATAGCATGGAAGAAGATTTTTAAGAATAAAATATCACATACTCAATAGTTTTAAGTGTCTATATTTTTTTTCACCTTTTTTGCTAAGATCATATGTTTAAGCATGTTTTCAAAAAAAGTTTGGTAAGTAGACAATTACATGTGGGGGATCTACATCAAAGAAATAATAGTAAGAGGTTTCAAGGCTTTGTATACTTTCAAAAAAAAAGTACAAAGATTTATGACTCTTGGCTTGGAATGTCAAAAAATAAATTTTTCAAATTATTATCTATCCTATTGATTTGCATAGATGTGTTATTTAGGGACTTAAGACTCATTGTTAAATTTTGAAAAGATATTGAACAAGTAAAAAAAAAATTTCTTTTCAATGACTTAAAGGTGAAGATGCAAATACCTTACTCAATGTTATCATGTGAATGTGATTTATTACCTTTAAAAACATAAGCCTTGTGTCAATTCATTACATACTCTCATAGCCTACATATCACAAGCTAAGACAAATTCTCTAAAGTAGTTCTTGAGGATTCACGAGACCATGGTTGGTATTTTTAAGAGATGGAATTGTTGAAAAAATGAAATATCTCTTAGGAGGACATGTAGCAAAATCCTAAGCATATTTTATAATTAGTGAAGTAAAAGGTCTTAACACAAATGTGGTCTAATGTGGAAGACAAGAGACAATTTTATTTACATCACATTAGTTCTAATCAACTAGATGTAGAAGCTTACTATCTTTTAGCTGCTATTTCAATCAAATATCAGAATACTATCATTATTTACCCCCATTGGTGTCTTGTCAATTTCTAGAGTCTATCATTATTTTTCATGAAAATGTAATATCTATCTAATAAATCCTATGAGTCTTCAAATGTAATACAGCTTCATTTCATTTCATTGCAAATTAGATATATTATATCTAAAATGACCAATAGCATATCATTTTTCCTTAAATTAAGTCCTTATAAACCACATGAGTAGTTGGTTGAGACCATAGTTGATATCTTTAGGGGATGTAATGGTTGAAAAAATGTAATATCTCTTAGGAGTATATGTAGTAAACTCCTAGGCATGTTTACAAGCTATTCAAGTAGAAGGTTTTAACACTAACATGGTCCAATGGGAAGACAAGAAACAGTTTTTACATCACATTAGATCTAACAAACTAGATATAGAAGCTCACTGTCTCTTAGCTACTATTCTAGTCATGTATCAAAATACATCATTATTTACCTCCATTGGTTCTTGGCCAATTTATAGAGTCTATCATTATTTTTCATGAAAATGTAATATCTATTCACTATATTCTATGGGTCTTCAAATGTAATAAATATTCATTTTATTTCTTTGCAAATTAGATATATTATATTTAATCCTTTTTCCTTAAATTAAATCCTTATGAACCTCATGAATAGTTATAACCTTTTGATTTATGGATGTGTCATGTCTAAGTTGTTACTTTCATTATTAGATAGAAGAAAACCTATTTTAAAATTGGCATATGGAATTTTAATTTGTTGTCATAAGTTTAAGAAATNCAAGTAAGAGGTTTTAACACTAACATGGTCCAATGGGAAGACAAGAAACAATTTTTATNTTTCATAAAGCCTATATATATATTAATAATGCTAATTAATGGGCTGTTGGTTTTACTAAACTACCCAATGTTAAATGTGTTGAAAATATATGTTTAAGGATTGTAATTACAACAATAAATCTCTAGTTTATTCGATGGAGGGTATTAGAAATATCAAACATTATCATTTTTCATTGTATTTTCATAATCATGTATAATCATGGTTGATGAGTAGTGGGTATCCCCTACATCCAACCATACAAATCACAAATGTTCACTAGCAATCTAGTAGAATTCCATGAACTTAGTTCCTAAGTTGCTTATAGTCTTAAACCATGAAGTAACAGGTTGTATGATCATTATCTTGCTAAATATGAGAAGGCACATTATGTCTATTTTTAAAAGGACTTCTATATATATTTTTATCCTAATAGCTATACAAGTAAATGAAGATTTAATCAACTAATTATTTAACTACTTAATTAATCTAGTAACTAACTATCTTAATGTAAAGTTATTGTTTCCACTTACCATACACATTCCGAACCAATATCAATGCTACTAGGTTACCAAGTGGCTATTACTAAATGTACAAAATGGCCACTACTAGGGTTACTAAGCACAATACATCATGCTTGAAGTAGTTGTACTTACGTTTTTATAATTAATTATATTAATTAATTAAAACCATGAATGTAAATTACATTAAAAGTAAAGTGTTAATATTAAAGAGTAGACTAATCCAAGTACTTCCATGAACATAAAAAATCTCAACTTTATTAACATTCACATTGATGCATTCAGGTACATGATGTTTGAATAAAGTACCATAAAATCTCTTTAATTCATATTGTGGGCATTCAAAGAGAAAATATTCTAACTCTAGAGAAACAAAACTACAAGGGTTTTGCTATGCTATCAATCTAAGATGTCATAAATGTGGTTGATACATGCATTTATATAGGCCTTTCCTTTATCAATGTCAACGCATCTTCATTGATGCATCTAACCATGCATTGATGAAGATACATCGACGAGGCAACCTCAACACATGTCCATTGATCCAACCTATCTACTTACAACTCATCATACCCCCACAACTAACTACAAACTCATTCTCGAGTGAACAAAAGTAGGATTAAGCTTCTTTAAAAATTTGGGGAAGTATGGAATTTATTAACTAGAAGACAAACAAACTAACTCTACTAACTCTGAATGCTAGATTGTATAAGATTACAAAAATTAGTATCCATTACAACAAAATTGGATACTTTACACTTTACAAAAATCTTAGTAGGTTATTGAAAAATTGCTAAAGACATGATGAATTCTCAAATGGTGCCTAGAGGTAAAGGCTTCTATGGCACTTAAGATCCTTTACCAAGTTCTAGTGCTAATGGCTATTGAGGTTGATCTACTACTACTGCTGCTGCTAGCAAAAGCTTGAAAGCATCCAGTAATGCTTTCATCTTTTCTTCTTTACCACATGAATCATAGTTAGTCCACACAGCTTCACTGATGTAGGTTAGAATAGGGATGTCTTACAAGCACAGTATTGAAGGAAACAACTCCTTCATGTTAATGAACCATGCTACGAATTGTTTACGTTCGATGTCAAATATCTTTACAAACTTTTATAACTCATGGTCATCATTCATCCTTCTGGCCAGGTTCTCAACACTAGATAGTTGATTGGTAAATTTGATTCTAAGAACTTCAAGCTATATGTTAGTTGTCTCCAACTATTATTTTGTTTCTTTATGGTTCTTGAAGTCTGCCTCCTATAAGAGGTAGGAACTAGCCACATGTTTTTCCAACTCTGTTCTTGGTCTTCCTACTATTAGCATAGCCAACTTTACATAGTGAAGGTTGGCCAACTCTATGTATTCTATCATCTCTTTGATCTACAACTCCTTTAGGTGGATTTTGGCTTTGTTGTGCATGTTCAATCAATCAAAGATGGGCTATCATATGTCACCTCTTTGTTGGAGTTGTTGGAGAGTCTTCTTCATCTTCACGTTTGCCAATTGGATTTCCTTCTCATTAACCTCCTTAAGGAGCCCAACCTAGTTCTTGAAGTGGTTTTTAACCCATTTAAATTTTAGGGCATCATTTTTCCAAGTAGCTACCTTAATGGCTTACTTCTGATGAAGCACATGAACTTCCTCCATCAAGAGATTCCTAACAAAGAAACTTGACCATCTAGTCCTTTTACTACTCAACATTTCACAAGTGATGGTTATCTTTGTTCAAGACTAAGTTTTCTTTTTGGACTTATGACAAGTCCTTATCAGTATTGAAGGTCATGGCTTCTGATAATGACACATTGAGGATTACTACCTCCTTTGCATTTTCATCCTCTCATAGTCTATGTTAAAACTACTAAAGAGATTTATCTCTAGTTAGGCCTGACCTGAGAAAGGTAGGATCAGATAAACAAGCTCGTAACTATGCAATCTCAATAGCCAACCATTGATTCTCAGTGATGGATATCTTTAGTTGGGCATTAGCAATAAGTAGGTTGTGATTTATATCAAGAAACTATAGCTAGGTTGTAGTGATTTCATCTACCCAAATCCCACTACTAATTCCAACACTTTCTCGTGTTGGGTAACACTTAGCTAATCACTCCCCACTCTTGTGGATTTCTAGATGTCCATCATTATGGAAATGACTAGTACATCTATCATTGAAGCATTAAGGAATTTAGCTACCTTATTAGCCACCACTTCCACCATTGTCTCTTGGTCTTTATGTTGCATGATTAAGATGGTTGCCCCTTCATCCTCTTCCAACTAGATAGAGACAGTTGCAATGTTCCCTAAGATATCTGGAAATGTTTATCAAGAGATGGATACCATAACCTATCAGGCACTTGGATTTAACCTCATGGGTGCTTACTCCCTTTGCATTAATAACAATGAGATAGTTTTCTAATCTAACCAATTGATGTTTCTTGTGACCTTATCGACATGACTTAGGACTAAATGGTACACCAAGGGCTCTCCACCACCTACTAAGCCTTATTGTTATTGCAATTGCTACTCATGAAGATTCTAGAGCTTCTAGGTAGTTGCAAATGCTTCTGGTGTTGTTTCTCCTATACGTGGTGGAGCTAGAGGCCTCTTCTCTTCTTGCAACTTAGTTGTGGCCTTTTCCTTTATCATCTCTTACCATGATGCAATAGAAGCATGATGAACCACATTGTTAGCATAGCATGCTATACCTCCTTTTTTGCATAGTTTTCAGATGAGGCATAGAAAGGGTAGTGTCTTCCTTTTCTTTTCATTCTCTTTGAAGCACTTCTCTATCTCTAGACATATGATTTAAGGAAGGATGATAGGAAATTTTTCACTTAGGTGGATGCATGCATGGGTGGAGAAGATTGTTACCTTACTTGGCCTCACTGTGGGATTTAGGTGATAAGCTACAATCTTGAAATAGGCATGCTTCACCTTTATGAGTGCACCGTACTCCTTACGATTTACTCCATGGAAATGTTGGACCCATTTCCATTTGGCTTCAATATTCGCTTGTGTAGAGATCTCTACCAAATTTTCCTCAGTGTTGGAAAACCCAAGGATCTCTGCAATGGCCTTAACTAAATAGGAGATAGTGATGTCTTTGATTTTCATGGATGCATCTCCTTATTGGTTATTCTAGAATAGGTAGGTCTCCCCCATGTACCATTCTCCACTAGTGGTGAGAATGAGCGACATGGGAGATCCTTGTAATTGTGTGCAAACTTCTTCTCATGCTAGCTCTAAGAAAGATCTGAAGTTCAATTCTTAGAGAAGAGAACTTTGAACCTCCTTGCCCCCTATCCTTTCCATGTAGGCCTTAATGAGGATAACTTTAATATTAGGCCTTGGCCTAGTGACTTCATCCTGCCTAAACTAGCCTGTTTCTACCATCAGAATCTATTGAATAGATTTCACTTTAGGTTCTTGCTGAAGAGGTCTTGTTGCATGGGTTGCTTTAGTGAATTGCTCTTGAGGCTACTGTGGTTTTTTCTACTGGCTCCTTCCTTATCTTAATCACTTTTCCTTGGGCTAGAAAGGCCCTCCCACCTACAATCCTCTCTTTAGTGCCATCTATGCTCACAAACATATCCCAAGATTAGCTTTAACTCTATGACCCTTAGTTCTTTTGATACCTTTCTTGTTAAATCTGGTTATGCTTATGCTTGCTTGTGATCTTAGTAAGAAATATTATTTTAATATTGTTTCATTTTTTAGCTACTAGATTTTGTTTGTTAAGTTTAACCGAGTTGGAATAAGTAATTTATAATTATTTTAATGGGTAAACCTTGTGAAATTTTGAAAAAATTTCTGAAATAAACCAAAGATTTATGGCTCCCATGATGTAAAGCTTACCTCTAGTAACTTGAGGATAAAAAAATAGGGTGAAATAGGGTAGCATTTTGAGAGTTATGGTGCTTCAAATATTCTTGGGCTGTAAAAAACTAAAAATATTCTCTTATGTCTATAACAAACTAACACAAAATTGGCTAAGTATTACAACTATGTATATTCTTCTTCTATTATGTCAACAAATCCTAAAGCATCAACAAGGTTATGTTGACATAATTTTTAGAGCTAATATTTTAAATAAGTAAAATGAGTAATTTTGGATGAGTTTTGGGATGAAATAAGAGCCCATTGCAAGCCAGAAATGTATAGAAGGTTGGCAAAAATGTAGATGAGGATTACAAGTTTTTGGAAGAGAAGTTGGATTGGATTTGGATGAGTGGATAATGCCAAAAGAAATCAAAATTGAACATTTAGAAGGTAAAGGAATTAGATCGATTGTAAAAATGACCAAGGAATATGTTGTTTAACTTAGAAAGACCAAGGGGTATCCCAGTGGATCCTCTCCAAAGTAGACTCATGCCAATAATTCCCTTGCATGCTCTCATCCAAAGGAGTCCATAGGCCCCAAGTATGATTAATGGTTACTGAAAGTTAAAAATCAAACCCATGTGAGAGATTAGCGGAGGATTATGTCATATGCCATAATAGATACATCAAGTAACCATGATAGGAGGTAAAGAGATGATTGATGATGAGTTTAGAATGATGGAAGAGAGAAAATGATAAGAGATTCTCATCCTAGTCACAAGAATTCATTGTGAAATTTGTGATTAAGATGATCTGATACCATTCCATCCTTAGTGGAGACTAACTCCATCCACGTTCAGTGACTTCGCATTACCATATCCTAATCCTTTGACAATCAAGGGTTCATGAGAATCCCCAAAGAACAACCACCACTCTAAGGAAAGAAGAAAAGAGAAGCGAGAAGATAAGAAGGACCTTAGTTATAGGGGTGTCTTTAGGCATGGGTAACATGTCTTTCTAGCATCAAAACCAATGCTTACAAACCATTATTTTGTCTAAGGGATGTGCTTTGAATTCTCATGTTTATTTATTTGGTTTTTTTTTATCATGGTAACTACACCATGCAAAGACATGCTTCCAGTTATGGTCAATAGTAGGAGTGGTGAGAGACCAATGGAGAAAATCATAAAACTCAAGAAAGAATTTGGAAAAAAAAAGATACCAAATCCCCTTGAAGGAACATCCTTTTCCATTCCCACTTGGTCCATTTTGGGTCTGTTAAGTAATAAGATCATTAATTACTTAATTTTTAATTATGGAAGAACCTCGTGCTCCCACAATGTAGAGCCTTAGAGTGTTTGATGAAATGAATGAATGTTGTGGACTCACAACTTGATATCATCAGAAAATCAACAATTTGTTAATCAATGACATAATCTCAAGATGAAATCTAGTCATTTAATGATCAATCATAACATTAAATTTTTCATTAATTAACTTCCTGTAGTAGTAGGAGCATGACAAAAACTCAAGAGTTCATACCAACAAAACAAAACAAAAGAACACATAGGAACAATTAAAAGAAATAAAGTGAAAGATATAAAAGAAGTTTTAAAATATTTAAGAAAATGAAAAACATATGAAAAATGATATAAAACAAAAAGATGAAAAATCAAGTAGCCTACATAGAATGTTAACATGAATGGCCATCTCCCCCACAATTGTGTTAAGAAATTTCCAAGTGAATTAATAAATCCATATAGCATTATTAACTGTGCATGTTAGTATCCTAGTTATTTCCTTATTAGTGACTTTGAATTGACCATTAGCTTGGGGGTAATAGAGAGTTGTTAATTTATGTTCCACTCCTATGTGTTGCATTAGTTTTCAAAAAGTAGCACCCATGAAGTGAGTTCGATTATCATAAATAAGTGTCCTTGGCACACCAAACCTATTTACCAGACTTTTTGAACAAACTATGCTCTAGTAGAAGATGAATAATTAGTGAAGACTGTAAATTTAGCCCATTTGATATAGTAGTCAACTACTACTATGATATATGCATTTTTTTCACATGGGGTTGGTGAGTCCCATGAAGCCAATGCCCCAATAGTTGAAAGGCTCCAGTGATTGGATCCACTATTGGGACCCTTTTATTTTTATTGTCATTCCTCCATTTCTTTGACATTGCTTACACAAATGAGAAAATTGATAGGCATCATAAAAGATTGTTGACCAGTAGTATCCTACCATGAGAATTTTCATAGTTGTCCTTCTTCCTATGTAATGGCCCCCACAAGGACCATCATGAGCATCCTAGAGGATCCATAGTTGATCAAGATTGGGCATGCATCATTGTATCAAGCCATCAACACAAATCTTGTAAACGTTGCTTCTAATTTCAATGTAATGCTTGGATTGTTAAAGAAACTATTATTTCTTCCTATTATCCCATTCCTGAGGAATTCATCATATCAATTACAACCTATGGGATTCTGAACTCCAATAGCTTTTGCAAAGACAAGTTCATCTGGGAATTGATTAGATAAAGTTTTCTCATCCTCTTTGTTGTTCCATTACAACCAAGATAAATGATCAGTGATCACAGTCTTAGTTCCCTTTCTATCCACCATCATAAGGTCAAACTCTTGTAGAATCACTAGCCACTGTATGACATAGGGGCTCATTTTTGGTTTATTCATGAATAACCTAATGGCACTATGGTTTGTTTGCATAAAGATTTGATATCTAAGCACATAATGCCTAAATTTCTCTAAGGTGAGCCCCACTATCGTAAGGTCCTTATCTATGGTGATGTAGTTCAACTATGCCCCCACAATGCTTCTACTTATACAATGGATGTAGTAATGACGTTTCTGATCATCTAATTATGTAAGCATGACCTCCAAGTCATAATTGAATGCATTCATCATAATGTGGAAGGATCTAGACTAATCAAGAGCACATAAAATGGAAGTTTCTATGAGCTTTTTCTTTAACTATTAAAATGCTAACTTACATTCCTTGGTCTAGTTCAAGAGTACATCCTTCTTTGTTAGCTCAATCAATGGCTTAGTAATTTTCAAGAAGTTCTCAATGAAATGCCAATAATAACCATTGTAACCAATAAATGACCTTACATATTTCACTAGTTTAGGTTGTTTGATGATTCCTTGGATGACTTGTACCTTTTTTGAGTCCACCACAATTCCTTTCTCTAAAATCCTATGCTCCAAAACTATGCCCTTGTGAACCATCAAATAGCTTTTCTACCAATTGAACTTCAAATTTTTCTACACACATCATTGAATAACTTGCTCAAGATGGTCCAAGGCTTGCTTAAAAATGGTCCCATATGTAGAGAATTCATCCATGAAGAGTTCTACTTCAATACAAATTTTCTATTGAAAGATGCTAAGCACTAAACATTGGAAAGTAGTAGGATCATTGCATAGGTCAAATGGCATCTTTCTGTATGAAAACGTTCCCTATGGACTTGTGAACATTGTTTTATTGTAGTCCTTTGGTGTGATTTGGATTTTGTTATAGCCATTATAACCATCCAGAAAGCTGTAATAGTAATGTCCTATAGTTGTGTTCGATACTTAATAAACAAATGACAATGGAAAATGATCCTTAAAAGTTATAATGTTTAATAGCCTAAAATCTATGCAAACTCTCCACTTCCCTTCTTTTCTTGGTACAATCATGACTAAGCTAACCCATTCATTGTTTGTAATCAAATATATGAACCTGACCTTAAGAGGTTATTCTACTTTTTCCTTAATGACCTGCTTAAGCTTTAGGTTTAACCTTCTCTACAGTTACCTCTTTGTCTTAATGGAAGAGCCTATATAAATGTGGCACTGGCATATCCATAAATCTATCCTAATGAGTTCATGAAATAACCAAGAAAAGATTGTTGGCTACTTGTTCATCACCTTTAACAGCTTCTTTTTATGATCTTGAGCAAGGTTGGCATTAATGATTACTAGTTTTCCATTATTAAGAAAAGTGCATTCTAAAGTTGCTAATAAAGCTTTTAGTTCAAGGGGCTCTTACCTGAAATGATTTGGGACTTCTAACTCTTCCCAATCCACTTTACTTTATTTGTGGGAGAGTTGACTATAGAGCCACTTCATTTCATCCATGTTCTCAATGTAGGCATGTGTGAGGCTCTCCAGTGGTTTCATGGAGATTGTATATTTAGCTTGATGAATAGATGTTACTCATTGGGTACCTTCATGCTTTGTGGTTGTTGCATACAAGTACTTCTAACTAACTATTATTTTGACACATTGATTGCATACTCAAATAGATGTATCTTTTATCATCTATATTCTCTACATGCAATGGCACCCTATGTCACTGTATATGGTGCACAAAATCCTCTTGTTCTCTAGTTTGCCAAATTCATTTTCATTAGAGATTTCTAAGAAAAGGTCTTAAATCCCTATTTTGACATCTATAGTTCTTAGCCATGCCCTTCCCATAATGATAGGGATGTCTCCCTTACAATTTTTCATATGAATTACAAGGAAATTTGTAGGATATGACCACCTACAGATGATTTTCACAATGCCCTCTGCTAGCTTCAAAAGAATAGTGATGGGCTTATTTTCTAGCTCTAGTCTTATGTTGCTTTTTTTAAGAGAAGGCAAGTTCCAAGTCTTATACATTTCTTGGTAGACTAAGTTCACCCTAATAGAGCCTTACATGGATCATTACTTGAAATTTGTAAATAAATGAGGGAACTTCCAAGATCAGATCATTTCCTAGGAAGGTGGTCAACCTTTATCTAATTTGTGACCATGTGGATTAACATGACAATGTGGAAATTAGAGGTATTTTTTTTTAAAGATGACTCAAGGTTACTTTCAGAGGCAAATGAGGTAGGATTAATAGCCATGGGTGTCTCTAAGGGTTTTGTAGGATTATTCATTATGAAGAATGGTCTCTTATGATGTTTCAATTTGGAACAACTCAAATGAATATCAAGTTCTAAATTTACTACCCTTACTACATTTCACTACTATGGTTGTGATGGAATTTTCCCATACATAGGTAAAGTAGGTGACAAGGGTGTGGTAGTTTGGTGGCGTAGGAGCTGCAAAGGAATACAGATGATGAAAAGGAAAAGGAGACTCCCCTCTTGGAGAAGGTGCTCTATAATATTCTAGAGGGTAGTAGTGATGAGGGATGGAGGTGTGGTTAGATGAGTCATGAGGGAATACAGGATGTTAGACATAATATTCATAAGGGTCTAGCTACTTGTAAGGATACTACTATTACAGAGGTGGCATTCCCTAAGACTATGGGTGTTACCACTGTTGGTATTGCTCCTAAGGTTGAGGAGGTACTCCACTTGAATAATACATTGGTTAGTGGAATTGCAACCTATAGTTGCATTATGAATAAGGAAAACACCTAGGTGCTTTCCATTTTGCAAATTTGGAATTTAATGCATACACCCCAAACTCCCACAGATATGACAACACTGGGCAACATTCCTTAGAATGTTCATATTCATAGATTTTTCACTTGTCATCATCTATTTCAAAATCTGCAATCTCTTTGATTACTACAACTTTACCTTTTTTCTGATGGTATGCCCTTTCTATAACTTTTTTTCTCCTTGTGTCTTGAGCAATACTACCTTGGTCTTCTCTTTCTTCTATAATTTTTAGAGCTATTTGTAACTTTTCATCTAAGAAGTTGCACATTTTGTCGACCTTAGCTAATATCTTAGTGATAGATTTTTGTATTGATAAGATCTTCCTTTAACCAATTTTTCAAGTGGTGTCTCCTCCTCTAAGTCATAGAAATGCACATTCCTTTTGTGAATGGAGGGATTTCTATTATACTTCTCTACACTTTTTCATTTTCTCAACACCCCTTCTTCTTTAGCCACATGTTTAATTATTCTTTAAATATGATCGGTTCACATGTTAGAATGTCTTTCTTGGGCATAGATCACAAGGGTTTCCCTTATCTTATTCCTAATATCATCTATGATGTGGTGAAATTTTTCCTTTTGAAATTATCCATGTCATGGGCATTGGTGTAATAGAAAGTAGTACTTACCTAGGGCCACATCCAAGGACTTATGATTTCCTTGTTTCCATCCTTGGATCTACCTATGCAACTTAGACACTCGCGAGTATGTTTGGTACTTATCATTAAAGAGCTCTAACATGGAACTCCATCGGTAAATAGATATCAGTTCCTTGGATTGGTACTAGCTTTCTACTCCTTTAATGAGTGTCCTTGGTGATGAGTGGTAGAGTAATCCAACACCCAACCCTACAAGTCACAAGTGTGCCTATGCAAATATATTGTAATCCATGGACAAGGTAATGTGATTATGCTAGTAATTAGTTAATCTTCAAGATCATTATCTTCCCACATGAGCTAGTGAAATTTATGGCTATGGTTTAACTCATAGTGCAGCATATGATAACTGATGTTGTGTAGGCCATCTTACTCCTAGTAAACATGGTGAAAGGATAATAGTTTCTAAGTCCAAGTAAACAGTAAACAAATCTATTCTATCCTAATTGATGGATATCTTTTCCTAATTTTTTGTACATGTCCTAGGCTTATGTAATTATTATTGGGATTACCATGTACTTTGCTATTGTGTGAACCAAGTGCTAATACTAATGCATTACCAAATGATCAAACTTTATGCTCAAAATTAGTCATATCCATTCCACATGCTAATTAACAATAAAAGTAAAGTCCATGGAAAAGTAAACATTAACTAAGAAGTGGTAATTATTAGTCTAAGTGAAAATAGTAAATATTATTCTAAGTAAAGTAGTAAATATAGGAGAATGCTATAATTGTGAGAGAGGTAGCAAGGTTGGTGGTGGCCTACTACCTCCCCCATAGTTCAGGGGCCATGGGAGCACAAGGGATCCTCTGCTCCTTGTGTCTTTGGAACCATACTGGCATGGAAGTTCCATGCATTAGTAAGAGGAGGCTACGACCTACCTCATTACCCCAATTGGTAGGACCTTGCTTGGGAGGTTTGCATAGTTCAACTCTACATTGGGGTATTTTTACCGGGTGTGTCATGGGACATGCTATGGGATGTTGCATGCCCTCCTTGGAGCATGACACCAACTACCAGCACGTAGTGATGAATTTGGAGGGTTCAGCTGGTATTCCCCATAGTGTCCATGTGAGTGGAGAAAGGGAGCGCTATCTAGCTTGTTATCATATCGTGAATATTGAATATGAAACACCACTCAGGAGACATGCTAACGCTAACACATTGTTTGTTGGCATGTGTTTCAGGATTTTTGATTACTAAGGCATATTCCTCTTGAGTTTTTTGTTGATTCATAATCATCTTGGGAAACTCTTGGGATACCAAACAATGTATCTAGGGACAACATTGTTACAATAATAGTGAAAAATAGCTTGATCTTTATTTTTTGTCACACTTGTGCCCAAGTACAAAATTCTTGAATAAATATGACGTTCACTAGTTCACACTACACTACAAGCATTTACACTTCTAGTTGCTAAGTCTAACTTCACAGAAACAAATTGAAAGAGTTCTGGTAAGGGTGGATGATACTGTGTTTTGGAACATGTGCCTAAGTGTTGTATTTATAAGCAAGCATGTGCCTATGATAGATATTTGATGTCGTAGCTTTTGCTTCGATATTAGATACACAATATCATAGCCCTGATATCATATATCTGATACTGTATCTATCAAAAAATTGATTTTATCATACCCCTACAATTAACTGAAAACTTGTTATTATCTTAAAATAAAATGAGGATAAATTTCCTTATAAAATTGGGAGGTATATTTACATGACACTTACTTATATGACTCTTTATTCCACAGTGGTGTGTTACAAAAATGATAGAAGACATGACAAGAAAAAATTTAACAAAAAACAAATTCTGGATGAAGCTTGATGTAGCCTTATGTAGTGCCTTGTGGTGGTGGCTCTTCCATCGGTTACTTCCCCTTATCGTCAACTTCTAAAATTTGTATATGTTGAGGAGCACTTGAATTTTTTCCTCTTCGATACTTGGGTCATGTATCTTCCATGTTTGTTGTGCAATATGTGATGAAGTTGGTATATCCCATGGATATGACAACTATGGAAACATCTGATTGGCTTTAATATACCATGCCACAGACTATCTCCTTTCTTCTTCAAAAGTGCTAGTCTTTGCTCGTAGTTCACAATAATCTGATAATCTTCTGGCCAAGTTCGCTGCTACATCCTTTTTCCCCTGGTAGCCAACCTTTACTACTTCTAGTTTAGAGTCTACCACCTAAAGTTTCTATAAAGCATCTTTTCGACCTACAAACTCTTTTTCATACAAGGAATATGTGTCTGCTACTTGCTATTCCAACTCATTTCTAGGCCTACCTGCTCTTAGCATGGCCAAGTTAGCATAACAAAGGTTAACTAACCCCATGTACTCTTTCAAATGTTCTATCTGTAGGTCTTTATTCTTCACTTCCACTTGGTGGAAATGGCTGTAACTATCCAAGATGGGCTACCAGTTAGGATTCTATGCTAATAAGAAACTGATTTTGGCCTTCGCCATCTAGATCTCCTTTTTATTGATTTTCTTGTACATCCTGACCTAGTCATGGAAGTGTTCCTTAAGCATTTCATGTTTCTTATCCTCATTCTATGACGTACTTATTTTAGTAGTTGATTTCTAGTGGATTAGCACATGCCTCCTCCATTGAAAGGGTTTTGTTTTCTCCTACAAGGTAGCTCATGTCTTGGTTAACTCACACTAGTTGTTCTCTTAACTAGTGGATGCTTTCCTCTAGTATGCTCTTCTGTTTCCTCATAGAGGTCAATTGCATATTATCTATAGCAAGTTTCTTGTTCTTTTATTACACTATGATGAGTGCCTTAACATGTGCATACATTTGGGCTTCGGCTACTAAGGCATTCCACACCACTTTCTCCTTCTCATTCTCTACATGCTTATTCTGCTCAATCAAGCAACTAATTTACTCTATTCTAAATTTTTCTAACTAGTCAAGTGCAATGAATTGAGTTGGATCTTTGCATTCTACCCTCAAGGTTACAAGCTCTTCTTGTAATCTTAGAATTTCAACTTCTGCATGCTTTACCATGGTCTCTATCATGACTAATTTACCTTTTGTTGCTATCAACTTAGATTGTATTTCAGTGACATCACTTAGGATGTGAAAAAGACTTGTCATCAATTGTCTAATCTGCAAGATCTTCATGGTCTAACACATCTTCATGGTCTACAAGAGTCATTGAGGTTCTAGCTAGAATTTGAGCATCTCTAGTTCTAGTTAGATCTACTAGTGGTATAATAGATACATTAAAGAATTCATTGATGTGATCTGTGATCACTTTTGCTACTCCTGATGCATCTTGGTGCTACATTACCACAATTGTGGCTCCTTTTCTAGTTTCTAGCATCACTTAAAATGATGCAACATTCCTAAAATATTTTTTGTGATCATTGGGCCTCTCCTCTTGATTGTAATGAGATTTGTCCACTTATAGGATCTGCAAAAACTATGGGCTGGATGGCACTATTGATAACTCTATAGAGATTGGCCTCCTCCATTGTTCCCTAGTTAATGATCTCTACAATCTATTGTAGATGATTCATTGATGGCCTATAATCCAACAGTGGTGGTGGTGGGACTTGTTTTCGCTGCTATTCTTGCTATTGGCCATTGGATTCCACTTGATGTTGCTATTTAGTAGTTTGTGTGGTTTCCCCAGCATTAATTTTTTCCTCACCCTAGTCTTTCTTGGATGGTGCTAGCTTGAGCAAGTCAACATACAAGGTATTCTGGGCCTTCCTATAAATGTCATTGGTGTACCCTAGGAATCTAGCACATTTGCACAGCAGTCTAATAAGGCAAGGAAATGGAAGTATTGGTTTCCCTATCTACTTTTCTTAGAACCACCTCTAGATCTCCATGAAATAGAGTTGTGCAAGGTTTGCATTATATTTTCCCATCAAAATTGGACTTCCTCTAGCCACATAGGTGGATAGTCTATTTAATCCTTTTGTTGGGAACATGTGATATGTGACAATTTTGAAATAAATTCTTTCCTCTAGAGTTAACTCATTATATCTCATGTTTTCTTTGTCATATGCCCATTTTAGCCATAGTTTTCTATTTTTAGCATCTGATCTAGTGGACAAATGTACTACTTTTGCCCCTTCATTAGATATGTTTATAGCTTCAGCTATCACCTTGACTAAATATGCAATGGAAACTCCTTCAATGTTGACTGTAGTGCCTTCTTCTTTATTATGCCAAAATTGATAAATTTTCCCAAGGTACTATTCTCCACTGCTTGAAAGTGTGGACCATAGCAGTGATGCTTGAAGTTGTGTCCTAATTTCTTCTGGAACAAATTCTATGAATGGGCCAAAGTTCATTTTTACAATTACTATGGTTAGGATTAACTTTTCTTGGATATCTCGAAGATAGTCTAGTGGTAATGTGAGGCATTATCCTTGTACTTGTGGTTCCTCTACCTCTCCTTGGGTCGACTTTCTGGTTGCAAAATTTTCCTAATGAATGCTGAAGGATTGGGCTTCCTACTCTACATGTTCAAGGTCTTATTCACCTATTCAGCCTCTACCTTGGCCTCTTAGTCTTTTACTTGTGGGTTGTAAGGGTCTTTTGATTTCTCCTCTCTTTGGGACCATTTGCAATCATTAAGAATTTGAGAATCATTAGAATGCTTACTTTAATTTAGATAGTCTCTTTCCTTTTTCATATCCTTTATTAGATCAATTTTTAGCTTATTATGATTACAAAATTCGAATATTTTTCAACAAGAAACCCCATAGGTGTTAATTTCCTTATACCTCTTCATAGTTGTCCATTTTGTTCTTGTGTATGGCTCATTAAGGGAATTATTTAAGTGTTTTTGGCTTGCTTTTTATTAAGAAATTTCAATTTTTTCCTTTAGTCTTACCCTTAAAACACCTTCTAAGTATTAGCAAATTCTAAAAATTGGCTTAGATTTTCCTCACTAGCACCCCACCCACACCCCCTTACCACAACTAAGATGAGCACTCCAAGATCAAATAGATTCAAAAATTATGAAAATCAAAGCAATAATGTGCAAGATTTTACTTGGGAAAGCTAGAAAGTTAGAGCTCAAATAATAGAAGAAAATTGAAAAACTCTCCCTCTCTTCAAAAGCTTGAAATAAAAAATTTTCACCAAGTCCCCACATATTTATAGGTTTTTGTGGACATGATCTCGGGTGAAATTTTTGTGATTTTCTCTTGATTTATAAAGATGAAAAATGAAGCCTTTTGAATGTTTCAAAGGTTTTGAGCATATTAAGAGGGTCTTAGACTATGAATGATGCATATTTAGTGAAACTTTTTCATAGAAAATGTATAAAGAAGGAATCTCAAGATATATAAATTGTTGACGAGATGGATGGGATGGGTAATGATTTTATTGTATAGAATAGAGTCATGTAATATAAAGGAAAGTTTTAATTAACATTTTTTGGTTTTGGAAGATTCAAGATGATTTGAAGTTGCTAGACAAGTATAAGATACAATAGTTATAAAAGTGGGTCCTTTCCAAAGCAAGCTCCAACCCTTAATGCCCTTGCATAACCATACCTAAAAGTTTCCT
This sequence comes from Gnetum montanum, assembly GCA_015680685.1. Taxonomy (NCBI): domain Eukaryota; kingdom Viridiplantae; phylum Streptophyta; class Gnetopsida; order Gnetales; family Gnetaceae; genus Gnetum; species Gnetum montanum. The sequence continues at coordinate 102,917 of MNCI01015870.1, read as the reverse complement.
TAGGAAGTTAGGGAGTTAAATGTAGAACATACATGTTTAGAAAAACACACATGTTAGTACCACCAAATTGAAAAATTATGCTATGTTACACAAAACTACAAGGTATGATTATTCATATAGTGAGCTAGAATGGACTAAGAAGGGATTGTAGAAATCGAGACATGAGGTATCTTACCATAGGAATAATAAATTTTATTATTTTATTAGTAGTTAAAGTAATCATTAACCTTTCTATCCAAGATTTAAACCAAGTCCAGACCACAGTCCAGTGACATCGCATTGTCTCATCTCTTGGAATTACAACTGTAAGACTACCACTATTGCAAGGAGTATCATCACTTGGTGTATTTTCCAAGGAAGAGGTTTATTTATGGCATGTGATCATTTTTTAGATTTCCTAGAAGTCACCTACCTTTAGGCATGGGTAATGTGTCTTTCTAGTGGGACCCCTAGAAATTTATTTTAAGCTCTTTTATTTTGATCTGTGTCAACCTTACTAGAGGACTACCTTCAAGAATGGTTAACATGTCTTTCTAGTGACATGGTAAGGAAGCACTTATTTTACTCCTACTTCCATTTTTTTAAAAATCTACAAGGATATAATACAACCTAAGAAACATGATAGAACTAATAGAAGCAATCCAAGAGAGTCCACAAATCCCCTTGATGTCACACCCCTTGACATTCTCTCTTGGTTATTCACTTTTCTATCAAAGCATAATGACCACAAGTTTATTCTTAGTTGTATGATGGAAAACGAATTTCATTAAGGCCATGGTAATAACCTCTTATTAACAAATTAAAGGATGGATGTTGTGGTCTCATATCTGAAATAATCAGTCTTATATGACTTGATAACATAGAGAAATCTTCATCTTATTGGACTACATCTTGCCTTATTCTTGGCAAGTTTTTATTGAGAATCAGAATTATTTACAAAGGAAATGAAAACAAAGTATTGAAAGGATAGAAAAGAATTGGAAAAAGATGTAAAGAATGAAAAATCATTAAATAATTGAAAAATGTTTGAGAATATCAAAAATTTAAGGAATGAAAAAGTATAAAAGAATGAGAAAATATCAAAGAATGTGAAAAGTATGAAAGAAGGGTAAAAATTGTATCAAGAAATAGAAAAGGTAAAAAAATTGTAAAAAAAAATTGAAAAGCACTTATCAATTCCTAAATCAAGATAAAGCATCTCCCCCATGACTAAACTCATGGGCGAGTGTTCGAAAAATGCTCCCTAGATCTCTTGGATCAAACACTCTAGGTGGTTCAGTTACCATCCTTAGTGATTTAAATTTTTAGTTATCATACCAGGTAATCTTAATGCTAATGAAATCTTGATCATCTAAGTTCTTATTTCCTTCCCCTGTTAGTTTATGATTACAATTTAATAGTTTCGTATTTAGGCTCTCAATTGGAGTCATCTTCTTAGAATGGGAATTAATAAGAAAATCATATTGTTCAATGCATATTTTGAATAGTTTAATGTTCTTAGTTATTGACCACCAAGGATCATTTAGTTTAGTGGTCCCTACTCTCTCTCTCTCTCTCTCTCTCTCTTATGCACACACTTGTTTTTTGCATTGATTGTGGACTAGTGTAATGACTATGTTAATACGCTGAATGTTCAGTCCACAATTGCATCCTTCTTTATCAGTAGTTATGCATGGAATCCATTGCATATGTATGGCTTTGTGCATGTCTTCATTAGAGATTTCAATAGATAAATCTCTCATACTTAGCTTAGCATCAATGATGCTAAGCCATGCTCTCCCCATGATAATTGGAAATTCATTGTCCTCATTTTTCACATCGATTACAAGAAAGTTCGATGGATAAGACCACCCATTAATAGTGATCACTACATCATCAACCTATCTCAAAGGAATGGTGAAAAATTGATCTACAAACTCTAACTGAATGTTGCACTCCTTTAAGGGTGGTAGGTTTCATGCTTAATATATTTTGTAAGAGATCAAATTTACCCCAGAACCTGAGTCTAATAGAGCTTTGCATGCAAAATTTCCAACTACTAGTAGATAAATCAAAGGAATTCTTGGATCAATTCCTTTCTTAGGGAGTGATCCTACCTTTATCTAAACTATGACTAATTCCGTGAGCATGATAGTTTTCATATTTGTGTTTGATGGTAGTAGAAGCTTATTGTTGGTACGTGGATCTTTTGTTCAATAAGCTTGTCTCGATGAAGTCCTAATTCTACTAGCCTTTTCTGCACTTGTCCTAAAGAAAGGACATTTCTTCATTTGGCCCTCAATATTCCTAGTGAGATCTTATATTTGTATGTTTATTGCCCTTACAGCTCTTCTTTGTTGTAGTTGTGATGGTAGTTCTCCTTGCATAGTAGGTGGTGGCACTAGTGGTAAAGGATTTAGATGTTGGTTTGAAGAATTAGCTGTTGACAGATGCACATGTAAGCTTGGATCTATTCTTGGTAGCATTGGTCTATGGTACTCCATTGGATAGTATTGTGAAGTTTGGATAGTATTGTGAAGTTTGGATAGCAACATTACCATGTGATATTGGATGTTGTATGAAATATCCATATAAATCTAGCTGCATGTATGAATATTGTTGGCGAGGTTGTGGCATAGCCCACGATTAGATTTGTTGCCACTACTAATAGTACTATTCTTTTGGTTGTGGAAATGCTTCATTGGGATAGTACATGGGTTGGAAGTTCTACCTGTAGTTACCTTAAGGATAAGGTAACCTTTTGGGCATTTTTTTTAACAAATTTTGAATTAAGTGCATATGCCCCTATTTCCTATAAATGTGCCATTTTGGGCAACATTCCTTAGGATATTTTTACTAGCATATGGTACATCCTCCCTCATCAATGAAGCTGGTATTTGAACACTCAGCCACTGTAGCCACTTTGCTTCTTCATCCAGACTCTTTCTTCTTTTTCTTGTATTTTCCTTTTCCAAAGGCTTGATCCATTCTCTCCTCCATAATCTTTAATGTAGTTGCAAATTTTTCTTCTACTGAGTCCACATTTTTCTACCTTAATTGCAATATCAATTATAGTTTTCTAAATTAGTAGAATCTTCTTTTGGATTGCCTATTCTAAGGTTTCCTCTTCTTGGGTCACAAACTCATGCATCTCTTTCTCTAATATATGGATCTCTATTATACTCTTCTACTAATTTACTCTTTCTTAACTCACCTTCTTCCTTCTCCACTTGGTTGATTAGTCTCAAAATTCAATCGGTAGTCTTATTCTGTAACCCATCTTCAATGTGCCTTAGTTGCTCCCTCTATGAGAATCCATGGCCTAGGCATCGTTTTAGTAATGAATAGTACCTACCCATTGTTAACACTTGTGAGTAGCTTTGGTATTTTTCATTGAAAATTTCTAACATCATACTCCAGCTTCTGATTGATTCATGTTCAAGTGATTGGTACTAGCTCTCTACCTCATTCACAAGTGTTCTTGGGAAAAACTTCAACTTATACCAGTCACTTTCAATGTTCTATAGGATGCAAGCATCATGGAAATCTTGAATGTAGTTTTGTGGATTAGCATTATAACCATGTTCAAATATTGGCATGTTATTCATATCAAGCCATTTGATATGACTATCCCTCATGTGCCTAGTTGGAATGTATACAACTTCTTGTATTTTAATCATGCTTCAATTTTCAATTAAGGTTTCATCATCTTGATTAGATTCATGCACTCGATGATAGTAGTACCTCCTTCTATGCTCATATCTTTCATCGTTTCTATGATCCCTACATCTATGCTATTCATACTCTTCATCTTTTAAATTAGAATGTCTTCAATGATGGTCATGAGTTCTCCTCTCTTCCCTATCATGATCTTTGTACCTTTTCCTCCTTCTATTAAAGTCTTCTGATGATCATGAGAATGAAAATGAGGTAGTAGGAGAATGGTGGTGGCTTGTCCTCCTATTATAACTTTGATGCTCTCCTTTATGGGATCTAGCAGGAGCTTTTAGCCTTGAGTCCTACTTGTACCTTGAGTATTTTACCTCCTACCTGAGTATCTCTACTAATTTAAAGTATTATTTAGTCCTAATAGGTTCCTTCAATTGAATGATAGGCATTTGTGAATAAAATTCATGATTTTGGTGGATTTTTTCAAAAATGAAAGCATCTCCATCAAGCTCCTCCAAGATAACATTAGGGTGACTATCTTTCATTTGTCTTGTTCATGTTGGGTTTTCATGGCATTGTCTTTCCTTAACTACTTATTAGTGAATTCATATGATCAGGTCATTTGTTTAGTTTCATGATACCCTCCAAGTGCTTCACTTAATTTCATCCCCTTAAGAGCAATTTGGAGCATAATGGATGCTGAAAACTTTGGTGGTAGAATAATGTTTCCTTAGAGATCTCTCCGCTTGAGTTACTTGTCTTGATGAAAGATGAATATAAAATCAAGATAGTAAGAATTGTGATGACCATATGAGATCCTTGTTTGCATCGGCATACTCTAGTCTTCTTCTTCATTGATTCTATCATTACTTCTCTATAGTTCCTTGGTAAGTGATGTTATATTCTTGTTTGAAGCCATGTTTTGGTTTAAGACATTTATTTTAAGTGTGCTTAGTTAGAGTTATGAATTGTTACTTTGTGTTTCAACTATAATGAACTTTTTGTAATCAATTACTTAGCATACATTGATGAGTCCCTAGTAATAGCATCAATGATAAGTGGTGGAGTAATCCAACACCGAAGCATACAAGTCACACGTGTGCACATGTAACCAAATCATAATCCATTGACAAGATAATGTGATTATGCTAGTAATTAGTAAAATTTTTGGATCACTATCTTTCCATATGAGTTAGAGAAATTTATGGGTATGGTTTAACTCACAATGAAGTATATGATAACTAATGTTGTGTAGCCCATCTTACTCCTAGTAAACATGGTGAAAGGGTATAGTTTCTAAGTCTAAGTAAATATTAAACAAATCTAGTCTATCCTAAGTGATGGATATATGTTCCTAATTTTCCATACACATACTAGGCTTATGTAATCACTATTGGGATTACCAGGTACTTTGCTACTAGGAAAACCAAGCGATAATACTATTAGGTTACCAAACGATCACACTTTATGCTCGAAATCAGTCGTATCCATTTCAGATGCTAATTAATAGTAAAAGTGAAGTGGATGGAAAAGTAAACATGAACTAAGAAGTGGTAATCAGTATTCTAAGTGAAAATAATAAATATTATTCTAAGTAAAGTAGTAAATCTAGGAGAATGCTATAATAGTAGGAAATAGCTTGATCTTTCTTTTCAGTCACACTTGTGCCCAAGTACAAAATAATTTGAATAAAGATGTCATTCACTAGTTCACACTATACTATGGGCATTCACACTTCTAGTTGCTATGTCTAACTTCACAAAAAAAACTGAAAGAGTTTCGATAAGGTTAAAAAAATTTGTTTCTTAGATCATGCACTTCAGTGTCATATTTATAGACAGGCACGTGCCTACGATATCAGATATCCAATGTGGTAGCTTGTGCTCTGATATCGAATATGCAATATCATAGCCCGGATATCATAGCTATTAAAAAATTAGTTTTATCACTTGGAAACAATTTAATTTTTTGTCATTTTTTTTATGTTCTACAAGACACAGGCATCATGAAATGCTTGAAGATGATTTTGAGGATCTGCATTACATTCCCTTTCAAACCTAGGTATATTACTCATATCCAACCTCTTAATCATACTATCCTTCTAATGCCTTATAGAAACTCTCACTACCTCTAAAATATTGATCATGTTTCTACTAGCAAGTAGAGGCTCATCATAGTCATGTCATTCACAATGGCCCCCCTTTCATGCTCATGATGCTTATGATAAGTTTAACTATGCCTTCACATATAATGGTGCTCTTCTTCCCCCAGTGGTTTTCTCCACCTTTGGTCTTGATCATCTTGGTGGGATGTTTGTTCATCTCTATCTCGTTATTTATATTCATCCTAATCTCAATTGTTCCTTCTTTTGTCTTAGCCTTAACTCCACTTAGTAGAGTTTGATGACAAAGATAATGTTGAGGGTGAAAAAGCAAAACTAGAAGAATGATGTCTACTAGTCCTTCTTCTTCAATCTCTATCCTAGTCTACCTATTTTTCTTTGTCCTTATGGTTATCATTTTCCTTGTCTTCAGATGAATGGTTAGGATTTCTATCCTTTGAGGCTCCTTGGTCTCGAGACTCTATCTTCCCATCACCAAGGTTTTTCAAAGTTGACTATAACCATTGGTGAAGGGTTTTCTCATTGAAGAAAGAATGAGAATCTGTATATTGGGATTGGCTAGAAAGGAAATCCTCACACTCTTTGTGCTATTGTAATAATAATTTTTTTGGGATCCTCGTGCCCTTAGAAGTTTCATAATGTGCTTCTATGTGCTGATCTTTCTTATGTTGGGCATCTGTAGGGTGATAGTCCCTGTAAGTGTGGTCTTGAACCTCATATTTTAAGTTGAGTGTAGTGATGCTTAGTTTGATGAGATTGGTCATCAACATGATAGAAATAGATTGATCAGAAGGTAACACAATATTTCCTTTCTATCTCCAATGCATATATCCATCTTGATGTAAGATGAAAGAGAAATCCAAATTATAAGGATCGAGATGGACATAGACAACTCTTAGCTATGGGGCCTCTTTAGTAACCTTTATTGTTGATTGGATTCTCCTTTGTTTGATGGAGATTCATCCTTGCGAGAAGAAGCTATATTAGATGTATATAAAAAATAGTATTCCTTTGATATTTTATTTCTTTAATTATTTCTCTTCTTAGATGAAAGTTGGTCAATTGTTGTGTTATCTTTACAATTTCTTAGTATAAATTCATAGTTTACTACTAATTAACGTACTTAACTAAACTAAGTCCTCAACAATGGTGTTAATGATGAGTAACAAGTATCCCCTATGTCCAACTATACGCACCGCAAGCGTTCACTAGCGATTCAGTCAAATTTTATGCACTTAGTTCCTAAGTTGCTTATAGTCTTAANATATAAAAATACTTTTAAAAATAGACATCATGTGCTTTAACTCACATTTAACCATATATACTGATAACACAAGTTTGAGTTAGGATGATAACNTGTTCCCACATACTGTACACATCATGAACTAGTATCAACGCTACTAGGTTATCAAGTGGCTATTACTGGGTGTACCAAATGGCCATTACTAGAATTACCAAGTGCAATACATCATGCTTGAAATGGTCATACCTATATTTTTATGATTAATTATATTAATTAAGTAAAATCATGAATGTAAATTGCATTAAAAGTAAAGCGCTAATGATACATGGCATTTGAATAAAGCATCATACAATCTCTTTAATTCACACTATAGGTACTCAAAGAGAAAATATTCTAACTCTGGAGAAATAACATTGAATAGGCTTCAGTATGCTATCAATCTAAGATGACATAAATGTAGTTGGTATGCACATTTATATAGGCCTTACCTATGTCAGCGTTGATGTATCTAGGTTGATGCATCTAACCGTGCATCGACAAGGATACACCAATGGGACTATGTTGATGCATACTCAGTGACGCATACTCGTCAATGCAGTTTTTCTACTTATGATTCATTAATGATGTTTCTTATTCATTATTATAGCTATTAACTCTAACATTTTAACTATTTTGTATGAGAAGTTACATGTAAGTTATAGCTGAAAGAGTTAGTGTTCATTGCAAACTTTGATCCAAAATGAAGATAAGGAGCAAAAAATGATAAACTATTTTGGAATTTTTATTTGTATTCTAAACATGTTTTATTATTATTTGAGAATTGATGGATGCATGTACTTTTTTCTAGTTTCAATTCACCATTTTTTAATTAATCCTTTCATTTCCTCTTTGGGGAATGACTTTTCAATGCCTCTTAGTATGGTCCTAATCAATTCCTATTTATTTCAAGGCCATACTAATGAGTGGCGAGGTACCCCTACACTCAACTATAGGAATATGAGCTTTCATGCATGATCTGATTAAACTCTGCAGATGAGCTAGTTTTGGTATCTAGCTAGTCACTCGTTGATCGTAGTTTGCTGTCTTCCCACCTGGACTAGTATTTGCTTTGTCATGTATGGTTTAGCTTAGAGTGAGGTGTATGATGTAGTTTCTAACCTAGTGCTACTCCTGGAGGAAATGGAAAATAATCTTTAATTAAGGTAGGAGGAAAAGAGAGAGAGAATCTAAGCTGGCCTAAGTATGATGAGCATCCTTTCCTTAATCATTTGTACACATCTTGGACCTCGTGCACGACTACCATTGGGACTACCAAGTGCATGGCCTAGGTACACTACTGGGATACCAAGTAGTCACACTTGAATGCTCATGATTAATTCGTACTCATTCTATGTTTAAGGGGTTTAGGGTGAAGAGATATTAACTACGAAAGAAATAAATAACAATAACAATTAAATAATTAACCTAAGTGAATGTTGCAATGATGAAGTAATATCGATCTTTATTTCTACTCATGTGCATGTCCAAGTACATCATACTCAAATAAAGGATGTCGTACAATTACAATCATCACACTGCAGGCATGCACTAGGAGAGAGGGTTGAAAGGAAAAGAATGATAAAAGACTCTAGTCTAACACTAAACTAACTAAAAAACTAACTCTTCCCATGTGCCTACATGTGTATTTATAGGCCCACATAGGAACCATGATATTGTGTACCCGATATCTCTTGTGAGGTTGTGATATCGCGTAGTCGATAACAGGACCTATCAGACCTGGTATCTTGTACCCAATAATAGTTGTCTAATAACAGGACCTAACAAAACATGACTCATCATACCTCCACAACTGAATAAAAACTTGTCCTCGAGTCAAAGAAAGTGAGGAACAAGTTCAATTGATTACACAATGGATAGGTATGGGATTATTAATTGACTAGAAATTTATTCATGCTGTAGTGGAGAATTAAACAAAATTTGGACACATACACAAAAGACAAAACTTGTGGAACTCATGGGGTTCTTGGTACTAGTGGCTCCTCCATGGGTGCCTTTCCTTTGTTCTGCATTCCAGGCTTCTGAGATCAATACTGTTGAATAAGTTCCTAACATTTCTTCTCTTCTATCCATGGATTATGAGCCATCCATGCTAATGTTCCAATGTTTGATGGAGTCAACACTTTCCATGGACACGGTAGTTGTGGGAACACTTAATTAGCCTTGACATGCCATGCTGCAAATAGCCATCATTCCTCTTCATAGGCTCAAGCCCTAACCTATCCTCCTTTTTTCTTGGATAGATTATGTATTAATAGGAGTTCTAGGATGGATGCTGAATGATTGTGCCTCCTGCTCTACATGTTCTACATGAGGCCCTTGGCCTCTACCTCCCCCTAGTCATTTAGTTGCACCTTGAGAAGGTCCTCCTTATTGTCCTCTTTTAGGGGCCATCTATAATCATACAATTGTTAGTAAGGTTATTGAAATAAGTTCAATTATTTCATACCTTACTTATTGCCTTTAGTAAATGTTGAATTCTTTGCTTAGTGTGATTTTAGAGTTAGAAATTTTTCAAGGAAGTTGCCCTAAATGTTTAATGTCAGACCTGGTTTGTTTAGGTGACACATCAAAGGACACATAATGGTTTTGAGGAACATTTGATAAAATGATGATAAAGGAAAGAATATATTTGGCAATGAAGTACTCAGAGGGTATC
>MNCI01015870.1:72323-93177 GCA_015680685.1 Gnetum montanum | reverse complement strand
CTTAAAATGTCCATAGGCACTAGAAGGGTTAAATGTAATCCACACCAATTTCACAAAACACACACACATAAATACCACCATGATGAGTTATAAATTCAATGCTACACAAGTCACGAGTCCCAATTACATGAACAACGAGATGAGATGAATTGCAGAGATTGGGACATGAGGTCTTGACTCATGGCACAATGAATCCTCAGTGCAAGGCATGATTAATGTGTCATTAACCCATTGTTCAAAAATCATTGCAAGTCCATTTCTCTACTCAGTGACATCACATTGTTTTTCTTCAATGATAAACAACAATAAGAGCACCATGATGGCAAGGTGTACGATCACTTGGTGTTTCATACAATGGAGTAGTGATTTTTCTTTGTGGCACTCTTTCTTTTCTTTTGTTCTTTTTTTTTCTTTGAAATGAATACTTAAGCTAGAGAAGCTGCCTACCTTCAGGAATGGATGCATGTCTTTCCAGTAGGACCCCCTAGAATAGCATTGAGTTTCTTTTTTTTATTAAGTGCCTTTTGATTACTCTTACTCCCATTTTTCATTAGATCTATAAGGATCTTAGTACAACCAAGCTGCATGATAACTCCTATAGATGTCACCAAATAGAATTCACAAGTTCCCTTAATGTCACACCCTGGTCATTCCCTCTTGGTCCATCCTTCTTCACTCTAGGTATAATAACACAAGGTTACCTTAATTTTTAATGATTCGGAATAACATTGTACCTAGGGTAGAACCTCTTATTAATAAAATGGATGGGTGGATGTGATGGGCTCACTATCCAAATAATTAGTTACTCAAGACTTGATATCATAGAACAACGGGTCACATGATTGCTTTATTCATAGATGAGATTACTTATAAAAAGATAAAAAGATAGAAAGATAAAGTAATAAATTAAAAGGTGAAAAACTAGAAAACAAAAGGTTAAAAAATTAAAAAAATGGAAAAACATTTATTAATTTTGTATTGTTTGAATGGAGGATACCCCCATAGCTAAACGGTTAAGCATGGCTAGAATTAATAAATGAAAGTTTTGGATCCTTGCATGTTGGAAATATTGGAACCCAATCATACTTACCCCATTAGGGTTCACACACTTGATTAGAGTTGACATAGTAGATCAAGGTATAAGATGTGGTTAATTTATAAGAAGTTGATCTACTATGGTACTTATGACTGTAAGATGGTATGCAAGGATCAACATGTCTCCTAGTTGTTGGAGTATTGAGTGATGGCCCTGATAAGGTAACATGAGGTATTGGGTTCAAATAGGAAGATGCACCATACTGTTGGACTTATGTTGAGTTGGTGGATGCAATGGTTTCTGAACTGTGGTGTCCCTTTCTATGGTCTCTCTAAAAAATGGATGCCTATGATGTTGTGGATGATTCCCACTACTGTTGACAATAAAAGCACAAGTAATGTTCATGGGTTGATGTTGTGGTGCAAATCCTTTAGGAAAAAATGATGGCGATGTAGAAGGAGGTGAAGGATGAGAATTTTGAAATTGAGGAGAAGTGTAAGATACTAAAGGTGGTGGTCCTATTGATGAGGATACAGGTTGATAGTATTGAGAAGAATAATAATAATGTAGCAAGATAGAGGATGTTAACCCTGTTGGGGAAACAAGATGTTGAACTTGGTAAGCACTTAGCTTCGAATGGTATGAAGGGTGTAACTAGTTTGGGGATGGCCTCCCCCATGATTGGGATTGTTGCCACTGTGATTGAACATAGTATTTTTGTATGAACTCTAGATGTAAGATTCTTCCCCAATGCTCATGCAAATGTAACAAGATTGGGCATTGGCCCTTGGGGTGATTGTACAAGAAAATGTTACATTGATACGTATGATTGGTAGTTGAATTCTTATTCCCTTCAACCCTTTTTTCTAATTTTCTAAAGGTGTTTTGTCCTATTTCTTGGGTTGTCATAACTCTATCTCAAATAATGTTGGCATATTATCCATTTCATCATCCTATTGATCTTTGACTCAACTTCATCCAATGATTGTAGTACTAGAAAATATGGTTCCACCTCCTTGCGGTGAGTTGATTTCTCCTTTTCATAATCATGGGCCCTTGTTGATTTTTGGGCCTATTGAGATTTTTCAACATTCTCCCATTTAGCCATTTCTCCTTCTTCTTTTGCTACCCACTTAATAAGATCTTGGAATTGATGGGTTTGTAGTTCATATAGTTGACCTTGGGCATACATCCCTAGGGTCTCCCTTGTTTCATTACAGAGCCCATCTATGATATGGTTCATTAGCCTTTCCTCGAAGAACCCATGGCTTGGGTAGTTGTTTAACAATGCATAATATCTTTCTAAGGCCATGTCCAAGGGTTTATGTTGCACTTGTTTCCACTCTTGGATTTGTCTCCTCAAGGTTGATACTCTTGCATAAGTTTGATATCTTTTCTTGGAGAGTTCTACCATTATTGGCCAATATCAAATTCATTTTGGTTTTAACGACCTATACCATACTTTTGCTTGGCCAACAAATTTCATAGGAAAGAGCTTAAGTTTTTTCCATCCATTATCAATGTTATTCCATACATAGGCATCATGGATGGCTTGTAGATGATGTTGTAGATCTAAATCGTAGCCTTCTAAAAACTTAGGAAAGTTGTTTTAAGTCAAGCCTAGGTAGAAGGCTTTTCTTATGATGCCTGCAGGATATTCGAATAGCCGGTTATATTTCTATTAGGCTTATAGTGGCTATTAGGGGTTCATCATCATTAAGTATGTTATGCATTCATCAGTTGGGATGATGTTGCCTTCATTTATGTTCATAGAAAACCCCCACATCAGATTGGGTACTCCAAACTTCATCTTCATCATTATATAATTCACTGGTTCTCCAATGAATTGTCTTACTGGTTGTTGTGTTATCATAGTCTTGTGAGAGAGACATGGTTGTGAATTTATGTGTGATTTAATTGCAATTATTATTATTAATATTATTTCTGAAAGGTATATTGTTAATACTTTGTTACAGTGATCTTGTATGATATAACTAATCTAGATAATTAACACCATCCCTGACAACGGTGCCAATGAGTAGCAAGGTACCCCTACACTCAACCATATGAATACGAGCATTTCATGCATGATCTGGTCAAACTTCATAAACGAGCTAGTTGTGGTATCTAGATAGATACTCATTGATCATAGTTTGTTATCTTCCCACTTGGACTAGTATTTGCTTTTTCACATATGGTTTTGTCTAGAGTGAGGTGTATGATGTAGTTTCGAACCTAGTGCTACTCTTGGAGGCAATGGAAAATAATCTTTAATTAAGGTAGGAGGAAAAGAGAGAGAGAATCTAAGCTAGCCTAAGTGCGATGAGCATCTGTTCCTTAATCATTAGTACACATCTTGGACCTCATGCACGACTACCACTAGGATTACCAAGTGCATGGCCTAGGTATGCTATTGAGATACCAAGTAGTCACACTTGAATGCTCGTGATTAAGTCGTACTCATTCAATGTTTAAGGGGTTTAGGTTGAAGAGATATTAAATAACAATAACAATTAAATAATTAAACTACGTAAATGCTGCAATGATGAAGTAATCTCAATCTTTATTTTTGGTCATGTGCATGTCCAAGTACGTCACACTCGAATAAAGGATGTCATACAATTACAATCATCACACTGTAGGCATGCACTAGGAGAAAGGGTTGAGAGGAAAATAATGACAAAAGCCTCTAGTCTAACACTAAAATAACTAAAAAAATGACTCTTCCCATGTACCTACATGTGTATTTATAGGCCCACATAGGAACCACGATATCGTGTACCCGATATCGCTTATGAGGTTACAATATCACGTACCTAATAACAGGGGTCCAATAATGGGACCTATCAAACCTAGTATCTTCTACCTGATATCATGGGTCTAATGATAGGACTTGACAAACCATGACTCATCACATACAAAGCTATAAATGATTGTATTTCCAAGCAATAAAATTAGTTGTGGATTTTCTCAAAACCCCATAGCAGTTTCAGCTATTCATCTTCTTTAAGTTTATGTTATCATATTATTTTCAATTAAAAATATTACCAAGTGTGTTACAAATCAATATTTTATCTTCATCAAATCATTAACATTGTTATTAGTTCTCTATCATCAACAATATCAAAACTTACTTAGTCAACATCTTAGTACTCTAATAAAATAATTTTTAGATTCAAATGAAGATGAGAAATCACCTAATTGCCTGCTTCTTTATTTCATGATATATTCAAGATAAGTGATTTGACAATTAACAACAAAGAATTTTTTTCTTTAGAATCAACAATAGTTACATTACTTGTGTTTTTCTCAAAGGTTAAATAATAAGATGTTCCATTATATATCTATATTAATGTATATTATTTTACCTTTAAAAACTTCCTTGAGAGTCTCTATTTTGATTTTGGGTTCAACCATGTTTATTACTGAGAAATTCCTAGTACCATAATTTATAACCATAGCATAATTTCTTAGAAAAAATCCTAACAAATAGAAGTAAGATACTATATGATCAAAAAATAAATTTGTTTCTTAGAAAGCCCTAAAAAAATAATGACAAGAAGTCAAGCCATTACTCAAGTTGCATATGTTGCTCTTGCACATGAGCCCTCAAATGTGAAGTAGGCTCTCAAATCTCAAGTTTGGATTGAAGCCATGAAGAAGGAAATGAGTTCTATTGACAGAAATGAAACTTGGACATTGGTGGACAAGCCAAAAGGAAAGAAATTCATTAACACCAAAAGGATCTTCAAAACCAAAGACAATGAAGTTGGTAAAATTACAACACATAAGGCTGGACTTGTAGCAACAGGCTTTCTTCAAAAGAAACACATTGATTATGATGATATTTTTGCTTGTATTGTTAAATGAAAGACTATTAATCTTATGGTCTTCCTTGCTACTCATAAAGGTATGAAACTCTATCAAAGGGATATTACTTCTACATTTCTTAATAGAAAGTTAGAAGATGAGGTTTATATTTATCAGCATGAAGGTTTTGAGATTCAGGACAACAAAATAAGGTATGCAAGTTGAATAAATTTTTGTATGGCATGAAGCAAGCACCAAGAGATTGGTTTTATAGAATTAATGAATTTTTTTCTTAAGAATGATTGCACGAGTTGTATGTTTGAGCCTACCTTGTAATTTAAACATGAAGGTTTTGATTTTATCATTATTTCACTCTATGTTGCTAACTTAGTTTTTATGTCTACATCTGAAAAATTAATTGAGAAATTTAGGCATGATATGAAATGTAAGTTTGAGATGAAGGACATGGGAGTCCTCAAATATTTTTTATAATTCCAAATTGATCAAGAAATATTGTTTAAAGATGCATCAATCAAAGTATGCATAGGCCATCATTGAAAAGTATGGACTAGAGGAAGCTAAAATTGCTATAACTACACTTCTCTAAAATATGAAGCTTTCAAGGAAAGATGATACTTCATTGGTTGATCCTTCCTTCTACAAAGGTGTGATGGGTTCATTAAGATTTTTGTGTCATATCAGGCCCAATTTGAAATATACAACTTCATTTTTATCAAGGTTTATGCAAGAGCTAAGGCAGTCACATCTTAATGCCTTAAAGCATCTTTTGAGGTATGTTAAAGGAATAGTTGATTTTGACATTAATTTCATTAATAGAGATGACAAGTTTTATGTTTTCTCTCATGCTAATTAGGGAGGAGGTGTAGAAGATTATAAGTGAACTTTTGGTTGCTTTATCTTTCATGGTCCTAATCCTATTTATTGGAAGATAAAGAAACAAACTAGTATGAGCCTCTCATCATGTGAGGTAGAATTTATTACTATGGATGAATGTCTTTAGCATGTTTTGTGGTTAAAAATGTTATTTTCTCAGTTGGGTTTTGAAGTTGAGCTTCCAATTTCCATGTTTATGGACAATACAATAGCAATTTAGTTGTCCAAGAAGCACATAATTCATAAGAAGAGAAAGCACGTTGACATCAAATAATACCTTATTAAGCATCAAGCAAAGAAGGACATAATTAAGCCCATACATGTTCAAAGTAATGTTTAATTAGCTGATTTACTAACTAAACCATTGCAAGCTTACCAAATTAACTATCTTTTGAACAAGATTAGTATGTGCAAATGCTGAGACGAAAGATCTTCAAATTTCTAATTTAGTTATTCTCAAATCAATTTCAAAACTTGAGGAGAGAATGTTGAGTGTTTTATAGTGTAGAAATTATTTTCTCTTACTTTGAATAAATTTTTAAAAGTTATTTGGATTATTAAATTTTTTAATTATTAAAATTTCTTTTTGTTATGTAAAGTTTTTTTAAAAAATAATTTTTTTCTAGTAGTTAGTGGTTAATTATGATGAGTTTAACTTAGTCATGTTAAGTTTGTTTTATCTTTCCTTATAGAAGGAGTTAGAAGAGTTTCCTTAGTATGCTAAGAGCCTATTGTAATGATTTTTCTAAAATAATGGAAGAACTTAGCAGGTTTCATATTTTTCAAGTTTTTTCCAATTTTAATTTTTTACAATGAATTTTCCAATGATTTGATTTTCCATTGCACTTATTCCAATAGTAATTTCATTGACAAAGCTTGGGTGAGGCTAAAGGAGATCTAGCACATAGAAGCTCTAAAGAGTTATATTTAGGAATACCAAAACATCATCATACAAATCCCAAAAATTAGTGAAGATACCAAGTATAGAATATTTCTTAATGCCCTTAAACTATGGGTCCAACGTGAGCTCAAAACTTGGAAAATCATAGGATTTAAGAAGGCCATCCAAGTTGCTATCACTTTGTCTAATTATAAGATGTGAAAGAAGGATAAGGATATAATGGAGCAGCCACTCGAGAGCAAGAAAGAGAGCAATAAACCTTGAAGATGTGATGGATAAGTGTATTTGAGTTGATCCAAGGTTGTTATGTTGAGCTAGCCCCAAGTAAATAAAACTCATCTTGGAGGCATGGGAAATATCAAGCTTTCCAAGAACAATAGGGGTTATGGAATAAACAATTGCAATTTGGTGGGTTTCCTTAATATTCTCTGAGGAATCCAAACTTGAAATGCTACATCTACGATGAAAGGCATTATGCTTGAGAATGCTTTCAAAACCTTCAAATGAGAAGTGCTTTCAAAACCTTCAAATGAGAAGTGGTGGTAATAGACCATATGAGAATCATAGGTTGAATGCAACTAAGTATCAACCTCATGACCTATTGATGATCTCCAATAGGGATGAACAAGAGAAAAATATGAATGTTTTGAACTTCTTCTAACAAGTCCATGAGTGTCTAGTCACCTTAGCACAAGGTGGTGGATCTAGTAATCAGTCATGGTAGCGAATGCTAAGAGGGGAAAAACGTAGTCATCCAAGTACAACTGCCTCCTTTAGGTTCTAATAGAGAGAGAAGTAAAAAGAAAAAAAATAACAAGCATGTGCACATGTGAAAGTGGTGAAGTGCATATTCTTGATAAAAATCCTAGCTAGGTGGTATATGTACTTGACTACATCTTTGAATAGAAAGCATAGGGTTCTATTGTGTCTTCAAGTAGGAAGCACATGATTTTGGCTATATCTTTGAGTAGGAAGAATAGTGGTGAGAAGGAATATTCGAGTAGGAAGCGCTAGATTTTATAAGGCATCTTTGAGCAAGTAGTGCTCGATATTTGGCTACATCTTCAAGTAGGAAGTGTAGTGGTGAGAAGACATCTTTAAGTAGAAAGCGCTAGACTTAAGAAGACATCTTCAAGTAGGAATCATTTGATGAACCATGATATCGAGATTAAAATATCATGTCCACAATATCATATCCAACCATGTAATGTTGGATACCCGATATCAGGGCCTATCTCCTCGCCTATAAATAAGAGGTGGTGCCCTTGGTTTTCACATTAGACAATTAGTCCCTTAGAAGAACTCTTGTCATTTTCCCTCCAAAGTTAGAATTATTTCTACATGCCCGTAGTAGGAGTCATAGGGTGAACGGATCTTTATTCGAGCATTGTGTACTTGAGCACATTTTGTGTACGATAATAAAGATGAACTTTATGATAAACCTTGCAGCATTCAGAATAGATCAATTAGTGTTAATTATTATTTAATTCTTTCATAGTTGATTAATGATTTCTCTCACCCTGCAACTCTCTTAGTTAAATACACTTAGTACAACCGCTTCAAACATGCCTGTAGCGCTTGGTAACCCAGTGACAATTAGCGTTTGGTAATCTCAGCAGTGTTGCACTAGTTCAGGACATGTACGACAAGTGGGAATAGATACCGGTGTTAGTAGTAATTAGAACTTAGTTAATGAGTAATTCAATTAGATTAGTTACTTAGTTATCTCTCTCCTACTCCTTACTAGCACAGGATATAAAACACATAAAAGATATAAAAATCATATGCCTTAATCTTACTTAATCATACAACCATTACATACAAGTAAGTTTGGAAAGACAATGATTAACTAATCCATTATTGTTCCACAAAGGCACATAGGCACTTAGTCTTTGGAATTCAACTAGATTGTGTGTGAAACGCTCGTATTCGTATGGTTGAGCGTAGGGGTACCTCACCGCTCATCATTGGCACCATTGCCAAGGACTTAGTTGTTTGTATGCTAAGTAGAACTTAGGAAATCATTCACATCATTGGAACAAACCCTTAGGGTTGGTTAAGGAAAAGATAATAGTACATTGCACACTGAAAAAGATAAGATATCTTCTTCTTCGCACAAAAGCACTTCACCACCTAGGACTAACACAAGAAGCAATTGGCAACATGTTATACATGACATTGATCCGCCAATCCCTTAATAGTTTTGTGTGGTATATATTCATCCCAATGAATATGTACCTGACTTCACCTTTATTCTCCATTAAGATGAACAATTGCATTGGCATGACTTGCAAGGTAACATAGTGTTACCTCCCAACCGTTTAGTCCCAAGCATGCTTCTTTGTGCTCTCACACGAATAGGCATGCAACACTTACACATAGAATATGTTACGTAGGTCTATGATTCGAGAGACTATTGTCCCATGGAGGTGCAACGTCAAAGGAATTTGCAAAAGGAGAGAAACCATAAGTCTTTGAAGGGAAAATGGTCCAAGGATGCCCCCAATGTTTTAAGAAAAATTGAGGATGATGAACCTACCGCAAGTAGTCACCCACATAACGATGTTCCTCCCCTTGACTTTGGCCAAGGGGTTGTGTATCAAAACCTTCATTCTACTCCTAGGTGTTGATACCAATGGGCACAAAGTGTTTGAAAAAGAAACAAGGACACATGACAAATATGGGCATTCTGATTGCAATCACAATCGAGGCAGAGACCACCAAAGAGAAGGTAGTAGACACCATCATGATGGTGGTTCTCCTTCTTCTTCAACTTCATCATCTCCTCCACCCTCTCCTTTAGTATTTGGATGTAGCCATAGAGAGAAAGATCATGAGGATAAGGGCAAGCAAAGTGGAAGTCACAAATGAAACAATCAAGACATAGGACGAGGGCACTCTAGGGAATCACGACATAGAAGAAGGGAGAGTAGGGAATAGTGTAGGCATCAAAGATGCCAAAAACGAGACGATCATGATGAGCCCCTACTCACTACTCGAAGCATGCTAGACATAACTAAGGCTGTGAGAGTTCCAACAAGGCACCAAAGAGATAGTAGGATCAAGAGGTTAGATATGAATAACATCCCATGATTTGAAGGGGGATATAATGCTGATCCTCAAAATCACTTACAAGAATTTCATGATGCATGTGTCTTGCAAAACATAGAGAACGAGTGGCAAAAACTTAAGTTGTTCCCATGGATACTAGTAAAAGAAGCTAAAAGCTAGTACCATTCCTTAGAACCAGAATTCATTCATAGGTGGAGTACTATGTTAGAATTGTTCAACGATAAGTACCAAACATACTCACAGGTGTCTAACCTACGAAAGAAAATGCAAGGATGGAAACAAGGAAGTCATGAACCCTTGGATGCTATCATGGGCCACTATTATGCACTATTACATTGTTGTCTTGGCCATGGTTATTCTTATTGGGATCAACTACACCATCTCCTAGATGGGCTTAGGCATAAAACGAGAAGAACCCTTGAGACTTATGCCCAAGGAAGGTTATTCGAGCTTAGGTCTCATCAAATTTATAGAATATTGGAGCAAGTTGCTAAGGAAGAAGGTGAGCTACGAAAGAGAGAGAGTGCAGAAGAATATAACCAAGATCCTTCTCTCTAGAAGAACAGAGTAAGATTTTGTAAGGATGAGGAAGAGTCGCCACTCAAAGAGATGGTGAATAGAGAAACCTTGCCTATCCAAAAGTTAACATCAGAAGTATTGATAAAGGTAGACCAAATGTGGGACTCCCTGAATAGTGGGTTTCAAATTATTCTCAAAATAGTAGAGGAATCTAGAAAGTGAGGTAGTGACCATGACAAAAGAAAAAAAAGAGAGGCGAAAAATGCACATAACGAGGGTAAGGGCAAAGTCGTTATTGTTGAAGAGGTTATGGACTCAGATACAAATGATGATAGTGGATGCGAGATATGATAATACGACTATCCTAAGGAATGTTGCCCTATGATCTCACATTTGCAGGAGTCTAGGGTGTATGCACCTAACCCATGATTAAACAAATAGTAAACATCCCAACAGTTACCTTATCCTCAAGGTAACCCAAGGTAGTTCCACCAACCTTTAACGTATTATCCAAGTGGAAGTCCACCACAACCAATTAAGTAACATCAACAGTGGTAGCATCCACAATCATGGGGAATGCCACCACCAAGGCAACAACATCCTTACCATCAACCTGACCCATATGGATATTACATGCAACATCCAATCTCTCCATGTGACTCTGTCGATCATGTTACTTCTCAACATCACTACCAAACCCACTAGTACTATAGGACTCCCTCTCCTAGGGTTGATATTCCACAAGTGCACCATCCTTCAAATCTGGTTGCATCTCTCCCACCAATAGCACCATTACCACCTGCTCCAACAATGCAAGGTAAACTCCCTGCTCAGCCATAGCAACGCAATGCCACAAGGGTTGTTAATCCTCAACCTACTGTTGGTTCTAAAAACTGTATGAAGAAAAGACCTTTCTTTAGAACCAACATTCCAACCAAGCCTTTGCAATCACAAGCAGCTGAGTCTTTGGACGTCTCCGTATCAAATGAAACTTTAGAGCCCCCTTCAAGCCTAACACCACATTCAACGTATATGGTCATGTTAAGACATGTCATTACTGATTGGATCAAAGCTAGCCACCTTCCCAGGAAATTCTCTAATCCTAGGAGTCCCCTAATATATCTACAAATCACTAGGAATGAGCCATGCAAAGCTCTTTTGGATTCAGGTTCTAGTGTCAACCTAATATCCCAAGAAATGTAAAAGGCTTGGAACCTACCTCCATTAAAAAAGAGCAACATCCATTTAGAGTTGGCCAACTAGTCCATCACTATTCCCTTGGGATTAGTGGAGGACATTGTTACCACTGTCTGTGGATGGTCATATCTAGCTGACTTTCTAGTGATTCAAGTAAACAATAGTAATGAGGACTTTCCAATCATAATGGGAAGGGCATGGCTAAGCACTATCAATGTGCGCCTAGGAATCAATGATCTTTCCCTAGAAATATCTAAGGAAAATACTTTCGGAAAGTTTGAGAAGAAGAAAGTTTCATGCATCGCATACAGTGACATAGGGTGTAATTGCGTGTAGAGATCATGGGTTGTGCAAAGTTTAACATGGCCTGCATGCAATTAGTGTGCACAAGTGATCAATATGAAAAGGTTCCTGTATGCAACATCCACATGATAAGAAGACACCCAGTGGCTGACAACTAAACAAAAAGGTAGCTCACTTATATGCATGGAACTAACTGAGGGTTTAACTTACGCTTACATAGATAACATAGATGCATTAAAGCAAGTCCACCGCCAATTTCCAAGTCCTAACCTCGAAAACATCAACTAGGGGAAGTTGGAAATTCCTAAGAAATTTAAACATGGCAACATTCAAGGATCACTTTTTGTTGCCATTTTTTGACCAAGTCTTAGACACAATCACATGGCATCACTATTATAGTTTTCTAGATGGATATAGTAGATACAACCAAATAAAAATAGCCCCAGAAGACCAAACCAAAACTACCTTCACTAGTCCTTGGAGAATGTTTGCATACAAAAAAATGTCGTTTAGCTTGTGCAATACCCCTACAATGTTTCAACGCTTAGTTCTAAGCATATTCCAGTAGTAGATAGGAAATGGTGTGGAAGTCTTTATGGATGACTTCTCCACTTATGGAGCAAACTTTGATCAAGCCTTGGACCAATTAGAGCAAGTGTTGAAAAGATATGTAGAAAGTAATTTAAGACTCAATTGGCAAAAGATCCATTTGATGGTCCAAGAAGATGTAGTACTTTAAGCATAAAATCTTACGTACAGGGATAGAGGTAGACCTTGAGAAAATCAAAGTCATCCAAGGAATTACCCATCAACCAGAAATTGTCAAAGACATTCAATCATTCCTTGGACACAGTGGCTACTATAGGAGATTCATAGAGAACTTTTCAAAGGTTTCCAAACCATTAGTAGAGCTAACAAAAAAAGAACATACCCTTTGAGTAGACTAGGGAATGCAAACTAGCTTTCCAAACTTTGAAATAGAAGCTGGTAGAAACACCCATTCTACAAGCTCTTGACTAGTTCAAACCATTCCATATCATGACTAACGCATCCAACTATGCCTTAGGAGTTGTACTTACATAGTTAGAGGACCAAAAATGTCCTTATTACATCCACTGTGCATGTAAAAGTATCGCTAGTGCACAACTTAACTATACTACTACAAAAAAAGAATTAATGGTTGTAGTGTTTTCACTAGAAACGTTTAGAAACTATGTATTAGGATACAAAGTATTCATACACATAGATCATAGTGCAATCCAGTTCCTCATGAATAAGCCAATGGTAAGCCCCCATATTATATGATGGCTTGTAATCCTACAAGAGTTTGATTTAACGATGATCGATTGCAAAGGCATCGAGAATGTAGTTGCCGATCATTTATCTCAATTGTGCTGGGATAACAAAGAGGATGAGTATCCAATTTTCGATCATTTCCCTAATGAATTCCTCTTTGCTAGTGTAGTGAATAACCAATCACTCATGGAGACAAACTAGTACAGTAGCATTCTTACCTATCTCCTTACCCAACAAACACCACAAGAGCTAGGCCTTAAGAAGAAACAACAGTTTCTTCACAAAGCCAAGTACTTTATGGAGATCAATGGACAACTTTACAAAGTATGTCCCAATGGCTTGGTTCGATGGTATGTTCCCGATAGAGATCAACTGAGAGTTCTTCAAGATGCTCATGAGGGCCCTTGTAGGGGTCATTATGTTGGGAGATGAATGACCATCAAGATCTTACTTGCAGGGTATTATTGGCCTACCTTGTTCCGGGATGCCCATCAATTCGTCCAATCTTGTGAGCACCATCAACGTGATGGGGTAATGACTGCTAGAATGGAGGGTTAGCAATAATGGATTCAATCGTTAGAACCATTCAATATTTGGAGAATTGATTTCATGGGGCCCATTACACCAATGTCCAATGGAAAATCTTACATCATAGTTGCCGTAGACTACTTAAAAAAATGGGCTGAAGCAGCTGCCGTTAAAGATTGCACATCATCTATAGCTGCACGATTTGTTCAACAACAAGTCATCAACAGGTTTGGTGTGCCACGTGCACTTATTTCAAAAAATGGAACACACTTCACAAGTGTAACTTTTCAGAAGTTAATGCAATTCTTAGGGGTTGAGCATAAATTGACTACATCATACCACCCCTAAGTGAACGGTCAAGCCGAGGTCACCAACAGGGAGATTACTAAGATACTGACTAGAACCATTAGCAAGTATAGGTGAGACTAGAGCACTAAACTAAATGATGCTCTTTGGGCATACCACTCCACATGGAAACTCCCTACAAGCTACTCTCCCTACGAGTTAGTGTATAGAAAACTTCCAACACTTCCTATCCAAACTGAGCTCCGTACACTATCCATGGCATGTGACCTCAACCTTGACCTTGATCTAGCACAAAAACAAAGGTTGATGACTCTTAACTTGCTAGATGAGAACTGACTAGTTGCCCTGTCATCTAATGCATTGTACAAGGCATTTAATAAACAATGCATGATCTGAAAATTAGGAAAGTTAAGTATCAGCTAGGAGATAAGGTTCTCTACTGGAACCCCGCACATGTGTCACAATGTACTAAATTTCAAACACTATGGGAAGGACCTTACATTATCTATGCAACTTTTCCTTCAGGGGCCATGACCATATATAAGCCTGAGAGCCCAGATAAGAGACTGTTAGTCAACATGCAATAAACAAAACCTTTCCATGAGTTTAGGATAGCCAGAACATGTGCTACCTCTGTAAGTGGGCAACCTTGCTCATTATTTTGGATCTCCTCCTTCCAACATAGTCATGGAGGAGATGGCCACCTCTGCTAACCATTGAAGGCCCTCAGTTCTTTCTAAATTTTTTTTACACAATTTTGTTTTGCACATTTTTTTTACACATCTTTGTTTTACATGTTTTTGTTTTGCACATTTCATTAATCTTTCTTATTTTTGTTTTACACCATCGTTCATATTTTTACCATTTCTTTATGTGATTACTTTATTTTGTTCGTCATCGAATAAGTGTTCATGATGGTGGTATGAATAATACTATATTGATTGCTAATGTTTGGGTTTTACATTTGAATTATGATGTTGATATTAAGGTATGGTTCTTTTTATTAAACAGGCAATAAGTCCACGTCGTTCATGCATCCATAAAATCCTATGGTCTTCCTTGGATTGGACTTGTATAGTCCCTTTCTCTAATAAAATTGTTAACGAATTGATGGCTGGGTATTTCTCAAACTAAGGAAAGACTCCCAGGATGAAAAGGGTGTGACTTCAAGGGGATTTGATGCAGTTGTGTTGGCTATTCTCTTGAGTGCTTGGATGCTTTTTCTTTGGGTTTTCTACCATTCTGCTATTCATCAAATATTCAGAAGTTGAGTACATAAAAATAGGTCTTTTCATGATGTGGTTCTCATGCAAAAAAAAAGTGAGAATTCAAAGCACACCCCTTAGACACAATAATTAACTTGGGCTACACACACTAGTTATGGCATTGAAAAGACATGTTACCCATGCCTGAAGGTTCCCTCTAACTAAGGTCCTTTCTCGCCTCCTGATTCTCCATCTTGCTCTCCTTGGAATGGTGGTGACTTTTTGTAGAGGCATTCTTGTTGCTTCAAGAGGATAGGTTGGTCAAATGTGTTGATGTGAGGTCACTGAATGTGGTTTGTTGAGCTTGGACTTGGAATGAGTTCTACTCAGTTACATTAACCATAAAACACACACAAGGGACTTTACACAACCTTTTTTTTGTGTTTCCATTCCATTCTCTCCTCTCCACCTTTCTTTTCTATTTTTCACCTCATTGCCAACTTTATTATTAGTCTATATCTTGGTTGATGCATTGTTTTTCCTTGGTAAGTTCTTATGGGTAATTTTTTAACTCTTTCTTTCAAATGACGTTCTTAGAGCCTACAGACTCTTTGGTTTGTGGGTCTGTTAGGGCATCAAGGGCATGAGCCTGCTTTGGAGAGGACCCACTGGCATTCCTTTTTGGTGCATTTGTTAACTTCTTTTCCTTAACATTTCCTGCAATCAACAATTTTTTGTTTCATCCCCATCCATGAAATCAACTTTATTGGCATTGCCATTGTTGCTTTTTCTCCATCTTTCTTATTCCTTATCTTTCTTCATCCTATCGCTACTGAAGGTTCGCTCTTAGTCATGGGGGCCCTGGAACAAATTTTTCAATTTTTCCTAACTCCTACAACTTAGGTAGTCACCAGTGTTAAATCTCTAGAATCAGTATTTGCCATAACCACAACTCAACCAATGCACTTTACATCAACGCAAGGTTTCAACTACATTGTGATTTATCTACCCTTGCTCATTTGTGACTACATTGTGTGTGCAAATGACGATCATACAACAATGGATTGGGCCTAGAGCAAACACTCAGGATGGACTAGGACTAGAGCATTTACGAAAGGAGCAAGATTGGTGACATGGCTATGGATAAACAGCGGAAGGCACAATCTTGGCATCGACAGCAACACGCCTTATTCTTTTTCTCTCTCCTTTTCTTCCAGCTACCAAATAAAGGCTGGATATCATTTATGTATAGTGTTCACCTCAGTGGTCATGAACAGTAATGCTGTCATGTATTGTATTATTGATCGGTTCACCGGGCACATTGAGTCTGTCACCCCGTTCCACCTTCAATGGTCATTCAGTCAATAATCCCATACCTTCCCAATATTTTGTAAGAAACTTGAGGATGAGTTTTCATTCAGTCATGGGGGTATGATGAACCGCGATATCAGATCCAACCATGCGATATCGGATACCTGATATCGGGGCCTATCTCCTCGCCTATAAATAAGAGGTGGTGCCCTTGGTTTTGACATTAGATAATTAGTCCCTTAGCAGAACTCTTGCCATTTTTTTCCTCCAGAGTTAGAATTATTTCTTCATGCCTGTTGTAGGAGTCATAGAGTGAACAGATCTTTATTCGAGCATTATGTACTTGAGCACACTTTGTGTACGGCAATAAAGACGAACTTTATGATAAACCTTGCAGCATTCAGAATAGATTAATTACTGTTAATTATTATTTAATACTTTCATAGTTGATTAATGATTTCTCTCACCCTACAACTCTCTTAGTTAAATACACTCAGTACAATTGCTTCGAGCATGCGTGTAGCACTTGGTAACCCAGTGACGATTAGCGTTTGGTAATCCTAGCAGCGTTGCACTAGTTCAGGATGTGTACAGCAAGTGGGAACAGATATTGGTGTTAGGAGTAATTAAAACTTAGTTAATGAGTAGTTACATGAGATTCGTTACTTAGTTATCTCTCTCCCCTTCCTTACTAGCATAGGATATAAAACACATAAAAGCTATAAAAATCATATGCCTCAAGCTTACTTAACCATACAACTGTGACATATAAGTAATTTTGGAAAGATAATGATTAACCAACCTGTTATTGTTCCACAAAGGTACATTGGCACTTAGTCCTTGGAATTCGACTGGATCGTGCATGAAACGCTCTTATTCGTATGGTTGAGCGTAGGGGTACCTTGCCGCTCATCAGCATTGGATTAGACTGTGTCTTTGAGTAGGAAGCACAGGATTGTGACTACATCTTTAAGTAGAAAGCATAGTTTTGAGAAAGCATCTTTGAGATGAAAGCACTATATCTGGATGTAGGAATGAGTACCTTCGGAGGACTACATCTTTGTATCATTATAAGTGTAGGAAAGGTTTGTATGTGAAGCGAGTCTCACTCTAGGTAGAAAGATTGGTACAATTTACATGAAAAAGCGCAAGCATTTTCTTCCTTAACTTAGGTTGTGTGGGCATCTCTAAACCTTGATTGGACATCAAGTTGAGTTCAACACTTGTGCTTTACGATGGATGAACCTAGCTATTGAACCTTCTTGTCTACAATTGTGACATGGGTTTTGAGTTGTGTAATACCCTCAACATCCATGATGCTCTCCATGTTTGAAGGTATGCATAGACAAAGACTTAAGCTTAGAGGACATAGCTTCTTTCAAGCAAGTAAGAGTGTAGGAAAATATGCCTTTTTGATAGATCAAAAGTTGCATCTCTCCGGAATGGGGGCTAGAGGAGCATGGAGATCCTCACAAGTTTCATACTATCACAACCATTACTAAAGAATTACATTGGCCTTGATTCCTTTGTTTACTTTATCACAAGGATATGTAGGCTTGTGGAGGAGCCTTGGCTTTGAGGCTCGAGCCACCACCCTTCTTTTTAAGAATGGGGCTTAGGGCTAGATACATTAGAGTAGAAGTGTGTTTTAGCTCTTATAGGAGGACAGTGTCTCTTGTGGATGTGTATGCTTCTTGTGGTCATGCTTGTGTGTGTGTTGTGTTGATCATGTTGCTTATATGATTTTATGTGGCATACTTAATACATTCCTAACCAATACACCAACAGGTGATGTACACTCATGATGTACATGAAGGTGCTATAAATGTTGAGGCATAGTCCATCTTGGGTTTGCTCTAGGTCCTCTAGCTAATCTTGGACTTAAGGATGGTATCAAATGCTACTTCACCATAGCAGTACTCATACAATTCCAATCAAGTATTCGAATGTCATTGGCAAGCTTTGCTAAAGTTTACATTATCTTAGAATTGAAAGTGGAAGATGGATTTAGCTTTTCTAATAAAAGTGCACCTAAAGGTTGTGTAGGTCAAAAGCTCTTGAAGATGAGTTGCAAGTGTTTTTTTCTTGTGTTGTGATTACTTATTTGAGATAATATTTAATATTATAGAGAAAAAATACATGTTTTATTTTTGTTGATCTATGGTTACTTGATTAATTTATAAAATCTATCTTTATTTTTTATGAAAATGTAATCTCATCCATAGGATCATAAGTTCAGTTTCAATATTTATTCTATAAAAGTTGCTTTTAAAAAATAAACTTTCCCCCTCAATGCAGAATAATTATTTAGTCATACAATGCCGTGTTTTTTTGCAAGGCCACCGTAAGGAAAATGATGCACGGATCACCGAATCACCGATGAAGCGTGTGTTTCATAGTCATCATCATCTACGATGATCTTCAACGCTGGCGAGACGATCCTTCAAGAAGGTCAAGGCAAACTATTGTTGCCAGTTCTCTCTGGCACACTAACACTATTTTTTGGATTTGAACGGGACCGTCAAAGGCCCCAATCACATAACTAGGAAAACCTCCACCGTCAAAGAAATATTTATAAATAATTACAGCCTCTGAGATCACACCACCAGTAGCTCTGCTACATTCCACTGCAGTCCACAGACACCTTGCAACAAGTACGCCTGCATGTGTAAAACAGACCAGTAAAAAGAATAAAAAGAAAAGTTAAAAAGCACAATGCAATCAAAGAAACAAACTTCTGTGATAATCTAAGGTGGAGTCAGTAAGTCATCATGTAAGAGAGACACGGTAGAGGCTTGCGGGTGGGTGCTTTGTGCATTAGCAGAAATGAATCATGTGGTTTGCTGGTGTTCTCTTGCGATCCTTCTATTTGTGGGGTTTCCAAAACAGAGCATGCGAAGCACCATTATCATCATCCTGAGGTCGCTGCTTCTGCTACTCTCCATGCTCTTGTGGGTCAACTATCCACACTATTCCTGCAACTCCTCATCTTCTTGTTTCCTGGCCACTACTGCAGCAGCACACGCAACAGCAACAGCAATAACAAATATATGTTCTTCCACTCAAAACCTACCAACATTAGCATTATCGTCATTGTTCCTGTTTTAGCTCCTAGCTCTGTGTTTTTGACTCTGGCTGAACTGCATTTCTGTAATCTCTGTTCACACCCTGCCCAGTCTGCAACAATGGGGTTTAAGTATTGTAATGTGTTGGAAGAAAAAGATTTGCTTGTCTGTCATTATGCTTTTTTGTCCTTGTCCTGTTCAGCTCCACATTTGTGCTTTTGCACACAGCCAGCACAGACCTGTCTACAAATATAATAAGTTCAAGCTAGGAATGCAATGTGAAATGGAACAAAAGGACTTTGTTAAGCATGGCAAATCATCATCATAGTGCTTTTTATCATGCTTGCCATCTTATCTGTTCTAGCTTTGGTTTCAGCACCTCTGTGCTAAGGGTTCAGTTCCATCTGTGCAGAAGTAAGGGTTCAGTTCCATCTGTGCAGAAGCTTTTCTATTTTTATTTTCATTTTTTAGAGAGGTGTAGAAGTTTACTATGGGTAAAACAAAAGCAGAAAAAATGAAGGAAAGTATCTGTTTCTCTCTGTATCTATTCTACCCTGTTTCAGTGAATAGGTTATCTCTAAACTAAAATAATAAAAAACGACCCTTGTCAAAACAGAGAAGTTGTGTCCAAAAAATGTTTTGAGTTAAGAATCTTAAAATAATGAGATGTAACAATGGTGGATGGTGGATGGCTACGGTGGAAAGATGCATACAATTTATTTAAAGTAAGAGAATGACCTGCTTAAATATGAAACCACACTGTTATTATGCTTTCTGTCTTACCTCTGTGCCAGGCTTTCAGTCACATTTTAGCTGCATGTTCGCCATGACATTCAATGGCTGCACAAAATGTGATAAAGAGAAAACTAGAAAACATTGATAACAATGTCCTAGGCTTTCAGCCACATTTTAGCTGCATGTTCGCCATGACATTCAATGGCTGCACAAAATGTGATAAAGAGAAAACTAGAAAACATTGATAACAACGTCCCATACAGTGTATTATTTTGCATCTATTGAGTCCTGTAAGCTACATAGATTTAGCCAAGCTATGGGAGGCCTTCATGAAAAGGAGTCTCAGAGTCTGAACAACCTCTATAAACTACTTGTCAAAAATCTTCATTGNTGATGAAAAATGGTATTAAATAAGATACATGGGATAAAACAGAAAGGATCTTGTTATTCTATGTAAAGTTTTGAAGCAAATGTACTATTTGTAAATGAGCTTGAGATCCAAATTTTTTCATGGTATCATACATAAAG
This sequence comes from Gnetum montanum, assembly GCA_015680685.1. Classification (NCBI taxonomy): domain Eukaryota; kingdom Viridiplantae; phylum Streptophyta; class Gnetopsida; order Gnetales; family Gnetaceae; genus Gnetum; species Gnetum montanum. Next base: position 72,471 of record MNCI01015870.1, on the reverse strand, counting down.
ATATGTCATCTACCGTCCTAAATTCTTATCAATGAATAGACGGTGAGTAATGTATCTTTCCCATTATTGGAGAAAATACGGTATTGTTTGCATGGTTGGAACAAGAAACATGATATAGTAAAACGCAAACCGAATCTTAATGTATTTG
>MNCI01015870.1:50537-68192 GCA_015680685.1 Gnetum montanum | reverse complement strand
TTTTTTTAACATATTATAACATCATAGGACCATCATTTGAAGTGATGGTAAGGTGCTTGTTCCTCAAATCAGAAGACATGCTTTTGAACTTGAATGCAACCAATTGAAAATAGTTTAGGCTTTTACTCATTCACCAGCCTTCTTGAAACCCCTCATGACAGGACAATAGTTTAGGCTTTGGGTATGATAAATCGCATTTTTGGAAGGCTATGATATTAGGTATCCGATATCGGAGCCACGATATTGCATACCCAATATCAGGGCACAAGCTACGATGTTGGATATCCAATATTGTGGACACATGTAGGCCTATAAATATGACACTTAGGTGCATGGTCCAAACAACAATTCATTCCACCCTTAGCATAACTCTTTTAGTTTTTCTTTGTGAACTTAGACATAGTGATTAGAAGTGTGAATGCTTGCAATGTAGTGTGGACTAGTAAACAGAATCTTTATTCAAGAATTTTGTACTTGGGCACAAGTGGGATAAGAAATAAAGATCGAGCTATTTCCCACTATTGCAGAATTCTCCTAGATTTACCACTTAGAATAATTTTCCTGCTTTGACTTAGCATAATGTTTACTAATTCTTAGTTAATAATTTACTTTCCCATGCACTTTATGTTTATTGTTGTTAAGCAGAATGAGTACAACTGATCTTGAACACATAAGTGTGATTACTTGGTAACCCAGTAGTGCTATCGCATGGTTTACCTAGTAGCGAAGTACTTTGTAATCCCAGTAGTAGTTGCACAAAGCCCAAGGTGCGAACGGAAGATCAAGACTGAATACTCATCACCTTAGGATAGATTAGATTGGCTTATTGTTTACCTAGACTTAGAAAATCTTTTAACCTTATCATGTTCACTAGGAGTAAGATGGCCAACACAACATCAATTATCATACACCTTACCATGAGTTAAACCATACTCATAGATTTTACTAGCTCACGTGGGAAGACAACGATCATGAAATTAAACCAATTACTAGCATAATTACATTGCCTCGTCCATGGATTATGATTGGGCTATGCATGAACACTCATAACTTGTATGGTTGGGTATTGGATTACTTCACTGCTCATCATTGGAACCATTGCCAGGGACAAGTCAATGTATGCTTAGTAATTAATTTCTTAAAGTTTGTTATGCCTGAAACACAAAGTCAAATTTTGTAATCCTAAGAAAAGAAAAATTAAAATAAACATTCAAAAAATATAACATGGCTTCAAACAAGAACATCACATTACTTGCCAAGGAGCCATATAGAAGCAATGATAGAATCGAAGAAGAAGAAGGTTGGAGTATGCCGATGTAGATAAGAATTTCATATGCTCATTGTGACACTTATTATCCTAATTTCACATTCATCTTTCATTAGGACAGGCAACTTAGGCGGAGAGATATGCAAGGGAAAGTTGTTCTACCACTGAAACATTCAACACCCATTATGCTCCAAATAGTTGTTAAGGGGATGTAATTAAGTGAAGCAATTGAAGGGTATCATGAAACCAAATACATGACCCGACCATATGAACCTACTAATGAGTAGTTAAGGAAGGACCATGACATGGAGGCAAGACATAAACAAGACAAAGGAAAGATAGTCAATTCTCCTATTGTCTTGGAGGAGCTAGATTGAGATGCGTTCATTGCTGAACAACTCCACCACAATCATGAGTTGCAGTCACAAACGTCCATTATTTGATTAGATGAACCTATCAGGAATAAATCATACTCCAAACTAGCAAATAAGCTCAGTTAGGAGACAAAAGACTCAAGGTACAATCAAGACTCAAGGCCAAGAGTTTTTGCTAGATTCCACAAAGACAAACATCAGAGTCATCACAGGAGGACAAGCTGGCACTGTTCTCCTACTACCTCATTTGCATCCTCACAATCATTGGAAGACTTTGAAAAGAGGTGAGAGTACAAGGACCATGATAAGGAAGAGAGGAGAATTCATGATTCCCATGATCGACATCATCGTTATCCAGGACATTTTGACTTAGAAGATGAAGAACATGAGCAACGCAAACGAAGGGATCATAGAAATTTTTTTTAAGGAATGAGCACTGAAGGAGGTACTACTACAATAGAGCGCATGAACCCAATCAAGATGATGAACCCCTGATGGTAACTCATAGCATGATAAACATATAGGAGGCTTCCCACATCCTAACAAGCTACATGAGGGATAGCCAAATTAAATGGCTCAACATGAACAACATGCCAAGATTTGAAGGTGGCTATAGTGTTGATCCACAACATCACTTTCAAGCATTCCACAATTTTTTTGCCCTAAAAAACATCAAAAGTGATTGGCAAAAGTTAAAGTTATTTCCGATAACACTTGTGAAAGAGGCAGGGAGCTGGTATAGGTCACTAGAACTTGAATCAATCAAATGCTGGAGTACCATGCTCGAAATATTTAAAGATAAATATCAAACTTATTTGTGAGTCTCCAACTTAAGAAAATAGATCCAAGGATGAAAAAAAGGGACTCACAAAACCCTTGATGCAACAATGGATAAATACTATTCATTGTTGCACAAATTCCCAAGCCATGGATTTTCACCAAGGAAATAGCTTAGGCACATTGTAGATGGGTTACGAAGTAAAACTAAAGAGACTCTTGTGGTTTATGCCCAAGGTTGATTATCATAAATGACTGTTCATCACATCCAAAGACTAATTGATCAAGTAGCAAAAGAGGAAGGAGAACTCAAGAAGAGAGAGTTACCTGAGGAAAATAATAGAAATCCATCAATTAGAAAAAGAGATATGTGGATATGTGATAAGTAAGAGGACAAAAACTTGAAAAGCGTTATCTAGAAAAAGAATACCTATTTAAGAATCACTCAATGATATAGCAACTAAGGTAGAGAAAGTTTGGGATTCAGAGGATGAAAAATTTGCTATAGCCCTAAAGATTGTAGAAGAAAAGACTAAGCAAACCCTCAACAGGGACAAGGAAAAGAAGAAGAAAAGAGATTATGGATAGGAAAGTTATAAGCATACAGGAAAAGTTGCTACTGTTGAAGAGTACACTAACTCTAGTTCAAAGGAAGTGGAAGGATGCAATGTGTGGTAGTATGAACATCCTAGGGGATTTTGTCTTGTTATGGACCACTTGCAAGAATTTGGGGTATATGCACTTAATCCAAGCTTTGTCAAAAAGTAGATGGTTAGAAGACTACCTTATTCTTAAGGTAATATCAGGAAAACTTTCCAGCCGACATATTATCCAAGCAGAGCCTACCCTCAACCATAGGAGCAATATCAACAATGGTGGTAGCAACCATAGACATGGGCAATGGCACCGCTAAGGAAACAATATCCATACAGGCAATAAGATCCTCATGGATATTATGTTCAATGTCCAATATCTCCAAGAAACACATCAGTTCAAACTTCTTCTACTTATTATCCACCAAAATACGACAAACCTACTACTCCAAGGATGGATCATAGTCCTCATGCACATTCACTAGTAGCTAGCCCATCAAATCCCCCTTCCAATCCTTTAACACCACATGCTACCCAAGGGAAATTTTTGTTACAATTGTAGCAAAGGAAAGTTGCAAGAGCAGTGAATATACAAGTAGAGGTTCTTACTAGCAACACTAAGGGTCAAACAAAGAAATGTCTTTTCTTTAGGACAAGTCCTGAAAAGGTTGGTAGAGTTAGAACTTCATTGAGACCAACTTCTACCAAAAGCAATCTTCTACCATCATGCAACACAAACATGCAAATTGTCATGTTTACAGAAATCATCACCAAATAGGTCAAGGTAGGGCCACTTCCTAAGAAGTGAATTGATCCAAGAATTTCTTTGATTTATCTACGAGTAGCTAGAAATCTACCATGCAAAGTTTTATTAGACTTAGGTTCTAGGGTAAATTTGATCTCTTAAGAAACATATCATGCATGGAACCTACCACCATTGAAAGAGTGCAACATCAGGTTGGAGCTTGTAGATTAGTTTATTGTCATTCCTTTAGGATAGATAGAAAATGTAGTGACCATTGCTAATGGGTGGTCTTATCCAAACGACTTTCTGGTAATTGATGTGAATGATGTTGATAAGGAATTTCCAATTATCATGGGGAGAGCATGGCTTAGCACAATTGATGCTAAGATAAGTATGAGAGATCTATCTATTGAGATCTCTAAGGAAGGCATGCATGGAGCCATACATGCACAGTGGATTCTATGCATTACTACTGATAGTAAAGGGTGTAATCATGGACCAACCTTCCAAAATGTCAACATAGTCACTATACTAGTCCACAAAAACAGTGAAAAGCAAACATGTGCAAAAGAGAGAGTAGGGGCTACCAAACCAAAAGACACCTGGTGCTCAACAACTGAGAACCTTTGATTGCTCAAAATATATACATGGAACAATCTAATTCATTTGTTAATTCCCAATCTACAAAAATAACTCTAACTGAACACTCAAAAATGAGACTACTAACTCATGATCATTTACCAATAGGGAAAGAAAACAAGGACTTAGATGATCAAAGCTCAACTACCATCAAGATCACATGGGATGATAACAAAAAAGCTAAATCAATAAAGATGGTAAGTGAACCACCTAAAGTGTATGATCCAAGAGATCTAGGGAGCATTTTCTGAATACTCACCCATGAGTTTAGTCATGGGGAAGATGCCTTACATTGATTTCAGAATTAATAAGTGTTTTGTCATTTTTTGTTTTACAATTCTTTTCACTCTTTCGCATTCTTTCATGCAATTTTTTTTATTTTTTTCACTTTTTCATTTCCTAAAACTTTGATATTCCTTCAAATTTTTGAATTCTTTAATGATTTTTCATTCTTTATACCTTTTTCCAATTTTTACTATCTTTTTCCTACTTTGTTTCATTTTCCTTGTAAATAATTTTTTATTGTTAATAAAGCCTACCCAGAATAAAGGCAAGATGTAGTCCAATAAGGTGAAGATTTCTCTATGTTATCAAGTTGTAAGGAACCAATTATTTGAATAGTGAGCCCACACCATCCATCCATCCATTCCATTAATAAGAGGTTTTTACCATGGCCATAATGATATTATTTTCCCTCATACAACTAGAAATAAACTTGTGATCATTATGCCTGGACAAAAGAGTGAAGAACCAAGAGGTAATGAAAAGGGTGTGACATCAAGGGGATTTGTGAATTCTTTTAGATTATTGTTGTGAGTCCTATCATGTTGCTAAGGTTGTATTATATCCTTATAGATCTAATGAAAGATGGAAGTAAGAGTAAAATAAGTGTTTCCTTGAAAGGCTGACACAGATAAGAGTAAATTTCTGAGGATCCCACTGGAAAGACATGTTACCCATGCCTGAAGATAGATAGCTTTGTAAGAATCAAAAAAATAAAACAAAGTGCCCTTAATAAACCTCTCCCTAGGACAATATGCCAAGTGACAATACTCCTTGCAACATTGATAGCCTTACAGTTGTAATTCCAATAGATGAAATGATGTGATGTCACTAGAATGTGGTTTGGACTTGGTTTGCATCTTGGACAAAAAGGTTAGTGATTACTTTGACCATTAATAAAACACAAGAATTCACTATGCCTATGGTAAGATACCTCACATCCCAATTTTTGCAATCCCTTCTAAGTCCACCTCATCTCATTGTAAGAATAGTCATAACTTGTAGTTTTGTATAATATAGAGTTATTTTTCCAATTTGGTGGTACTAACATGTGTGTTTTGCTAAACAAGTATACGTCACATTCAACTCCTTAAGTGCCTAAGGACACTTTTAGGCATGGTTATCCAAGGGAATTAAGGGCTAGAGTCTACTGTGGGGAGGACCCACTTGTATAACTGTTGTATCTTATACTTGCCAAGTGATTCCATATCATCTTGAACCTTCTAGCATCAACGAATGAAAATAAACACTTCTCATATCATTTAAACTATCTGTTCACACAACATGGATTCATTATCCTTCTTATCCATTTTATGAACTTTCGTAGCCTGAGATTCCTTCTTTATGAATTTCCAATGATAAATTTTTGAAAAATGTGCATATATTCATCACCCAGACCCTCCTAGTAACCTTTAAACCTTCCAAACATTTCAAACAATCATTTTTACCATATCTTAACACCCATTTCTATATTTATTGACAATAATTTTAATACAATATTTTTAGTTATTTCTATTTGGCTATATTATTCTCTTATTTTATATATTCTTGGATCCTATGCTGCATTCCTATTTTTAAAAAATTTTGTCATAGTTTATCCCTGATTTTTGTTAAACAGTAACAAATTTTCAAGTCCCTAAGTGATTGAAAAGACCATTTAGTATACTCCAGATCCCTTTCAAGGCTTGTGAATTTGCAAGTTAAACTATTCAACATGGGATCTTTTGGTTTTCCAACACCAAAATTTTCCATCATTATAGTTTTTGATGCTATAAGGAGGACCTCCACTTAACTTCTTTGCTAAAAACTTGTTATGAAAATTCCTTACTTGTTTCTGGCTTAGCCAATGAGGTCATTTGGCCAAATAAAAAAAAATTTGGATTTTTTAGAAAATCTAGCATGTAGACACATACCCCATTTACTTATAATAGATTTTTGCCAATAACATAGTTGCAGTGTGCATCATATCCCTATTCCCTACACTTTACAATTAAAAATTTTTTTTGTAATAGTGTAGTGCACAATAGTATCATAGCTTCTTGCATTACCTTTGTAGTTGTAGTACGCATTGTTGTCTTTATTTTCCTTGTTTGTACTTTGTAGTTTTTTTTCCTTTTCCCTTCCATATGCTACAACCCATTTGCATTTGTTCACATACATTAGAAAAACTTTAAAAAATTCAAAAAAATTTACTTTTACAACTGCAATCTTTTTAAAGTCTATTCATTTCATACAGCATAGCTTCATAGGGTATACTCATTCCATATGTTATAGCTCCATGAGCTATAGGCTATAACCCTTTCATACGCTATAGGTCCACAAGCTATAGCTTCATAGGCTACAACCTTTTCATACATTATAGGTGTACAAGTTATAGTCTTAAATGCTACAACATTTCACATGTCGCAACATGTAGCATCATACACTATAGCCTCACATGTTGTGAGTCTTACATGCAATGAGTTTGTAGCTTGTATAAAGCATTACCAATCAAAGAAGCCTTTATCACCTTAACCAATTAATTGGTTTTCTCCATTTTATGCCTCTTGCCTCTACCATCCTACCACATCATATCATCGCTATGGCCACCAATCAAAAATCTACCTACTTCTATGACCCTAAGGACCTAGCTGTGATGCTCCAATCCCTTAGGTGTTTAAGATGTGAGCTTGTCCATGCTACTCTTACCCAAGGGTATTATAACTTCATCTGCAGGAAGATCCAAGCTAGCCTTCACATTCTGCAAAAAGAGTTAGACTCTAAGTGTGAATTTGAAATTAACCACAACAGTGGGAAGGAATATATTTCTTCCCTGTATGATTGAATAAAAATCTTTAAAGCTTACATTTATATGCTAACCTAGATAGTAAATGATGAGGAGAAAATCATGGCAAGTGAGAAGTTTATCCTTGAGCATGATCGGAATGATCAAGAGGAATTTGGAGGTTATTATGAAGAGGATGCCCAAGGGGAGGAAATTTTGCATACATTCATTCCTGATTTTATGACTAACCCCTTATACAACATACAAGTAATACCTCCTACTTCCTTGGAGAAAACTTTCCAACTAGTTTTGCAAGTTTCCTCCATGTTTGCATCTCTTGCATTTGTCAGCCAACCTCATTCCATGTGGCCACCACATAACATATCTTGGCAGGCCTTTCTTCAAGATCCCAAGTCCCATAAACATCTTGCATACCCTTTGTTTCCTTTATCCTATAAATCCTTGCACAGACATCATTCTCCCTCTTTAATTCCCTTGTAGTAATGACAATAAGACCCTTTCACACATTGCCACAACCTACTGCCCAGCCTCCAGCTATTCCACCACTCATGTAGCCAATTTTGCAACCTGTAAAACTTGCAAAAACACCTCAGAGCCTAGATCAAACTTTCCAGTTGATCCAAAGCCTAATCAACAAGCTAAAAAAGCTTGAGGCTATCACCATGCAAATGGTAAAAGTCATGGACTTTTACCAAGATTACTTGATTAGCCCCAATTTTCTGCAAATAATACTTCCCTCAGGTATACCAATCCCTCACTTTATCAAATATAATGATAAATATTATCACAATGCCCACCTGATTACCTTCTACTCAAAATTCCAATTACCACAGGCTTATTCCTATACTGTGTTCTATGTTAATCCTATGTCCTTGACCAGGAAAGCTCTTGGCTATTATTGGGCACTACCCAAAGAATCTATCTCTTAGACGAATTAATAAATCAATTTGTTAACCATTTCAAGTACAACTTGAAACCTAAAATAATGCTTGATCAACTCATGAAAGTGCATTAGGGGTTCCTTGAGCCCATACAAAAATTCATACAAAGATGGAATGCCACACTTAATGAGATACTTAAGTTCATCTTTGAAACACACCTCTTGGCCATCTTCAAGTGGGCATTTAATGATTTTATCAAGTCTAAGCTCTATTATTTACATCCCTAGTCCTTAAATCAAGTATTTTCCAAAGTTGAGAACATATAAGATGCAATCGAAGCTAGTAATAACATTGCATATGTAACCTATAAGGATCAACATACCAAATGGGATAGGGATAAAGGTAAAAAAACACATGTATCCATGGCCACTATGTCCAAAGACCTCAAAACCACCAATGGATCAAAAGCTATGTAGCCTAAGGCTCCTACCATTGCTCCCCATCCATCAACATTAGGTGCTTCTACATCTAACTTGCCAAAGCCTTACTTTGAGCAAAAAGATAGGTCTAAGTATACCAAGCTTCCTATGAAACCATCCAATCTTCTTGAGTAGTTGCTTGAAAGTGATTGCATTCAATACAAGCAACTATTAGAGAATGCTCATAAGAGGTATGATAGCTTATGTGAGATCGCTAAAGATCCCACTATAGCTACAAAAGAGGATCCCCTATGCCTAAATACTTCAAGTTATACTAGTGTTCTCACTATCACTAGCTACTTGGCCATGATAGTGATTTCTTCTTGGCCTTAAAATATGATTTGTAGAAAATTATTGATAGTGGAGGGTTAGTTCTAGATGCTTCTAACCTAGTTATTCTCCTAAATTAGCTAATGCAAGTATACAAGGATCCTCTCAACACAAGTAATAACCATTTCATCATAGCCACCTTTAACATACATGACGAACCTAAACCTACATGGGAGCCATTTGTAGTTTACATACCCCCTTGTGATAAGAGTGCTTCAACTTCTATGAGTTCAAGGAAAACTTTTTTCATAAGGATACCATCACAAATGTCTTCCAAAAATACATTTATCATTCAAGTGCCCCCTCCCTTCGCCAATAAGCTTATGACCCAATTTGACCAACATCCTTCAATGGTAGCCAATACTTGAACCTTTTTCCAACTAAATAGCAATAAATCATCCCCAAAACAATGCAAGAAACCACCTCCTAAGCCTAATACTAAGGACACTAACCAACCAAAGGTATGGGAGGAAGTAGGCCTCACAAAGCCTACCCTAATCACAGCTATACCGATGGCTTCCAACAGTCAAATCGCATCCACTAACCAACCTTGGGAGGGTAAACAAAAACAATAGAAGGAAAAGGGACCAAAATAGAAACTACTAAAACATGAGGTCAAAATCTTGGGAAGAATGGAGGAAGTTAGGACCAATAAAACCAACAAGATAGTAAACAATGATAAAGACTTCCTCTCCACCATGGAGGAAGTTAAGCTCTCATTAAAACACAAAAATACTTTTTTGAGCTTATATGATTTGATTATGAACTTTCCTGCCCATCATGAAGCATTAGTTAAGATGCTAAGTTCCATTCCTATGAAGGAGGATATCCTAGCCAACAAGGGATCTATCAATGCAGTTATAGTATCATCTTCATCCTAGAAAGAAACGAAGCCAACCATCTTAATGTTTTGTGATACTAAGGTGAAAATCAACCCCCAAAATGGTGAGGTGTCTAGGGCTTGTCTCTTTATAATGATTAGTCTACTAGTATAAGGTTCACCGAGTACATATAGATGATGGAGTGACCACAAAAATTATCCTCTTAACTATCATGGACTGGTTAGGCTTGGTCAAACATATATAAAAGCACATCTACTACTGCAGTCAAATCATTTAATTGGTTGTGCATAGCGGTGACAGGATCGATCACGTTAGACTTTGTGGCTGGGAAATAATTTTCAACAACTAGTGATTTGTTTGTGGTGGAAGAAATACCAAGTTTCAACCTTATCCTAGGAAGGTCCTGGTTAGCCAAACTATGTGTAGTCTATTCCCCAATCCATTAGGAAATCCATCTACCTTACAAGGGAGGTGAGATCATAATCCATGGGAACAATGCAGTCTCCTTGTTAGTCAATAATGTTGATGTATAGAAAGAGTCTAAGGTGTATTTTTAAGAAGAAACTCTTATAGCCAAAAACAAAGTCAAAAATTGCAACAAGATCAACCAAGTTGAAACCAACAATGCTAGGTCCACAAATGAGATGTCAGAAGAACTACCATTCAACATCATGAGAAAAGGGAACAGGGAGTATAGGATCATCTAAGAAAAAAAACAATAGAAAACTTGAAACAAAGTTATGCAAACCTCAGGGGATTCTAGAGCAATGTCTTTAGTAGTGAAATTTTAGAGGGTAGTCTTCAACCTATGAATAATTTGTTATTCACTTATATTATCATAGTCAATTTCTCTCAAATCAATCCCTATCAAGATCTTTCTTCTCTTTATATTCATCCACTCAAATAGAACATAAGAAAGGTTAGTTGTAGTAGTTTCCCCATATATAGTACTGATCAAAGGAGTAGAAGAATCAATGACCACCATTGAATCTAAAAAGATCCTGAAAATGTCCTCCATGTCTATCCCCTACATCAATGGTTCATGTTTCTACTACACTATGACCTCCTCATGCCATAATTTCAAGTAGCTTTCCTTTTTCTACCTTGTATTACTACTTTTGAACCTTTTGTTCCTTTCCTCACTTAAGCACACAAGCACAATAATCCTTCCAATCTCTAGATTAATGAATTAACAGCTCCATTTACAAGTCTTTCTCAATGTTGCTCTTGGCTAAAGTAACCTTGATCTAGATGGCACTCCAATAGTGTGACCAATTAATTTTCTTAGTGTAGAAAGAGTCTCTTTTAGCTACTTGAGCCTCTATAAACTCTTTATGATCTTTAAGGCTCCTATTCTCATTTGACAACTCTTTAACCTAATTTTCCAAAGCCATAACCTTCTTCTACATAAACCTATTAGAGCATTGGATCTCCCAAGATGTTTTTGTATAAGAGATAGCACACTTGGTAGCACTTTCATACAACCTTTTTAAAACATTTTCCAAATCAAGTGGTAGCTTAGGAAGATCATCAAGATCGATGTCATGTGTAGGATCCCATATAACTTTGGACACTACAATAGATAAAAATATAAGAAAAAAAAATAATCAAAACATTTAAAAATCATTAAAAACCATATAGTTATATAAAACATAAAAATGTAAAATATAACAAAAAAAAATGTTCTAAATTTCCTTATCAACATCAGGGGCTATCATTGTAACTACATGAATTCCAACTTATCTAGGGCCTTCACCTAAGGCTTGAAATTGAATGTTGATGTAGATGCTTCATGAGGAGGCTCATGTACTACAATGATCATAAATGTCATTACAGTTTGCAATGAAAATATATAACATTTGAAAAAAAAAATGTAAACAACACTAAGATCCTATTGAGAAGATCATTAGGAAAGTCTATGGGAGGGTTATCTTCTGGGAGAAAAATGCCTAGGATGGAATCCAATAGATCTAGCACTTCCTTAGATGTCCTTTTCTCTTCTTCTTTGCATCATTACTGCTCCTCCGTAGCAACTTGGGCAGCCAACCCCTATTTCTTTCTCACAACCAATTGAAGCCAGAAATAGAATAAGTTAGTAAACATTTTCAATAATAAAAATATAGTAAAAATCGTGACTAAAGAAAAAAAAAGCTAAAAATGAAAAATAATAAAAATATGTACATACCTTCAACATTGTAATTGACCTTGTTAAACTTGATGGATAGCTTCTTATGTGCTAGTTGGTCAACAACAGGAACATTTTCTTCAACCTATGGCCTTTTCATCTTTTCTTTGGCTACGTCATCAACTTCTATGTGTATCCTCTTGGCCCTTCTTGCATTACCACATGTAGCATGGGGTTCCACCCCCATGCTGTTAATGAAAAAACAATGTGCATCACTAAAATTCTTAGTGGTAATTGACAGTGACTCTCCAATCTCCTCCACTAGTGGGTCTTAGGCATACATCATTGGAATGATATGATGAGCCCAAGGTTTGGAAAGTTGGAAGGCATCATGAGTCACCCACTTTTGATCCCTCGTAACCACCAAGAACTCTAAGAACCTTCTAAGATATGTAGCAAAGAATGTATAATGCTTATAGCATATAGAATTGATGTTTTTGCAAAATTTTCAGATTTCATCCTATAGACTAGTGATCAAGAAGGTAGCCCAATCAAACATAGTGTCTCACATGCTATGAAATCCATTACAATTGATATTTGTAGGTCTCACATGCTAGAGCACCTATCCCACATGCTATGAAAGTGTGTGGGGCAACATGTGAACCTCCCACTATTAAAAAGAAAGCCCAAATTTGGTCATCAAATGTTCGATAGACTCCAGAAGACCTGAAATGGTAAGTTGAGCAAAAATATGACCTCCACAAGCTACTAGAGTTGGATCTTTGTCCCTTGTAAATAACAAAACCTCATCCAACACACTAAGAATCCTATTTCACATGCTATGAAAACATGTGGGGAAGCATGTGAGGTTTATTGCAAGATCCACCATGTCTATAATTGCATATAAGTTGCCTAAGGGGTCCCATAATGCCTAAGATGGAAGATTGATAGAAGATTTGATCCTTACAAGCTATGGAAACTAGGTATTGGTTCTACATGTTGGGACACTCTATCCCACATGCTGGGGTAGTGTGTGGGGCTCCAGTAAATCAAAACATTATTCAAACTTGCTTATGCACATCCCAAAATAGTTGAACAAGCCTTACATTATTCCTGCACAGCCTAGATGTGGTCCCAAAAATTTTAAACTTGGACAAAATTCTTCACACAATGGGGACTAGGGTCCCACAAGCTTTGACACTAGTTTAGATTACCCACACGATGTAGGAATAGTTCCCACATGTTGAGAAATCAATATTTTAGCTTTTTAAAATTATTTAACAACAAAAAGCTAGTTTCCAAGCAATTTACAACAAGTTTACATGAGTTTTTTTCTACTGTTAATTATTTTTATTAAGTTTTTATGTATTCTACCAATTTACATGAGATTTTTCCTTATTTTTACAAGATTTTTACTTGTTTTAATCATTTATGGCCTTTTAACTAAATTTTTTTTCTATTTTAGCAATCTATGGCCTTTTTTATCAGAGTTTTGCTTATTTTAACAATTCATGGCTTGTTTCTTCTAAATTTGTACTTACTTTGATAATTTATAACCTATTTTTTCTAAGTTTTGCCTAACTTTGGCTATACAATCAACTAAAATAAATAAATATTATTATTTAATGCCACTTTCAACCATCTTCAATCATATTTGACCACCATTGACCTTGTTTGACACCATTATGCATCATTTTGCATCATTTGACAGNTTGACCATGTTTAGCTTCATTTTTCCATTCTTTAGCATCACTTGGTATTATTTGGTGTCATTTGATGACATTAAGCTCTCATTCGACCTTATTTGACATCATTCTGCATGTTTTTGAACTTCATTTGGCCCTTATTTGGTGTCCTTTGGCATCATTTGGCCCTTGTTCCACCTTGTTGCATCTCAATCTACCATATTTGGCCTTAGTTTACCATGTAATGATCTTACGTGGTCTTTTTTGTCTTTTTCTACTTCATGTTAACCTTGTTCAACTATGTTATGCTTTATTATTATAATATTTTGCATTATTTTAGAATTTTTTGATAATTATAAAATATAGATGCTAGTTAACCTATTTTTGTTGACATGCAAGACTAAATCATGAATACATGGGCACAATTTGATCTACCCTTAAGTTTAAATGGATGTTACAATGATGTTGAATGATCAATTGACTTAGAATGCCTAGATCTTGAACTCGAGTGCCTATTTGACCACATACCCTCAATAGAGAAATCCATTGAATGGCTTGAGTACATAGTCAAACCCCTTGACCTTGAGGCTAGAGACATCATAGAGGACTCTCTAGTTAAGATTCCCATTGCAACCCACAATAGTAAGAAGAAAATATGAGAATTAGGTTTCTCACTAGAACCCTTGATAGCCCAAGACATTACCAAGGTACTTCAGGATAATATTAAAGATTTTTCTTGGTTATACGAGGATATGCTAGGACTTGATCCATGTTTAGTTTAGCATAATATCATATTGGACCCTACTATCAAATGGTTTAGCAAAAGTTATGTAAGATTAGACTAGATTTGGCTCTGGCAATTTGTGATGAGATCAAGAAACTTTACTAAGCTGGTTTCAACCAAACCATTGATTACACAAATTGGGGAATTAACATAGTGGTAGTTCCTAATAAAAAAATAGGAGCATTCGTATCTATATCAATTTCCATGACCTCAACAAGACCACTATTAAAGATGATTTCTTGTTGCTTAGTATTGATTAACTCATCAATACTACAACTAAATATGCCTTGTTATCCTTTATGGATGGGTTATTGGGATATAACCAAATTAGGATTAACCCAGAGCATTAGCTCTACACAACCTTCATGGCCCATTGGGAAACCTTCTATTACATGATGATGTCATTTGGTCTAAAGAAATTAGGAGCAACCTATCAATGAGCCATGACCTACATCTTTAATGAATGCATGCTAGGGTTACTTAATGATTATGTTGATGATATAGCCATAAAATCCAAAATACCCAATGATCATACACATGACCTAAGCCTAGTATTGTAGGGATGTCTCAAATAAGAGCTTAGACATAATCCTAAATAGTGTCTCTTTGGCATTAAAACAAGCAAATTGCTGGGTTTCATAGTATTCAAGGCAGAGATATGTGTTGATCCTAATAAGGTTAAGACCATAACCAACCTATTGCCAGCCATCTAGAAACCTTAAGGAACTACAAGGCTTATAATTTAGGTTGCAATTTATTTGTAGGTTCATCTCAAGGCTCATGGATAAGCTATAACCTATGCAACACTTGCTTAAGAAGGGTATTTACTACGAGTGGACTGACCAATGCCAAGAAGCCTTTAACAACATTAAGCAAGATTTGGTCTAATTACCTATCATGTATCCTTCTCAAAAAGATAAATCATTCTACATCTACCTTGCAATATCTAAGACCTTCATAGCCTCAAATCATTCTCAAAAAGACAAATCATTCTACATCTACATTCTACATTCTACATTCTACATCTACCTATCATGTATCCTACGATGGCATATTGCTAGAGTGCTTGGAAAAACCCAAAGCTTGGACAATCCTTGAGCAGGTACACAATGGCATGTGTAGAGGACATATAGGACCTAGAGTAATGGAAAAAAATATCATATGCTTAGGATACTATTGGACCTATATAGAAAGTGATTGCCTACAAAAGGCTAAGACTTGTAACACCTATTAGTGGTACAACAACTTAATACACATACCACCAATTGAGTTATATACTACTTAGATCACATGGCCATTCCAATGATAGGGAATCAATATAGTTGAACCAATAACACCTAAATCCTCTATAGGGCATAGCTTCATCATAACCCCAATCAAGTATTTTACAAGATGGGTTAAAGATATCCCTCTAAGGAAAACAATAATGCAACAAGTCTGTAAGCTGGTCTTGGATAACTTTGTATCTCATTTTGGCTTACCTTTAATAATCATTATGGATAATGGACCATAATTCAGTAGCCAAGAAATGCACACCATTTGAAAAGAACTAAACATCAAGCATTCCTTTTTATCACCTTACTATCCATAGGCCAATGGCCAAGCTGAAGCCAACAACAAAATCATCATAAACCTACTTAAGAAAATGTTAAGCAAAGGCTAATGTAAATGACATGAATAACTCTTGTATGCACCATGGTCCTAGTTTATGGATCTAAAGCTATTTTTCTTCTTGAATTGCAGGTTCCATGCTTGAGAATAGCTCTATCTAACTTCATTAATGATGAGCTGAATAAGAAGCTTCATACCATAGAACTTAACTTGGTGGAGGAATTATGAATACAAATTCTTGCCAACATTGAGTGATACCAAGAGAAGTAGAAATAATAGCATTGTCATGATCTAAATAGGTGGAGAGTCAAGGAAGGAGATCTTTTCCTTAAGGCTGTTCACAGACATGTAGACAAATTTTTGGCTAACTAGAAAGAATCTTTCTTGGTTGTCAAAATCTATGGCAATGAAGCATTTAAGTTGACAGACATGGATGGGAATAAATTGGCCAATCCTATCAACCATTCTCATGTTGAACCATATTACATCTAAATTTGACCCATTTGCTTGTAGCCTTGGTTTGCTTTTGTTAATAGGTTGGAGAAATAATTGATGTTAATAACTTTAGTGGCCTACAACAAGTGAGTTTGCATGGCCCTCTACTTTTTTTAGCCTCTCAAAAATATTTCAAACTTTATATAAATATGCATAGTATGGCACAGAGTTCAAATGTTCTACTAGTTGTAACCAATGATGACCTATATACACTTACTTCCTCATGTAACCTTTTGTAAACACATGTATTCTTTGACTTGTTTGGTTGTACTTTTAGAGTTATGCTTGTAGGATGAGCCTGGAGTCATTGCAAGGATGTGATTCATCACAAAGGATAAGTTACCATGTGACCTCGATATATAAGATTCAGTTAGCTTGTTTGATCATATCAATAGTGCTTACCTCACGTCACCTATGTAGCTTCTCCTCAACCATAGCCTTGTAGCAAAATTGTATCCTTCCTTATGTTGCTAACAATGAAAACCTATGTTTGATACCCATGGACTATGGCTATGTGACATCTCCTTCAATGTGCTCTATCAACCAAGTTCACTAAATGTAACACATCTCATTTAGTGAGAAAATGAAATTCAGCCTTAGCAACAAAACCTAATGAAGATTTTTCACCCTTAAAACATGAGAGAAAGTGCTAAGAAAGCAAGAAGGCCAATGTAGCCTCAAGTCAAGTAAATTAATAGCTCTCCTAAAAAAAGGAGACATAGTTAAGTGGCTAAAGAAGCCTATTACCAAGTGATGAGTGGCGAGGTACCCCTACACTCCACCATACGAATACGAGTGTGCACGCGCGATTCGATCGAACTCCGCAGACTAAATGCCTTAACGCCACAAGAAACACTTGGGGTTAATCATTCGTTGTCTTCCCAGGCTTGCTTGTATGTGTCACGGTGTATGGTTAAGCAAGTCTGAGGTATGTGATTTTTTTGGTATTTTCGGCTTATCT
>MNCI01015870.1:25232-37529 GCA_015680685.1 Gnetum montanum | reverse complement strand
GACAAGTTCCCCAATCTTTTGCTCTCCATGACCATCCTACTACACTTGGGTCAATGCCCATCATCACTACACCTCAGGCATAACCCATGCCTCAGTCTACCTCCTTGTTCTCATCCATGCCATTTGCAATACAACCTCATACCTTGCATCTAGTCCCGGTGATGTCTACCTCACCACCTTCCTTTGTCGTACTAGTGGAACCCTCATCGAGGCCCCAAGTAACCCAAGCATCTCATACTCTCTTTACTCCTTTCATACCACATGTTCCAACTCAAGCATCTTTCTCCTTGTTCAACCCACTTGTAACAACGGTCACTCAAGCCCTACCATTTGTATCAATACCCATCACATGACCTCAATCTTTACAACTTCCTCCTCAACCATCAATACAAGCATTGCAGTTTACAAGGATGTCCCAAGGCTTGGATCAAGCCTTCCAAATGATTTAAGACTTTACTGAAAAGTTGGGGAAACTCAAGGCTAGTAAAAATTAGATAGTCAAGGTTCTAGACTTTTACCAAGATGATCTTATAAGCCCTACTATGCCTCAAATGACCTTACTTGTGGGCATGCCCATACCAAACTTCACCAAATACAATGGTGAAGGGGATCCCAATACACATCTAGTCACCTTTTGATCTAAATGTTGTTGTTCTTTTTTAGCAGTCTTGGCCTCATATGATACTATGGATTTCCCCCATGTCTCTTAAGGGAAAGGCTCTAAATTGGTATTGAACCTTTCCTAGAAGTTCCATCTCTTCCCTTGAGAACCTAATAAAAAAATTTGTCAACCACATTAGATACGACTTGAAGCTAGATGCCACATTGGATCAACTGATGAAGGTGAAGTAGGGGTCACTTGAACTAGTCAAAAGGTTCATTTAGAGATGGAATTCAACTTTCAATGAGATTCCAAAGCCTATCTCTGAAACTCATCTCTTGACCATCTTTAAGGGAGCGGTAAATAATTTTATCAAGTCAAATCTCTACTACTTAGAACCTTAATCATTGAGCCAAGATTTTGGCAAACCAAGAACATCAATAAGGTAGTTGAGGCTAGCAACAATCCAATGTATGTGGCCTAGAAATACCAGCACACAATAAGGAATAGCAATAAAACTAGGCAAGAATATATAGCCATGGCTATCGTAACAAAAGAGTTAAAACAAGGAGAAAGGTTGGGATCATTTCCATGCAACACATACCCTGACTTATCCCAGCCATCCACTTCCTATGCCCCAAATCAACTAAGATCAAATTGTGGTTGAAAGAATAGAATGAAGTATGCTAGGTTGCCTAGGAAAACCTCTGAGCTTTTACAATAGTTGCTTAAAGACAATCAATGTAAGAAACTATTTAAGGAGGCTTGTAAGAGGTATGATCATCTTTGTGACATAGCTAGAGATCCAATGATAGCTACCAAAGATGATCTGAAGCTATGAAAGTACTTTATACTAGATAGGTTTTGCCATTATCATCAAATGGCTAGTTATGACACCGATTTTTGCCTAGCATTAAAGGATGACCTCCAAAATATGATTGACTATGGAGAGTTGGTATTGAATGAGCCCAACTCTTCAAGTGCCAACAACAACTCTTACACAGTATCCTCATTCACAAAAACCAAACTGTCCAATTCTCCTAGGAAACTATTTGTCATTAAAGTACCACCACGACACCAAAACACAGAGCCTAGAGAGCCCTTTGTCATACGAGTAACACCTCCTCCATCCCCTAAGAAGCCTATCATCATACGTGTTCCCTCTTTAGTTTCTTCAACATCACAATGCAATCAACAAGTTACCAATCCTTCCAAGGCTAATGAACCATTTGTTATTCGGGTCCCTCCACCTTTGAGAAGAAAAACTATAACAACCTATAATCAAAGCTCATCTATAGTGGCCCACAATTTAGAGGTTATTAAGAAATCGTCATTGTAATAGTGACAAAAATAACTTGTCACCAAATCCATAACTAAGCCCACTGAAGGCAACCAACAACAAAAGGCTTTGAAGCAAGCTAACACACCTAGACCTACCTTAAGATTAGCTACACCCATGGACAAGGGGCCCAAGGCACACACATCAAAACCTAAGCAACAAACTCTAGGAAGAATGGAGGAAGTTAAAACCACCAACGCTGAAAGATCACATGCCAAGGGAAAGAATTTCCTCACAACAATGAAAAAAGCCAAACAGTTCCTAAAACAAAAGAATACATCATTGAGCCTATATTACTTGGTCATGATTTCTCCTACTCACAGAGAAGCACTAGCTCAAGTGTTGGCTTCTATCCTTGTGAGCATAGACATGTTGGTCAACAAAGAATCAATCCACTCTATCATTGAGCAAGCTTTGGTTAGAGAAAATGAGCATCAACCCATGCTCAACTTTCATGATAATGAAGTGAAGATTGACTCTTCAAATGGAGAAATGTTATCTGCTCCTCTCCTCATTACTATACATGTTGGAAACTACAAGATTCATTGTGTTCATGTGGATGATGAGGTGGCAATTAATATGGTACCATTTTCCATTGTTGACAAACTAGGCTTAACCGAGAATATCCAAGAAACCACTATCTTAGCACTTAAGTTATTTAATGGATCACCAATAGCAGTGCGAGGTTCTATCTCCTTGGATTTCATATCTAGCGAGAAATTCCCTCCATCTGCCAACTTCCTAGTGGTTAAAGAGACACCCAACTTCAACTTAATCCTAGGAAGATCATGGTTAGCTAAGCTTCATGCAGTCTCCACTCCTATACATCAAGAGATTCACCTTCCATACAAGGGTGATGAAATTTTCATTCATGGGGATAACATTTTACTACCTTCAGTTAACTATGTCAATATTGATTGGGGTTCAGAGGTGAAGTTTCAAGAGGAAATTCCCAATACTCAAACTATGGCCATCGACAACAAGGACAATAACAATGTTAACAATATCAACTCTGTGACATGGTCTAGTCAATGATAATGCCTACAACTTGCCATGCTAAACAAGAGAGATGGTGAGCATAGATTTGTGCAAAATGAATTTTTTGATCTATCAAAGGTCTAACAACAAGTTTGCAATAAATGTCTTATACCCTCTCTTGTTAAGAATCGTTTGATCACTTTTGCGACATTATATCATGTTTTGATATTGACCTAGCCTCATATGCTCTTTGAAGAGCCTCCCTTACTTATTATGAAATGTATATACAATGGCTTGCTAAAGCCTACAACTGGCAACATCACAGCCTGTTAAGGCGTAAAACTGGCAACATCATGGCCCACTAAGGCCTAAAACTGGTGAAGGTATGGTCTTCTAGGGCCTAAAACTAGTAAATATGTAACTTTTCTTTCTTTCTCTTATGTATGTATTATAATTTGTTTGCGTTGTTCATAGTTATGCTACATTTTGCAATTTTTATCTTACTACTATACATCATCAAAATTTTACCTTTTAGCCCTACATTTTGCTTTTGCTTTAACCTATGGCCTACATACATTGTTACAAAATATGAAACAATAGAAAAAAACATAAAACGTAAAAAAGCAAACAAAACTAAGAATTGTAGCCAACAACAGTGTTAAACTAGTCAAAATGCAACATCATGGATGTCCAACATGGCTAGGTAATCCATGACCATAACCAGAATTACATAATGAGATACAAGGAGACAATACATAGTCTCTCAAGCTATAAATGTAGCAGCATGAAGCAAACATGACAAGCCTTTTGTTATACACGAATTCATAACCCACACAGAAAAATGGAGCAATAGATGTTCCAAGATAAAGCTCCAAGGAATAGATATGTGTTGTAGTGCATTTTCCTTTGACTCTTGCACAAATGTTTCTACAACATTATATGGAATATTACATGAATTATCCCAAATGTGGAATTCACAATTAATATTGACTTTGAATCTTTTGAGATTTTAGCCTATTCATATCAAACCCCGTGATATGTGAAATGACTATTTTAATCTCCTTTGGTGCATAAGAATATCCATAGAAAGATCACAATAACCTATGGAATCTGAAATACGATTGAAACATCAAACCATCAAAAAGCAAGTTGAAGAAATATTGATCACCAAAATCATAATACCTATTAAGAGACATTAGTTGTAGAGATTGAATGATTGGTTCGATAAGAGATTGAATGATTGGTTCGATAAGAGAAAGGCTCATGTAAAATTTTTCTTGATATAGAATTGCAAGAATTAATTATCATTTACAGCTCATACAACAACTGCAATAAACAAAACAACAAAACAACATATATATATATATATAATTAGAGAGAATTTCTCTAAAACCTAAAATTATAGCTTTTCTTATCAAGATTTCTATACATCTCCTAAAAACTACTTGTAACTACTATCAAGCTTAAGAGTCCTGTAAAATCAAGATTCTCATGATTCTATAATCCATATTATTGGTAGATGCATAATATCCAGCTTCCCATGAATAGCAAGCATTTATTAACAATTTATCATTTAATTTATTCTTTTCTTTATCCTTCTTAAATTTTTAAATTAGTTTTCTTTCATTTTCCTTCAACCTCAACAATTGATATATGTTGACATTTTTTCGTTATTCTCTTAACGTCTTCAATTCAATCATAATGAAATCTTCCTTTTCTAGGATGACCACTTCCTCAATAAATCTTATAATAGTTCTAAGTAAAGGTATCTTAGATTGTACTTGGTAATGATGGCTTGACTATCTTCCTATGTTCTCGAGGGTCATAAATGATATTTGAGGATCATAAAGTTATCCATCATCCTTCTTTCGTTTCAAAGTTTTCATATTTCAGTAGTATATCTAATAAGGTTTTGCAACGGCCTAAATTAATTTACTAATGACCAGTGTCTTATAGAATTCTGCAAATACTAATTCTGCCAATTGCCGAACAGAAACTGCGTAGAGGTAAATAGGAAAGGTCCAGAGAACCCCTTTGAACGAGAATTGGCCCAATCTATTCAATTATTCTGTTGAGACGATGGACATGCTTTATGAATCGGACGAGTACGATGGAAGCTATCGCGAATATGAACATATTTTATTGATGATGGGAACAACTGTATATATATATATGCCTGAACATAACGAGAGAGGGAACAGATCCATTCATATCAACAATTCAGATGACTGATTCAAGCATGGTATGTACACGTGGACAAAGCCGACAGTTATGCTAGTGCTGCTAGCCAAAGTTGATATTGGTGGTGAAGATGGAGCAAGAGTGAAAAAAAATTACAAGGTATGGCTGAGTTTTTCGTTGTGGGACACTTTAAGCTCACACGAGAATAGGAGAAGAAACACGTAGGAAAAAAAACTAATTTTTATATGCTCTGCAACATAAAGTTTTGAATTTGAGTGGTTTTCAGAACCTTGAGACATCCAACATCTTTCCAATCTTAAATAGCACAGAGTTTGTAATAATTAATAAACGGCATCACAGCCAAACACTTAATAAATGGCATCACAGCCTTTTGGGCGCCGAACTGCACACACAACGCCATGTGTGCTTGCAACACCTTCGCCATGCCAATGCACCTTCCAGATTTACAGAACTCATCCTTCACCGCCTTGGTGCACAGACCACACGGAAACTTCTCATAACACCAATAACTAGCTTTGCAAACAACGTTCCAAGTTGGTATAAGAAAGCACCTTCATGTACTCCCCTGATTCAACAAACAGTTTCAAGTTGCCGATGCTGCTGCCATGATGTCCTTGGCACAGCTTTGCCCAGTTCAGCAGCATTACAGTTTTTTCTGTTTTGAAAGAAAAGTAGAAAAGTATGCCTACATTTGCTTCTGTTTCTGTTTCTATTGAAAGAGAAGCACATAGTAGTGGAAGATGAGAAGAAGAAGGTGAACTTTTCCAGAAAGATTCATGTGAGACTGATCGAGGCCCACTACAAAATAGTTATGGAAAAGCCCATCGGTGTTCTGGAAGTTGGCATCCTAAGTGCCACCAGGTTGCATCCTATAAAGGCCACCAAGGAAGGCAAAGGGAACATTGATACATACTGTGATGCAATGTATGTACAGAAATAGGTTAGAACAAGAACAATCATAGACAATGCTAATCTCAGATGGAACGTGCAGTATACCTGGGATGTATATGATCATTGTACAGTCATCACAATTGGGGTGTTTGATAACAACCATCCTGAGAATGGTGAGAAAGCAGCACTGGCCTTCAACATTGGAAACTGAGAGGGTATACACTCATTCATATCCTCTGTTGGTTCTGCATCCATTTGGGGTGAAAAAGATGGAGGAGTTTCAACTGGCTGTGAGATTTTTTTGCACATCTGTTATAAACGTGATGCAGATTTATGCCAAGCCTTTGCTACCCACAGATGATCTTGCTTACCATTTTTCTCTACATGTTCTTGATCAGAATCTGGAACTTCAGATTCAGACCCAGACACCCACTGCACATGGATACCCGTCTATTTTATGCAGAGGCTGTGACAGCAGACGAACTTGATGAGGAGTTTGATGCATTCCTCACTTCAAAGAACTCCAATGTTGTTAGAATGAGGTATGATCGTTTGAGAAGCGTTGCAGGCAGGATTGAGACAGTTACCGGAGACATGGCTACACAGGTTGAGAGATTGTAGAATCTCTTAAACTGGAGGGGTCCCTAAGCCACCACAATTTTTATTACTTTCTATCTCATTACTGTTTTGGTGGTATATGTTACACCTTTGGAAATAGTAGTTGTGTTGCTGGGCTTGTATCAAATGCAACTTTGGGTAGATAGGAATTTGTAGAACTATTTGATTGTTGAGAAGCTTTTAGGGAATGAAGGAGTTGATTATGCTAAAGCTCTAATAGGATTTGATATTGTAGATGTTTGCAAATTTGTTAGTTGTTGTAAAATGTTTTTGCATTTGAAATAATAATAATAAAATAAATAAATAATAAGTAATAGCTTATTCTCGTTTAAAATTTATGATTTTACAAATACTTTGAGTTTCTTTATTTTTGCTTAATAGGTGACAAGCATGGAAGAAAATAAGAAGATTCAAATTACCAAGCAGATTTGGAGGATCTTTGCTCCACCAAGGAGATCATGCATGACAACCAAGTCGGTAGAAACGTGGCTAGTTCCTCTTCCTCCTAGAAAAGGAAGAGAGGCAAGAGAAGAAGGAGAAAGCCTTATAAAAGACCTTCTCAAGCAGAAGGGAGAGCATCAGCCACCAATTAGCAAAAGACCTCTTCTTCTTTTCCTCCTCCCTTTCCTTCTCTAATATCATCTTCACCGTCTTCCCCATCCTACATCCCTTATACCATCATAGCCTTAGCCCTACTCTTGTTGCTCTCTTAAATTGGCTAAAATAGGAAGTAGGTGAGATTGTGTAGAAGGCTTGAAAGGCTAACCCTTGAGTTCAATCAGTAAAAAGACTAGGAAAAGGGTTGGGGTAGTGACCTAGCAGAAAGGACCTAGCCCAAGCATTTGATTTGGGCTATCGAGTCTTACTATGAATACCTTTAGGAGGAGTTGAAGAATTAGCCTTTCAGTAGCCATCAAAGCAGATGGATTAATAAATAATATGTTTTCTCCATGTTCATGTTGAGGTTTATGTAATGCAACATTAATGATTATTATTTTAGTTTAATGCATTTTATTTTCAATATTTCTACTTATTTCTACTTTCATATTTTCAAATTTTATGTTCTTTTAAAATTATGGGTCACATTTTCTCATCCACTGAGACTATTCCTAGGCTAGCTGTTGCTATATACAAGGTGCCCTAGGCACAACCTTGCAAAATCATGCACTTTCAAGTGTTGTGCATTGGTTTGCCTTGTGGCCCAAATTTCCACCTCAACAGTTTTCATGTTTCAAGAAGTGAAATCTAAAAGAAATCCACTTTTTCTAAAGGTGAGAAATGAAATCAACATATGCACCATCAGAGGCATAAAGCTTATTTAATTTGACANTTTTGTTTTGCCAATTTGAAATATTTTGGTTTAATATCCTAGAAGGTATAGATTCCATTTTTTTTCTTGCTCAAACTTTACACTTTAGCTTTTGCCTTCATGCAAATTAATGGTAAATATTATTTTATTCTTTTTAGAAAAAGGAGAGAAACATCACCATGCTTTTGCATGAAAGGACATGAACTTGTGAAAGCAATAATTTAATCAATTTTCAACTAACCATACTACTACCACCTTATCCCAATTCATTGAGCTTTCCCTTCCATGTCATTTCTTTCTATATCTAGTTTGTATGGATTGATGTTGAATATGTATATAACTTTCATTTTTCAACGAACCACATTTACGACCTTGACTTTTATTACTCTTACTTTAAAAACCATACATGTGGATGTCTTTTCCTTCTATATCTAGTATATGGATTGATGTTGGATATGTATATAACTTTAATTTTTCAACCAACCATATCTACGACCTTGACTTCTATTATTCTTACTTTGGATATGTATATAACTTTAATTTTTCAACTAATCATATCTACCACCTTGACTTTTATTATTCTTATTTTGATATGTATATAACTTTAATTTTTCAACCAACCATATTTACAACCTTGACTTTTATTATTCTTACTTTGATATGTATATAACTTTAATTTTTCAACCAACCATATCTACGACCTTGACTTTTATTATTCTTACTTTAAAAACCATACCTGCCGAAGAGGAGACCCACTGAAATGTGGCCATGAGCCGCTAAATTAAAAACAAGATAAAATTGAAAAGTTTAATTTTCAAACTGAACACGATAATTTTTGCAACATGCCCGTCAAGCAATTGGTCTCGTAATCAGAGACGATAAGTGTTGCGGAACTCACTCACGGGACGGAGCAATGAACGTGCTCGCTGGGTTTTCTCGGGAGAGAACGTGTCTACAGCGATAATTTGAACGTGTCTACAGCGATAATTTTTTCAACACCCCATGAGTAATTGCTGTCATATTCAGAGACAACTCACGGGGACACGGCAGAACTATGAGTAATTTTTTCAATGAGTAATTGTAATTGCAGAACTCACGGGACACGGCAGAACTATTAAGTGTTGCAATTGCAGAACTCACGGGACACGGCAGAACTATTAAGTGTTGCAGAACTCACGGGACACGGCAATGAACGTGCCCACTGGGTTCTTTCGGAGAGAGAGAAAAAGTTGAAAGTTCAGACCACACCTTCAAAGTTTAATTTTATTCTAGGGATTAACAGAAAATCATTATAGATTTTACGTTCTATATATGATCCCTCGATCCCTCCATCCGAGTACAGTGCCATAAAATCTGACAAATTTGTGTGTTAAATCGGAGTTCCCTTCATCTCCATAATAAGCAATTGCAAGTTTGGTGAGCATGGAATTGTATAAGGTTGCAGGCGTTCGACTTTATCTGATGATGATGATACTAGTGCCATGTTACTCTCTTCCATCTGAAATGGAGATTCAAGCTTTACTGGCTATCAAGGCATGCATCACACATGATCCATCCCATATTCTTAGCGGCTGGAATTATAGTAACCGTCACCAACTATGCTCCAATTGGAATGGAGTCCAATGCTCTCATGATCGTCAAAGAATCCAATCCCTGAATTTAAATTTTGGAGATCTCGTTGGGGAAATTTCTCCATCTATTTGCAATCTTACGTTTCTGATCAATCTGACTATGTCTCACAACCAATTGTCAGGTCGCATCCCTCGGCAAATGGGTATGCTAAGGTATCTTCGGAATCTAAAGTTGGCTGGAAACCGATTTCAAGGTAATGATGATTTCCAATCCTTAAAGCAGACAATTATAAATTATTTACATGTTTCTTTTGTTATCTTATACGGAATTGTTATCATCTTGCTTCCTCCACTGTTGTTATAACTTATAACATCTTACATGAATTTTTAGGTAACATCCCTTCAGAGCTGGGTTGGATTATGCTGCTAAATTCATTGGATCTAAGTTATAACAACTTCCATGGCAACATCCCCGATGCATTAACAAATTGTTCTTTTCTTCAAAGTTTGATATTGTCTGGTAATGCTTTTTCAGGTTCTATCCCTCAACATATCTGCCAGCTGAAACATCTGCAAGAACTGGACTTCAGTTTCAATAATATGCAGGGCCAGATCCCGTCATGCTTATTTAACTGTTCTTCTCTTCAAGAATTGACATTGTCTAAAAATGCTCTTTCAGGTTCCATCCCTCAACATATCTTCCAGCTGAGACATCTCCAAGAACTGGACTTCAGTTTTAATAATATGCAGGGCCAGATCCCTTCATGTTTATCCAACTGTTCTTCTCTTCAAAAATTGAGATTGTCTGCAAATGCCCTTTCGGGTTCCATCCCTCAACATATCTGTCTGCTGAAACATCTTCAAGAACTGGACTTGAGTTATAATGAGCTTCAGGGCCAGATTCCCCCATATTTATCCAACTGTTCTTCACTTGAGAAGTTGAATTTAATTTCCAATTGGCTGGGAGGCATCTTACCAGCATCACTGTCAGCTCTCTCAACGCTTTCAGAGTTATCATTGGGCAACAGGTTAGGCGAAGCAGGTGGTCTCGAAGGTGCCATACCATGTCAGTGGGGGAACTTGACCCAGCTCAGGGTCTTATTGTTGCAATCAGACAAAATTAATGGCTCTATTCCTTCAGAGTTTGGTAAGCTACAGATGCTCCGCACCTTACATTTGCATTCACAATCCTTGTCAGGCAATTTACCACAGCAACTCGGAAATTTGTCACAGTTAGAAATCTTATTTATAGAAGGAGGCCTGCTCACAGGATACATACCTGCAGAGCTTGGCAAACTCAAAAAGATGACAATCCTAATCCTAGGAGGAGGGAATCTCACGGGGCCATTGCCGGAGGAGCTCTGCTCATTGACGTCTTTAAATAATTTGCACGTGACAGGCATATTACAAGTTCATATTCCGGATTGTGTTTATCGACTGCAGCAGCTAAGGAGTTTGGGCCTTGTGGGAAATGGTTTAAGCGGGGAAATTTCCCCGTGTATTTGGAATGTAACTTCCCTCCATAAGTTGGAGATATCGGGAAACAATCTTTCTGGAATGTTGTCAGAGGAGATGTGCAATTTAACAGGCATGATGATGCTGAACGTAAGCGCAAACTTGAGAGGCCATATTCCAGATTGCATTGGCAACATGAAATCTCTTGTTTTTATTATATTACCCAACAACAATTTGAGGGGTCACATCCCAGGGTCTATTGGTGCCCTTAGTTGGCTTCACTATCTAGATATTTCTGGAAACAGGCTTGTTGGAAATTTGCCTCCTACTCTCAGAAACTGCAGCAACCTCTACTCCTTGTTGATTTACCGCAACAACTTCAGTGGGGAAATTCAAGTGGCACTTCCATCATCCTTGAAAGTGCTGTCTGCCTTTTCAAATGAATTTTCTGGGTCTCTGTCTAAGCCATTGGCCAAATGCACGAGCCTTATAGTGCTGGATTTCAGACGTAACAGTTTGAGTGGCTTACTGGCAGAATCTGTGAAGGAAATGAGACAGCTCAAAGCATTGAATTTGGGCCACAATCAGTTGGAAGGAGCCATTCCTTCATGGATAGTCAATTTAACCAACTTACAGGTTCTTGATTTATCCAACAATAGATTTCATGGTAGCATTCCAACTCAGCTGCAGTTGTTCAAGGGATTTCAACATGTGTGGAAGTGGGATTTCAAGTCCCACCTCTACCTCCAAATGAGTGTGGACATGTATTTGGAGATTATTTTCATCCAAAAAGGGCTGGAACTGTTCAACAGAAGTAATTTGCCTGTCCCTACTACTGTGAAGATGATTTACAATCAAGGGCCGGAACAAGTAAACATAAATGATGTCTCTTCCTACTACTTTGAAGATGATTTTCATCCAAAAAGGGCTGGAACTATTGAACGAACAAATGGTATCCTACAACAATGTACTTGACCTCTCCTGCAACAATCTCACTGGTTCGATTCCAGATAGCATTGGAGGCCTGGGCAAATTAAGGCTGCTCAACCTGTCTCACAACATGTTGACTGGCCATATTCCTGCAAGCCTATCCAATTTAACAAGTTTGGAACAGATCGACTTAAATTCTAATAGATTGTCTGGCACCATTCCGCAGGAATTAAACTCCCTCAACTTTCTGGGTGCTTTCAATGTGTCAAACAATCTTTTATGCGGCAAAGTTCCCACTTCTACACAGTTCACCACATTTGATGAGAGTTCATTTGCAGGGAATCCATGCTTATGCGGATATTCTAAAAATCATCCATGCCAAGAGCCAAAATTGCCGACTAAT
>MNCI01015870.1:1201-24653 GCA_015680685.1 Gnetum montanum | reverse complement strand
ATCTTCAATCTACTATAGTTTTTGAGAAACTTCCTAGATTCATTAAATGAAATTAAAATGCCACTTTCAATAATGTGGATTGAATGGTTTGGGTTTGGTTTTATTAAGCAAGCTATAAATATAGTTTACATCAAGTTGTTAACAAGGAATTTAACTATTATCTTAGTACATTCTATAATATTTCAAACTATTGAGGAAAATGAATAACAGNAACTATATTTATAGCTTGCTTAATAAAACCAAACCCAAACCATTCAATCCACATTATTGAAAGTGGTATTTTAATTTCATTTAATGAATCTACGAAGTTTCTCAAAAACTACAGTAGATTAAAGATTCGAAAAAGCAAAGTGAAGCCACTGAAATTATTGAAAGTGTGTTAAAAAATATTTATGTGAGGACCTAAGATACATGGAGTACCACAAAGACTTTTTTCTACAATAAGTATTGCAAGAATTCCTTGATAGGTTATTTTATTGGCTACATACCTCCTTCAATGATTCTTAATAAACAAATCTTTGTGCAATGGACTTCTAGGAAAATAAATTTTATGCATGTTCAAAATCTCTCCGAGAGGGTTTTTTTCTTCAAAAAGGGATTTGAAATATTGCTAGCACCTTTTTTATTGTTTGCCCTTGGTTTAAAGATTTTAATCCTAAAGAAGCATGTCAGCATTCTAGGGCTATCTCCAAGTTTGATGTTATTCGTTGAAGATATTGCAAAGCAATTAGGCAAGGTTATCTATGTGGAGGTCATGAAAGGTATTTGAAGGCATCCCTCACGATGTGTTTGCATAGCATTGAATTTGTGGAAAATTTTAATAAATTGCATCGATATTCTAATTATTGGAAAACCTCCAATTTTACAAAAAAAAAAATCAAGTATTTAAATTTTCCAGATTCTTGTTGCTTTTATCATCAACTAGATCATCAGATTTATAATTGTTCAAAATTGTTGGAAAATTAAGAAGCTAATCAAATTGCAAAAAACAAGTTTAAACAAAAAGTGCATGCTCATATAAGAATGGAGTAGATACAACATTAGCAAAAACAAGGCCAACATGACAATAGTAATGAACAAGCATATGTATCTAATAAGGACTCCTCTCAACCTCATACTCTATATAGGATTGTAGATTCCATGGATAACAATATTCAACAATCTCACATAGAGGTCTAGTCAATAATAGATGATGAGGTTTTTAAATAGTATTGCATAAAGTTAAAGTTCTTGCAACATCAACCTCTTTTACTAATGTCTTAAAAGGTTTTAGAAACATTAAATTGTGAGCAAGGAACAATAACTTCAAATATAAAAACCTCATAGGATTGATTGAAAAATCTCAATAGGTGCATCCTTCCAAATTTGACTCAAAATCAATATCTCCTATAGTAATTGGTATAAACAATTCATGTAATGTGCTTAATCAAGCTTTGAGCATGCCCCTTCTGCACATTCTTTATGATTAAAATTTTCTCTTAAAATGTTAGAGCATTAACAAACCCTCTTCACTTTTATCATGCACACTTGGCCATTAGTGAGATGCATTCATATATAATTTTTCTTTAAACATTTAAGCTTTATGTTTTAATGTTTAGGTTGTTAGTTCTCACATAACATATTTTATTTTATTCTAATCAAATCATGTTGAAGGAAAAGAAGGTACTATTATTATACTTCATCCTAAGTGGACTAGCTAGGTTATTAAGACTAGTGCAAACTCTGATGGTAGTCTTGTTTAGGTCATCCTCTTTTTAAAGGATGAATGAGTTGGATTATTACCTATTTATGCTGCTAATGATGATAAACTCAAACATGAAGTGTGGAAATATATTCTTATTATTCTTAATAAGATTCTCTTTATCATGGCTAGAGATTTTAATTCTAGTGCTTCATAAGGTGATAAAATTGAAGGTCATTCTGTCTCTACCATTTCTGATGATAAATTCCTTTGGCTTCATATTTAGCAAAGATTCAATCTTTTTGATTTTATTGCAAATAGAGGAAATATGCATGCAAATCAATGGTTTACTTGAAGCAATCATAGAGTTGGTCATGATAGTATCATTTCTAGAATGAATAGAGTTTTCATATCCACTACAATAGTTTACAAAGTAGATTCTTAGAGTAAGCCTTCTATTTATTCTCTTTCTCAATACAATTTATCAAATTATGTTTTTATTATTTGTCATTTAACAATTGATTAGGTGAAGCAACTAGTATGAATAAGGATTCTATTTTTAATACTTCTTTTTTGTATAATGATGCTTTTTGTAGTCTTATATAATAAGCTTCGACTATTAGCTTAAGGTTTAGAGATTAAAATGACTAACTTACTTATTAGAATGAGGCTATAGAAAGAATAACCAAGTTGTGCAAGTACTTGTGAAGGAAATTCAAATTTTAAAAAATACAACTAAAGCTAGATGTTGAACACAATGTTCAATATCTTACTCAACAACTTGGTCTTTGTCTTGGTGATGTTCTTCAATAATAGATGACTTAGGCAATGTTTATTCTAGTTGTTTTGGATACTTCTTATGTTTAAAGTGCATAACTAAAAGCTCAAGTTCACTAGATTTGTATTGGAGACAAACTTGGTAAAGGCTTTTTTTTTAATTATCTTAAAGGTAAACCTCCTTCTAGGAAGATTAATTCTATTTTGATTAATGGTTTAGTTGTTGACTAAGATAACAATATTCATGAACATTTCTAGTACTTTTATAAACAACTCTTTTTTGCTAAAAGTGTGAACTTGCAGAAAATTGATGTCATTTTATAGAAAATTCCAATTCATAATATTGATATTATGCCTAAGACTCTTATTTCTTTAAAATGCCTCGCAAATACAATGATGCCTATGCCCAATGAAAACGTTTTATGAATATATGGCTTTTTCGTTAAGTTTAATAAGCATTTTTAGCCTTATAATAAGTTTGACTTTTATGCCATGTATAAGAAGGTTGTTTGTAGAGGGCCTCTTTGATAAATTCTCAATAGTGATATTATTCAATTGCTGCCAATGGAAGATCTTTGTTTGATGAAGAATTGTTGCCCCATCATACTACTTGGAACTACATATAAATTTATTGCTAAAGCTATAGCTTCCAAGATTAAGCAGCATATTGCCAAAGTTGTTAATCGAGAAAAATTAGGTTTTGTCCCTAGAAGATACATTCTAGGCAATGTTCTAATACCCACTAGAGCTTTGAATTGGGTTTAATAATCTAGGTAACATTACTTTCTCCTTATGTTGAACTTTGCTAACCATATGATTGAATTGAATGACCTTTTGTTCTTATAATTCTTAAGCATATGTTGTTGGAGACCTTTATTTGTCATGTTTCACTTCTTTTTGAAAATTCTTTAATGAAAATCTCTACTAATGGAAAATTATCTAATGTGTTATTTTTTCACAAATCCATCAAGAAAGGTTGTCCTCTTGCCCCCTATTTTATTTATTATTATAACTAGTGTGTTGTGCTCTACCTTTAATTGAGTATAGAATGAACAATATTCATGGTGTCTCTCAACCTCTCAATTTTGGTTACATCAATATTAGCCAGTTTGTAGATGATACCTTTTCAATGCTACAAGAATATTAGTCAAAGATTCAAAAATCCATCAATATTATTCAAACGTACTATGATGCCTCTAGCTTGAGAATCAACAATGAAAAGTCTAGTGGCATCAAATCTTCTTTTAGACCTCTTAATCCTAGTGTCTAGAATATTGCCTTGATATGGATAGAACCATATTAGACCTTTAAACTTCTTACAATGCCTCTTACTATTATTCCCAACATTTTACAATTATGAGATTATATTATACAAAAAGTTATATAAAAATTAGAAAAGTAATCTAAAAGGCATCTTTCTCTTCCTAGAAAAATCATTGTTGCAAAGCACATCCTTTTTTCCACTCATGTTTACAACGCATCATTTTTAGTACCAAAGAAATGCAACTATATGAAGATTGAAAGAATTATTAGAATTTTTAAATGAAGAAATAATACTGCTAGTAATGATCTTGCTTGAGTTAAGTGGAATATTTGTTCTCTTCCTAAAGAGGAAGATGCCCTTGGAATTGGTAGCCTTTCTGACTTATCTTTGGCTCCTTCTGCAAAATCGATTCTTGAGGCAATGGATGACATGGAGAGTTGGAAGAAGCTAATTAAACTTCTTTTTTAGTAAATAGGTAATACTCTTTTTCTTCCTCATTTATCTTGACTAAAGTAAGTCTTTTATAAAGTTCCCTTAAAGATTAAAGGCTCCATGTTCCTTCAAGATATATGGTGAAAATGGCAAGTTGTTTCAAAATTTTTAAGTTGGTCTTTGATGAGTCGCCATTTAATCAACCGCGATATCGCATACGCGATATCGCAGCCTGTCTCCTCATCTATAAATAAGAGGTAGATAGTTTTGATAGGCAGTTAGTTTTTCAGTTCTTAGTTTAGGTGTTAAGTTTTAAGTAGTTCTTCTTTCAACCCTTCTCTCCCAGTGTATGCCCGCAGTGTGGTGATTGTAATTGTACGACATCCTTATTCGAGTGTGACGTACTTGGACACAGACATGATTAGAAATAAAGATTAAGATTACTTCATCATTGCAGCATTCACTTAGCTTAATTATTTATTTAATTGTTATTTACTGCTTTCCTAGTTAATATCTCTTCACCCTAACCTCCTGTTAAACATGGAATGATTATGACTTGATTATGAGCATTTAAGTGTGAATACTTGGTAACCTAGTAGTGTACCTAGGATCTACGCTTGGTAATCCCAGTGGTAGTCGTACATGAAGTCCAAGATGTGTGTGGATGATTGAGGAACAGATGTTCATCGCACTTAGGCTATCTTAGATTCTCTCTCACCCTTTCTCTCTTAGCTTAGTTAATATTACCTTCCATTACATCCAAGAGTAGTATTAGCATAGGAGAACATCATACACCTCACTCTGAACTAAACCATATGTGACAAGTTAACACTAGTCCAAATGAGAAGACAGTGAATTGCAACCTAAGGATAACCATCTAGATACCACAACTAACCCGTCTCCGAAGTTCAACCGGATTGTGCGTGAAACGCTAGTATTCGTATGGTTGAGTGTAGGGGTACCTCGTCACTCATCATTGGCACCATTGCCAGGGACGGTGCTAGTTATCTAGATTAGTTATATCATACAAGCTCGTTGTATAGGAATTAACGATATATCTTTTAGAAAGAAATAATTATAAAAAAAGGTCACATATAAATTCACACACAATTTCACAACCATGCCTCTCCTACAAGATGATAATAATGCCACATCTAGTGAGGAAGTTCATTGGAGAACCAACGAACTATATGACAATGAAGATTGGAGTACACAACCTAAGGTGGTCGTTTCTTATAAACATAAATGAAAAAAAAATCATCCCAATGCATGAAAGCATAACTTACCCGATGACGATGAACCCCTATTGGCCACTACAAGCTTAACGCAAATACAAAAGGCTGTTCGAATCTCACGTAGGCATCGTAAAGAGAGTCATCTACCCAGGCTCGATTTAAACAACTTCCCTAATTTCTCAGGAGGCTATGACTTAGATCCGCATCAACATTTACAAGCCTTCTACGATGCCTGCACATGGAACAACATTGATAACGGTTGGTAAAAACTCAAGATCTTCCCTATGACACTCATTGGCCAAGCAAAAGTATGGTATAGATTTTTAAAACCAAATTCAATACGACGTTGGCCAACAATGGTAGAACTCTTTAGCGAAAGATATCAAACCTATGCCAGAGTGCTAGCCTTGAGGAAACAAATCCAAGTGGAAACAAGCACAACATGAACCCTTGGGCATGGCCTTAGAAAGATATTATGCATTGTTAAACAATTGTCCAGGCCATGAGTTCTCTGAGGAAAGGCTAATGTACTAAATCATTGATGGGCTTCATGATGAAACAAGAGAAACCCTAGGGATGTATGCCCAAGGTCAACTATACAAACTATGAACCCATCAAGTCCAAGGGCTTATTAAACAGGTAGTAAAAGAAGATGGAGAAATGGCTAGATGGGAGAGTGTTGGGAAACATCAATGGGACTAGAATCTCAACTTAATAAAGGTCCATAATCACAAAAAGGAGAAATCAACCAATCTCAAGGAGGAACAACCATCTTTTCTAGTACAACAATCATTAGAGGAAGTCGAGGCAAAGATTAATAAGATGTTGGAATGAACGTATAAAAAGTGTGAAGAATATATTGATATCATTGGAGATAGAGTTTTGAAAACCCAAGAAGCAGGACAAAGTATCATTAGACAATCGAAAAGAAGGGATAAGGAAAATAAGAGCTCAATAGCTAATCATACATATGGATGCAACATTTTCCTATACATTCACCCCAAGGGCCAATGCCCAATCTTATTACATTTATATGAGCGTTGGGGAAGCACGTTACATCCAGAGTTCATACAGAGATACTATGTTCGATCACAGTGGTAAAAATCCCAGTTGTGGGGGAAGCCACTCCTAAACTAGAGACACCCTTCATATTATCCGAATCCAAATGCTTATCTAGTCCAATACCCTGTTTCTCCAACTGAGCCAACATACTCCATTTCATCGCATTACCATTCTCCTTAGTACTATCAGCCCATGTCCTCAACACAACGACCACCTTGTGTACCACACACTTCTCCTAATTTTCAACATTCTCATCCTTTTCCTCCTTATACATCGCCACCAATTGTTCCTAAGGTGTCTGAACCACAGCAACAACCTCCAAATGTTACTTGTGCTACCATTGCCAATGGCAATGAGAGACCTCAGCAACCTCAAAGACGTCTCTTCTTTAGAAATGACCCTAGGAAGGGACAACACAATTCCAAGGCCATTGCATCCTTCAACTTAGCACAAGTCCAACGTTGTGGTGCACCCTTATCTTCGAACCCAATGCCTCATGTTACTTCATCAGGGCCACCAATCAACACTCCAACAACCATACGGCCCAATGAATACAGCCATGGAGGGCGACATCCTAATCCTTGCATAACATCTAACGATTCCAATTATCATAGTGGGTCAACTTGTTATCCAGAAACTACATCTTATAAAGTGCCCCACTATGCTTACTATAATAAGGTGTGTGAACCCTGATGGGGTAAGTATGACCAAGTCTCAATATTTCCAACATGTAAGGATCCTTATCTTCCATTTATTAATCCTTTTCATCTTCAACCATTTAGTTATGAGGGATATCCCCCATTCTAATAACAAGAAGGATTAATAACTATTTTTCATTTTCTTCAATTTTACAACTTTTTATTTTCCAGTTTTCATTTTTCAATTTCTTGTTTTATCTTTTTGTCTTTTTACATTTTTATAAGTAATCTCATCTATGAATAAAACACTCATGTGGCTCATTGGTTGAGGTGTGTTCTACGTTATCGAGTCTCGAGTGATCAATTATGTGGACAGTGAGCCCATTACACCCACTCATCCATTCTACAAATAAGAGGTCCTGTTCAAGGGTACAGTGATATTCTTGACATTTTTAAAACTTAAAATTAATTTTGTGTTCATTGTACCCAGAATGAAGAAGGATGGATCAAGAGGGAATGATTAGGGTGTGACATCAAGGGGACTTGCGGATTCTCTTTGGTGACATTTGTGGGAGTTATCATGCAACGTGATTGTACTAAGATCCTTGTAGATCTAATGAAAAATGGGAGTAAGAGTAATCAAAAGGGAACTCAAAAATCCAATGTTGTTTTAGGGGGTCCCGCTGGAAAGACATGCACCCATGCCTAAAGATTGGCGGCTTCTCTGGATTCAGTATTCAAAAAAAAAAGAGAAAAGAAGAAAGAGAAAAAGAAAATGAAGAAAAAAGTGCCACAAAACAAAAATCACTCCTCCCTTGAATAAAACACCAAGTGATTGTATGCCTTATTGTTATGGTACTCTCATAGTTGCTCATCATGGGATGAAACAATGCTATGTCACTAATTAGAGGAATGGACTTGGTCCTAATCTTGGAACAATAGGTTAATGACATGTTAATCATGCTTTACACGTAGGATTCACTATGCCCTAGGTCAGTTACCTCATGTCCCAATCTCTACAACCCCTTCTATAGTTTGTCTCATCTCACTGTTCTTGTAATTGTAGCTGGTGTCATGTGTAATGTAGAATTATTACCTCATTCTAGTGATATTTACATGAGTGTGTTTTGTGGAACCAGTGTGGATTACATATACCCTTTGAGTGCCCATGGACACTTTTAAGTGTGGTTATTCAAGGGCATTATATGTTGGAACCTGCTTTGGGGAGGACCCACTTGCATAATTTTTTGTAATTTGCACTCATGTCCCACCTTCCACACATCATTTATTACCCTTAGCATATTGCCAATGATTTTCTTTCCCTTATTACTATCCCTATGATACAATGTTCATATGAACCATCACATAGCCTTTTTCTCTACCGTCTGAGGTCCTTATTGATCAATTCCACCCACATATAAGCATTTGTGCCTTCAAAATGAGTTAAATTACCCTAGAATTCTTAAACACCTACCACATGTCCTTAGTTTCCATTATTAATTTTTGAAAAACCCTAAAAATTTGGTATTTTCTCTTGGGCCTAAATATCGCGTCCCTATAACCTATATATAGGTGACCCCCTGCAACACTTAGCATCATTTTTCACAAATCACACGGGGGAGTTTTTTGAATTTTCTCTACAACTTGCAAGTGTGAAACGCTTGCTTTTCTACCTATATCTCACTCCCTGGTATTTCGATTTTTATTCCATCTGAACCTACTTGAACCCAGAGTGTTCAGCTTAGTCATGCGGGAGGGACATACACTGAATAGCACATAACTTTTTTGGAATTTATCATCGCTAGAAGAACATTATTAAGTGTAATTAGCTATAACATTTAGAATAATTGTGTTGAAAGTAATTTCATCCCCTTAGGTACATCAGGAAACTAAAATTGGAAACAAAATAAGTAAAAAGGACCCACTATTATAATCTTTCTGGAAACATCACACGGAGATAAAAAAATTAATTAGTTAAGGAAAACAGTAAGGTATAACTTAATTTTAGAAAAAACCATACTAACACTTCGTCCCGTGTGATTGCAAATGGCCCCAAAATGTGGATAACAGAAAGGTCCTGCTCAAGGTGGAAGTAAACAACCTAGGAGAGGCAAAAAACAAGTCCCTGTCGGACAACATGTAGAATAGGAGGAACAATCATTTAGCATTCATCAAGAGGACCCTCCTACCATACAGTCCGAGTAGGTAGAAGGAGGAGTTGCTTAAGCCATTGAATAGGGACAACATCTCACGTTGCCCCAGGATTGTGTTTAGGCTATCCATGAAAGGTCCACATTCACCGCGGTGATTGTGGAATTAAATTTTGAATCTTTTATAGAGTTTTCTCCTTAGGCTATTAGGGACCACCTCAAAGGGTCTCTCTTATGGCCTACCCTCTCTAAAAGTGGTTCCTGGTACCTAGGGAAAATGTACCAATTCTGGCACAACAGAGAGCAAGGCACCATCTTTAACATTTGTGGTGTGATAGTTGATTTCTCTGTGTAGGCCATTTTGGAAGTATTAAACCTTCCTAATACAAGGCCCAAGGTTGCTTAGTTGTCTACCCGTTCAAACCCTAATGTGTGATGAGTTTTGTTGGAAAGGGCATATGGTAGGGATTAGACATTTGGAGAGTTGAAGATGGAAGAGAGGATCTATTTCAAAATCAGAAGAATAGAAGATAAGGAAGATGGCGTTGCCCTTTTCTTGCCTTATTAGGAAGCTATGCCGATGTGTTGGTATCAAGGGATACACTAATGATGTTCTCTGAAAATCCTAAAATGCTTCATATGCTAAACTGTTAAAGCCACCAGCCGTAAGGAAAATCAGTCGTGAGATGCTGGGACCAAAATAGAAAAAAGAAAAAATGGCTAGACCAACTACAACTCAACTTACAGGACCCAGCCAACTTCCAAGTACAAGACCCAACCAACAATAGGAAGTAGGGTCTAGCACGGACTAGGATCAACCATCACTGCTGCAAGATTATAGACCATCGATGAGCCACCTTAGGGTCATCGCTGAGATGGTCAGTTGAGGAAGTCGTGATGATGCAAATTTATTTCACATGATTGATGATTCCATACAGCCCACGATTTATTTGGATTGTGCAAGGGGTGAAATGTCCATCCATATAGGAGGAGGGGAAAGTACTTGGTCACAACAGATCTCAAGAAACACTACATCTTTCCAAGTGCAATTAGAAACTGGAGAAGGGGCCATAGTGGTGGTCATGCAACACCAGGATGCAGTGGGAGCCGCAGAAGTGGTCACAGACCACATTAAGGAATCGTTCAATGTACATGTTGTACCACTAGTAGATCTCACGGGAGCACGGGATGCTCAAAATTTGGTTGAAACCTCAATGACTCCTGTGGAACATGAGGATGCACTTGATCGATTGCTACAAACAGAAAAAATAATGACGTCCCTTTTTGACATCCCTCAAGATGTTACAACAATTCAATCAGACCTCATTTCCACTAAGGGGAAGCTGGTCTTAACTGAAGTGAGGGCCGAGCATGCTGAAGAAGAGGTGCAGAAATTACAAGAAAAGCTCGTGGCCCTACAAGTAGCACAGTGGGACCCTTCGCAATTTGTTCCCGCAGACCAGTTGGACAGCTTCAAAACTGAGCAACTAACCAAACTATTAACGGAGAATAAAAAGGTGGCAGAAGAAAAAGAGAAGGCTGTTTAGGATGCCTCTATAGCACAGGTGCAAACTCATGCACATATCAAGGCACCCAAAGCCTTACAAGAGGAAAACAAACAAATTTTTGCTGACAACCTTCAATTGACATCTGTGGAGAAGCAAAAGAA
Source organism: Gnetum montanum (assembly GCA_015680685.1). Taxonomy (NCBI): domain Eukaryota; kingdom Viridiplantae; phylum Streptophyta; class Gnetopsida; order Gnetales; family Gnetaceae; genus Gnetum; species Gnetum montanum. The sequence goes on along the minus strand of MNCI01015870.1, from coordinate 13,745 downwards.
TGTTCTCGAAGAACATTTTCATCAGTTGTGAGAATAGTTCATCCAGTTCAACCAAGACATGAGCTGTTTAGCCAGGGAGAATTGAACCCTCCCAATGGAGGAGGTACGCGCAATCCATCAAAAGACATCTATCAAAATAAGTGGGTGGAAAAATGAGGCTAAATGGCATGAAAAGCTAAAGGAGCACTTCCAAGACTAGGTGGGGATGTACAAACAGGTCCTTGAGAAGGAGATCCATATGGCCAAGGCCCACATCAATGCTATCAATGCTCAACACACTTACTGGCAGGCCATATTGGACACATATGCATTGGTCCACTAGGCGAAAGTTAAGAACCGAGACTTGCAGATCCAAGATCTTACAGAATACATGGAGTTGGCAAACCTGCTGTATCCCAACCTTGCCATGTTAACAGTAGGGCACCCTAGAATAGAGCTCAAGTAACAGGTAGCTACCACCTACATCAAATATGAAATAAAATTTGTAGAACACAAGAAGATATTGCAAAAACTAGAGATTGCAAATTCTGAACTTGAGGTGGTGAAGGCAAGCTACCTAGGAAAAAAAGGTATAGCAATAGATTTGGCTCAACAGCTTGTGGATTTTCAAGAGTACAGAGATAAAGCCAGAGCCTACGAGGAGGAATGATGGGTATTTGTGGCCTGGTATGTTAAGGAAAATCAAATGTTTCCACAACTACCCTTCCCATGGGAGGTGCCAACTCCATTAAGCATTGGAACATTAGCATGGATAGCATAAGATCCATGGAGTGAAGAGGAGAAACTCCAGGCAATACTTCAATGCCATCAAGCACCAAAACTTGGAGCACAAGACAAGGGGAAAGCACCTATGGAGGAGCCACCACCACCAGGAACTACATGAGTTCCACCAATTTTGTAGCTATAGCATATTATTTGTGTTGTGTCTCAATCCTGTTTTGACTCCACACTATGGCATAAATCCATTTTCACCATCCAATAATCTCATACTTATCCACTGTGTAATCAATGGAGTTTGTTCTCATTGTAACTCAAGGACGAGTTTTCATTTAGTTGTGGGGGTATGATGAGTCGCCATTTAATAAACCACGATATTGCAGCCTGTCTCCTCATCTATAAATAAGAGGTAGATAGTTTTGATAGGCAGTTAGTTTTTCAATTCTTAGTTTAAGTGTTAAGTTTTAAGTAGTTCTTCTCTCAACCCTTCTCTCCTAGTGTATGCCTACAGTGTGGTGATTGTAATTGTACAGCATCCTTATTCAAGTGTGACGTACTTGGATATGCACATGACTAGAAATAAAGATCAAGATTACTTCATCATTGCAACATTCACTTAGCTTAATTATTTATTTAATTGTTATTTACTACTTTCATAGTTAATATCTCTTCACCCTAAACTCCTATTAAATGTGGAATGAGTACGACTTAATTACGAGCATTTAAGTGTGACTACTTGGTAACCAAGTAGCGTACCTAGGATCTGTGCTTGGTAATCCTAGTGGTAGTCATACACGAAGTCCAAGATGTGTGTAGATGATTGAGGAGCAAATGCTCATCGCACTTAGGCTAGCTTAGATTCTCTCTCACCCTTTCTCTCTTAGCTTAGTTAATATTACCTTCCATTACATCCAGGAGTAGTATTAGCATTTAAGGAAGAAAGACTAGAATTTTGTAGGCAACAACACATCAACCTTCATAACTTGATGCATAACATAGTATTCAAAATATATGAATAAAGTAGATAATCTTACAATGTCTATTAACCAATGAAGATTTATCAAGAAATTATTGTCGGATGGAAGAATTTTTTTAAGAATAAAAATGGGTAATTCCAATATTAATTGCATATTCAATAGTTTTAAGTGTCAATATTTTTTTCACTTTTTTTTTCCAGGATCATACATTCAAGCATGTTTTCAAAAAAAGCTTGGTAAATAGACAATTGCATGTGGGGAATCTACATGAAAGAAATAATAGTAAGAGGTTTCAAGGTTTTGTATATTTTCAAAAACAAGTACAAGGATTTATGACTCTAGGCTTGGAAGGTCAAATTTTTTTTTTTCAAATTATTATCTATCCTATTGATTTATATAGATGTGTTATTTAGGTACTTAGACTCATTACTAAATTTTGGAAAGATATTGAACAAGTGCAAAAAAAAATTTCTTTACGATGACTTGAAGGTGAAGATGCAAATACCTTACTTAATGTTATTATGTGAATGTGATTTATTACCTTTAAAAACATAAGTGTTATGCCAATTCATTACATATAGTCATAGCTTGTATATCACAAGGCAAGACAAATTCTCTAAAGTAGTTCTTGAGGATTTGCAAGACCATGGTTGGTATTTTTAAAGGATGGAATGGTTGAAAAAATGAAATATCTCTTAGGAAGACATGTAGCAAAATCCTAAGCATATTTTCTAATTGGTCAAGTAGAAGGTTTTAACATAGATTTGGTCTAATGTGGAAGACAAGAGACAATTTTATTTACATCACATTAGTTCTAATAAACTAGATGTAGAAGCTTACTATCTTTTAGCTACTATTTCAAACAAGTATCAGAGTGCTCTCATTATTTACCCCCATTGGTGTTTTGTCAATTTCTAGAGTCTATCATTATTTCCCATGAAAATGTAATATCTATCTAATAAATCCTATGAGTCTTCAAATGTAATAAAGCTTCATTTCATTCCATTGCAACTTAGATATATTATATCTAAAATTATCAAGAGCATATAATTTTTCCTTAAATTAATTCCTTATAAACCTCATGAACAGTTGGTTGAGATTGTAGTTGATATTTTCAGGGGATGTAATGGTTGAAAAAATGGAATATCTCTTAAGATTATATGTAGTAAAATCCTAGGCATGTTTACCATCTAGTCAAGTAAGAGGTTTTAACACTAACATGGTCTAATGGGAAGACAAGAAACAATTTTTACACCACATTAGATCTAATAAACTAGATATAGAAGCTCACTATCTTTTAGCTACTATTCCAATAAAGTATTAGAATACATTATTATTTACCCTCATTGGTGCTTGTTCAATTTATAAAGTCTATCATTATTTTTCATGAAAATGTAATATCTATTCAATAGATTCTCTAGATCTTCAAATGTAATAAATCTTCATTTTATTTCTTTGTAAATTAGATATATTATATTTAATCCTTTTTCCACAAATTTAATCCTTTTTCCACAAATTTAATCCTTATTAACCTCATGAATAGTTATAACCTTTTGACTTATGGATGTGTCATGTCTAAGTTCTTACTTTCATTATTACATAGAAAAAAACCTATTTTAAAATTGGTATATGGTATTTTAATTTGTTGTCATAAGTTTAACAAAGTCATAGTATATTACATCCAACATTCTTTTATTAAAGGTTTCATAAAGCCTATATATATTAATAATGCTAATTAATGGGCTAGTGGTTTTACTAAACTACCCAATATTAAACACTTTGAAAATATATGTTTAAGAATTGTAATTACAATTAAAAATCTCTAGTTTATTTAATGGAGGGTATTAGAAATATCAAACATTATCATTTTTCATTGTATTTTCATAACCATGTATAATCATGGTTGATGAGCAACGGGTATCCCTACATCCAACCATACAAATTACGAGTGTTCACTAGCAATCTAGAATAATTTTGTGGACTTAGTTCCTAAGTTGCCTATATTCTTAAACTATGAAGTAAGGGGTTGTATGATTGTTACCTTCCTAAATATGAGTTAAGGCACATGATGTATATTTTTAAAAGGATATATATATCATAATAGCTATACAAGTAAATGAATATTTAATCAACTAATTATTTAACTACTTAATTAAACTAGTAACTAACTATCCTAATGTAAAGTAATTGTTTCCACTTATTGTACAGATCCCAAACAAATATCAATGCTCTGGGTTACCAAGTGGCTATTATTGAGTGTACCAAATGGCCACTACTAGGATTACCAAGCGTAATATATCATGCTTGAAGTGGTAATACTTACATTTTTATGATTAATTATATTAATTAATTAAAACCATGAATGTAAATTACATTGAAAGTAAAGTGCTAATAGTAAAGAGTAGACTAATCCAAGTGTTGTGATGAACATTAAAAATCTTGACTTTATTGCCATTTATATTGATGCGTTAAGGTACATGGCATTTAAATAAAGTACTGTACAATCTCTTTAATTCATATTGCAGGCACTCAAAGAGGAAATAAATCTAACTCTAGAGAAATAAAACTACAAAGGTTTCACTATGCTATTAATGTAAGATGTCGTAAATGTAGTTGATATGTGCATTTATATAGGCCTTTCCTTTGTCAACATCAACACGTCTTTATTGATGCATCTAACCATGCATTGATGAAGATACATCGATGAGGCTACCTTGACACATGCCCATCGATCCAACCTATCTACTTACAACTCATGATACCTCCACAACTAACTGAAGACTTGTCCTTAAGTAAACAAAAGTAGGATCGAGCTTCTTACAAAATTTGGGGAAGTATGAAATTTATTAATTGGAAGACAAACAAACTGAGTCTACTAACTCTGAATGCTAGATTATATAGGATTACAAAAATTAGTATCCACTACAAAAAAATTGGATACTTTATACTTTACAAAAATCTTAGTATGTGCTTGCAACATTGTTGAAGACATGACAAATTCTCAAATAGTGCCTAGAGGTAGAGGCTTCTATGGCACTGAAGATCCTTCATCAAGTTCCACTGCTAATTGTGGTTGAGGCTAATCTACTGCTACTACTGTTGCCAATAGAAGCTTGAAAGCATCTAGTAATGCTTTCATCTTTTCTTCTTTACCACATGGATCATAGGTAGTCTGTGTAGCTTCACTGATGTAGGCTAGAATAGGGATGTCCCATAGGCATAGCATCAAACGAAACAACTCCTTCATGCTAATGAACCATGCTACAAATTGTTTACATTTGATGTTGAATATCTTTACCAAGTTTTACCACTCATGGTAGTCATTCATCCTTTTGGCTAGGTTCTCAACAATAGATAGTTGATTGGTGAATTTGATTTTGAGAACTTCAAGCTCTATGTTGGTTGTCTTCAATTGTTGTTTTGTTTCTTATAATGCTTGAAGTCAGCCTCCTACAAGAGTTAGGAACTAGCCATATGTTTTTTCAACTCTGTTCTTGGTCTTCTTACTATCAACATACCCAAGTTTACATAGCAAAGGTTGGCTAGCTCTATGTATTCTATCGTCTCCTCGATCTACAACTCCTTTAGGTGGATTTCAACTTTGTTGTGCATGTTTAGTCCATCAAATATGGGATATCATATGTCACCTCTTTGTTGGAGTTGTTGGAGAGTCTTGTTCATCTTCACCTTTGCTAGTTGGATATCCTTCTCATTGACCTCCTTAAGGAGCCCAACCTAGTTGTTGAAGTGGTTTTTGACCCTCTTAAATGTTAGGGCCTCATTTTTCCAAGTAGCTACATCAATGACTATTTTTTGGCAAGGCACATGAACTTCCTTCATTAAGAGGATTTTGGCAAAGAAACTCAACCATCTAGTCCTTTCATTGCTCAACATTTCACAAGTGATGATTATCTTTGGTCAAGACCAAGTTTTATTTTTAGACTTATGACATGTCCTTGTCAGTGTTGAAGGTAATGGATTTTGATAAGAACACATTAAAGATTGCTACCTCCTTCTCATTCTCATCTTCTTGTAGTCTATGTTAAAGTTACTGAAGAGCTTCATCTCTAGTTAGGTCCAACCTAAGAATGGTAGGGTTAGATAGACAAGCCCTTAACTCTACAACCTTAGCAGCCAACTATTGATTCTTACTGATGAATATCTTTAGTTGGACATTAGCAATGAGTAGTTTTCCCTTTGTCTCAACCAACTACAACTAGGTTGTAGTGATTTCATCTCGGTGACCAAAGATCTCTAGAAGTGATTGCCCAACTCCCACTAGTCATTCCAACACTTTCTCGTGTTGGGCAACACTTAGCTGACCCCTCCCTACTCATGTGAATGTCTAGATGTCTATCATTGTGGGAATGCTTGGTACATATACCATTGGAGCATTAAGGAATTCAACTACCCTATTAGCCACCACTTCCACTGTTGTCTCCTAGTCTCTATGCTACATGATCAGGATGGTTGCCCCTTCAGCCTTCTCCAATCTAATAGAGAAAGTTGTAATGTTTCCTAAGATATATAGAAGTGTTTATCCAGCGATGGATACCATGATCTCTTGGGCACTTGGATTTGACCTAATGGGTGCTTAGTCTCTTTGCATTGAGAACAACGAGATAGTTTTTTAATCCAACCAATTAATGCTTTGTTGAGGCCAACCTCACCCATGCTAGGCATAGGGCCTTGTTTGAACAAGTTTTATAAAAATAAAAAAAATAAAAAATAAAAAATAAAAATTAAAAAATTAAAAATAGAGCGCCATGAGCTTGCACATGGCCACTGTCCATGTGCTAGTGGGCTTCGTTGGCCCATAAAAAAATAGATTTTAAAACGTTGATCAAGCATCCACCCATGACTTATGACCCATGATGATTATCCTGTTTTGTTTTTTTTCTTTTGCAGCGATATGAGGAAAAAGGCAACAATAATTCACGGCAAAGGTGGCTGGTAATTTAGGATTAGGGTTTTCTCCTGCAGGGCCGCTATAAAGAGGGAGGAAGCTAGAGTTTAGAGAGGGAGAGGGGGAGCCGGCAGTGAACGCCTGTGCCTATTCTCTGACAACGATCAGGGGATTTTCAGTTCACCACTGGAGAGGATTTTCTATTCAAACAGCGGGCATTTTTTTTTGTTCAAGAACCGCAAGTCTCTCGCAGGATTTTTCTGTTCAAGAGCCGCAAGTCTCTCGTGCACAAAACAAACACATTTTCTTTCCTGTTTTCTTTTCTACCCACACGGTAGAGACCAAGCCAACACTGGGAAGACCACTGGCTGAAATTTTCTTCTACTTAGAGCACCAGATAAATTTTTATTTTAAATTTAAATTTTTATTTTGTGTTATTTATTTTACTCAAAACTACACAAATGTTTACTTTTGATTTTTATATGTTTTTCGAAACATAACAAAACACTCCTAAAATCAAATTTAAGTTTTTAATATTTTGTCTAAAATATTGTTATTATTGTTTTGTCACATAGCCCTTTCCAGCTGAGACTATTCCCGGGTTTTCGTACCCATACGGGAGACGCCCTAGGCGATAGTCTCCTAAAACGAGTTTTCACAGGTGTTGGCGGCATGTCCAAAATTTACGCATCAACATGCTCCTTATGATCTTATTGAGATGACTTAGGACTAGATAGTACACCAAGGGCTCCCCACCTCTTGTTGAACCTTGTTGTTATTGTAGGTTCTACTCACGAAGCTTTTAGAGCCTCTCGATAGTTACAAATGCTTCTGGTGTAGTTTCTCTTGTAGGTGGTGGTCATGGAGGCCTCTTTTCTTCTTATAGCTTGGTTGCTACCTTTTCCTTTATCATCTCTTATCATGATGTGATAGAATCATGATGAACCACATCATTAGCGTAACATGCTATACCTCCTTTTTTGCATAGTTTTCGTATGAGGCATGGAAAGGATAATGTCTTCTTTCCCTTGTCATTTTTCTTTTCTATCTTTAGATAGATGATTTAGGGAAGGATGATAGGAAAATTTTCACTTAAAGGGATGCATGCATGGGTGGAGAAGACTGTTACCTTACTTGACCTCATTGTGGGGTTTAGGTGATAGGCTACAATATTGAAATAGGCATGCTCCTCTTTTGCGAGTGCACCATACTTCTTACAATTTACTCCATAGCAACACTAGATCTATTCCTTTTTGGCTTCAAGGTTTGCTTGTGTAGAGACCTCCACCAACTTTTCCCCAACGTTGGGCAACCCAAGGACCTCTGCAATGGCCTTAATTGAATAAAAGACAGTGATGTCTTTGATCTTCATAGATGCATCTCCTTATTGGTTGTTCTAGAATAGGTAGGTCTTCCCCATGTACCATTCTCCACTAGTGGTGAGAATGAGCCACATGGGAAATACTTGTAATTTTGTGTGAACTTCTTCCAATGCTAACTCTACAAAAGATCTGAAGTTTAATTCTTGGATAACAGAACTCTAAACCTCCTTGTATCTTATCCTGTCCATATAGGCCTTCGTGAGGGTAACTTCAACATTAGGCCTTGGCCTATGACCTTCAACCTTTCTAGATTGACCTGTTTCTACCATCGAAATCTATTGAACAGATTCCACTTCGGGTTCTTGTTGAAGAGGTCTTGTTGCATGGGTTGCTTTAGCAACTTGCTCTTGACACTACTGTGGTTGTTGCTACTGGCTCCTTCCTTATCTTAGTCACTTTTCCTTGGGTTGGAAAGGCCCTCCTGCCTATGATCATCTCTTTGGTGCCATCTGTGATCACAAACATATCCCAAGATTATCTTTTTACTCTATGACCCTTAGTTCTTTTAATACCTTTCTTATTAAATCAAGTTATGCTTAGGCTTGCTTGTGATGTTAGTAAGAAATATTATTTTAATATTTTTTCGTTGATTAGCTACCAGAGTTTGTTTGTTAAGTTTAACCTAGTTGGAACAAGTAATTTATTATTATTTTAATGGGTAAACCTTGGGAAAAGTTGGGAAAATTTCAAAAAAAATTCTAAAAGAAACCAAAGATTTATGACTTCCACCATGTAAAGCTTACCTCCAGTAGCTTGAGGATCAAAAAACAAGGTGAAAGGGGTTAGAGGTTTGAGAGTTATGGTGTTATGGTGCTTCAAAGATGCTTGGGCTCTGAAAAATTGAAAATATCCTCTTGTGTGTATAATAAACTAATGCAAAATTGGCTAAGTACTACAACTATGTATAGTTTTTTTCTATTACATCAATGAATCCCAATGGGTTGACGATGTATTTCTGCAAAAATGATTACTGCAGTGTTAGGGCCAGCAAGAGCGACATCGAAGAAATAAATCCACATAAACCAGAAACCCCAGGTCGTTAAACAAAAATATTTCAATACGAATTCGAAGACACACAGAATGCAGGGATTGTGCGGCAAAATGGGGCGCATGGTGTGACAGGAAAATATAAGCCTAAGGTGGCATTGAAGGAAGAAACCCTCGTCGTTATGATTCTGCCGACAGACACAGCAGCAGCAGTAAAGAGAATTATTTGCAGTAAAGAGAATGTTACAGTTACGGAGTGGGTTGGCCTTTGTTCAAGGGGTAAGTCACATGTCTGCGTTATGTTTGACTACATTTCACGAAACGGAATCAATTTGTGCGTCATCGATAACATTAAATTTGACGCAATCACAAAACCGGTTTGGACATACATGGGTTTCATGGTGGATATGGGATCAAGGAGGACGTATGTATGTTGGCGCATAATGGCAGTACGGACACTCAAGACATACATCACATGGGTCTCATCGGGTTTTTATGCAGCATGATTATTATAAAAAATTGCTTTATTTCTTTTTTGTTTTTTTAAAGTGTACGTTGATAAGATATTTGTGTATCGCTTTTATTTTTATGGAAGTTGTAACCTTTTATGATAATTATCACTAAAACCCCTTGATATTTGTAACTTCTCATGGTTGTAACTACCAAATGGGACACTTGTCAACTACAGTCTTTTCTATTTCTATGGTAGTTATAACCAATCTCATAACATTTGTAACTTACCTCACCTTCTCATGATGATTGTAACTATCTTGAGGTTACTATAAAAGGGCTTCAAGGGTAGAAGAAAAAAGAAAGGGAGGAAGGAGGACTTTTGGAATAGAAGAAATTACAAGATTACTTGTAAGCTAGTTTACTAAAGACATCGTTTCGGCTACTTTGTTTAGTCCTTTGAGTTCATTCCTTATTTTGTTTTAGCTGCTTAGCTAGTGGTTTAGGTAGTATCATGCTTGGTATTTAAATTTGGAATTTTTGGATCGCTTTTATAGTTTTTTGTTGCATGATAGTAGACTCCTATTAATATTTGCCATAGCAGAGCTCATGTTGGAAAGCCTCAAGAGTAATTTAATAGAAATGTTTATTATTATGCAATGTTTAAGGCTGCTATTAGGATTGCTATAAGAGAACCTCTGCTATAGACAAGCTAGTTAAGCAATTCAATAGTCTAGAGGATTTAAAAAATCTTTGGTATTTTGATAAGACTGAAATAGCATTTTGATTTTTAAAGTATATTCCTTTGGTATTTCAATAAAAAATTGTCAAATCTTTAAAAAATTTGTTATACACAATCATTGACAACTATTATCTAGCCAAAATAGAGACTCATATGTGGTAGATTGTGCAACAATATTTGGTAGTATAGTAGGATTGTCTTTAAAAAATTGCTTGTTTGAGCTTAGAAAATTTGAGCAATTCACAGATATTGAATTAGGGATAACTTTATCGTAAAGTGTTTCATTGTATCAATTTACCTTAAATATTTGAGATTTTTACACAAATTTTCTTTCTTTTTTTCTATTTCCATTGAATCTTGCTCTATTTTTAGTTTTCTTGTAGAACTTTTTCTCTCTAGTGAAATTAGGAGTAGATTGGCAAAGTTGTGCTCAAATGGTTTTTGCAAAATTTTATTTGTTACAAGTAGGTATTATGAAGACCATATAGACTAAGTGATCAAACAAAATAGGAATCTTTAACAACTCACAATATTTTACAAAGTTTGACCAACTCTCTTTTATGATAGCCAATTACAGTTTTATTTGCAACACAACTATTTCAACACATTCAACAACAACACATACTTATGTTTAACTATAGAGTCATTTTGGAGGTATTTGGGCCTTGGTGTTGCTAGAGACCAGCAAACACCTAAATCCTGTTTGAGGCACTTGTTGACAGTAGTGTCCCAAACGATCGCCAACAGTTACGTTGACACAACTATTAGAGCTAATATTTTACATAAGGAAAATAAGTAATTTTGGATGAGTTTTGGGATGAAATAAGAGCCTAATGAAAGCTAAAAAAGTATAGAAGGTTGGCAAAAATGTAGAAGAGGATTACATGTTTTTGGAAGAGAAGTTGGATTGGATTTGGATGACTAGATAATGCCAAAAGAAAGCAAAATTGGACATTTAGAAGGTAAAGGTCTAAGATCAATTGTAAAAATGACCAAGGAATATGAAGTTTAACTTAGAAAGACCAATGGGTATGCAAGTGAATCCTCTCCAAAGTAGACTCATGCCAATAATGCCCTTGCATGCTCTCATCCCAAGGAGTTTGTAGGTCCAAAGTATGATTAATGGTTATTGAAAGTTAAAAATTCAATCCATGTGAGAGATCAGTAGAGGATTATGTCACATGCCATAATAGATACATCAAGTAACCATGATAGGAAGCAACGAGGTGATTGATGGTGAGTTTAGAATGATGGAAGAGAGAAAATGGTAAGAGATTCTCATCCTAGTATCATTGTGAAATTTGTAATTAAGATGATTCGATACTATCCCATCCTTAGTGGAGACTAAGTCCATCCACGTTCAGTGACTTCACATTACCATATCCTAATTCTTCAATAATCAAGACTTCATGAGAATCCCTAAAGGATAGCCACCACTCTAAAGAAAGAAGAAAAGAGGAGCAGAAATATAGGAAGGACCTTAGTTAGAGGGGCATCTTTAGGCATGGGTAACATGTCTTTCCAGCCTCAAAAACAATGTTTACAACTCGTTATTTTGTCTAAGGGATGTGCTTTGAATTTCCATGTTTATTTATTTGTTTTTTTTCTTGTGATAACTACACCATACAAAGACATGCTTCTAGTTATGGTCGATAGCAGGAGTGGTGAGAGACCAATGGAGAAAATCATAAAACTCAAGAAAAAAGTTTGGAACAAAAGATGAAAAATCCCCTTAAAGCCACACCCTTGTCAATTCCCACTTGGTCTATTCTAGGTCCATTAATTAATAAGATCTAATTACTTAAGTTTTAATTATGAAAGAACCTTGTGCTTCCACAATGTAGAGCATTAGAGTGTTTGATGAAATGAATGAACGTTGTGGACTCATGACTTGATATCATTAGAAAATCAACAATATTTTAATCGAGGAAATAATCTCAAGATGAAATTTGGTCATTTAACAATCAATCATAACATTAAATTTTGCATTAATTAACTTCCAGTAGTAGTAGGAGCCATGGAAAAAATTCAAGATTTCATACCAACAAAACAAGACAAAAGAACACATAGGAAAAATTAAAAGAAACAAAGTGAATGATATAAAAGAAGTTGTAAAATATTTAAGAAAATGAAAAAAAATATAAAAAAAGAAGATGAAAAATCTGGTAGCATGCATAGAATGTTAACATGGATGGCCATCTCCCCCATGATTGTGTTAAGGAGAAGAGATCCAAAAAATAGAGCACGCTTGTCCATTAATTAAGGTGTTTGTGTCACTAGTTATGCTAGGGTCTAGGAAAGCCTTTATTTATTGGATGTTAATTAGTAGCCATTTTTTAAGCTTGAAGGGTGGTAAATTGTCATGGCCTTGGAAGGAAAATTT
>MNCI01015866.1:142282-184652 GCA_015680685.1 Gnetum montanum | reverse complement strand
TAATATGTTAAGATTTGAATGTGGCTACAATACTAATCCACAGCATCACCTTCAACATTTCCATGATGCTTGTGCCCTACAAAACATAGAAATTAATTGGCAAAAGTTAAAGCTATTTCCTAGAACACTTGTGAAGGAGGCAGAAGGTTGGTACAAGTCACTGGAACCTAAATCCATCAAATTCTAGAGTACCATGCTTGAGCTCTTTAATGAAAAATATCAAACCTATTCACAGGTGATGAGTAGCAAGGTATCTATATGCTCAACAATATGAATACAAGCATGTACATGCAATCCGGTCAAACTCCACAGATGAACTAGTTATGGCACATAGACAGTTATACGTTGATCATAGTTCGTTGTCTTCCCACTTGGACTACTATTTGCTTTGTCATGTATGGTTTAGTCCAAAGTGAGTTGTATGATGTGATTCCTAACACTAGGCTACTCCTAGAGACAATGGAAAATAATCTTGATTAAACTAATAAAAAATAAAAAATAAAATCTAAACTAAGCTAAGTGCGATGAGAATCTATCCTTAATCATCCATACGCATCTTGGATTTCATGTACTACTTTTGGGATTACTAAGCGCACATTAATCGAAGCACTACTAGATATGCTACTGGGATACCAAGTAGTCACACTTAAATGTTCATGATTAAGATGTACTCATTTTGCATTTAATGAAAAAAATAGTAAATGACGATAAAATAAATATTAACTAAGAAAACAATAAATAATAATTAATTATTAATAATTAAAAACTAAGGGAATGCTACAATGATAGAGTAATCTCGATCTTTATTGCCAATTGTGTGCATGTCCAAGTATGTCACACTCAAACAAAGGTTCCATACAATTACAAACATCACACTGCAAGCATGCACTTGGGAAAAGGAACTGAAAAATTAACTAAAAATTAACAAAAAGACTCAACCCTAAGACTTACCAGCCAAAGACCCCTCCCTGTGCACCTAAGTGCTATACTTATAAGTCAACACAGGAATCACAATATCGTGTATATGATATCGTATCTAGGCTAAGATATCGAGTACCCGATATCTTGTACTTGATATCATGCACCCGATATTGGGGCCTGGCAAACCACGATTCATCATACCCCCACGACTAAATAAAAAATTTTCCTTAAGTTAAAAAAAGTGAGGAACAAGTTCATTCAATTACAAATATTGGATAGATATGGGACTATTGAATGACCATGGACTGTTTCATGCCACAGTGTGAGATTGAACAAAATTTGGACATAGACACAAAATACAAAACTTGTGGAACTCATGTGGTTCCCCGTGGTCGTGGCTCCTCCATGGATGCCTTTCCTTTGTCCTGTGCTCCAAGCTTCTGAGATTGGTACCATTGAAGAAGCACTTGAAGTTTTTCCTCTTTTGTCTGAGGATCATGAGTCGTCCATGCTGATGTTCCACTATTTGATGGAGTTGGCACTTCTCACAAACACGGTAGTTGTGGGAACATTTGATTAGCTTTGATGTACCATGCTGCAAATAGTTATTGTTCCTCTTTATAGGATTTGGCCCTAACCTCTCCACCTTTTTCTTGGACAGATTGTGCAGTGACAAGAGTTTCTTAATGAATAATAAATGATTGTGCCTCCTACTGTACATGTTCTACATGAGGTCCTTGGCCCCTGCCTCCTCTTGGGTGTTTAGTTGCACCTTCAGAAGGTCCTCCTTGTTGTCCTCTTTTAGAGGACATCTGTAATCACACAAGGAATGATTGTTAGTAAGGTTGCTTAAAGAAATTTGGTTATCTTATACCTTACTCGTTGCCTTTAATAAATGTTTAATTCATTGTTTAGTGTGATTCTAGAGTTAGATATTTTTCAAGAAAGTTGTCCTAAAATTTTAATGTCAGACTTAATTTTTTTAGGTGACAAATAAAAGGACATGTAATGGTTCTGAGGAATGTTTAATAAAATGATCATAAAGGAAAAAATAGATTTGTCAAAGAAGTACTCAGAGGGTATAAAATGATGTGGTGGTGTGCAACAAGTACAAATTACAAAAGTTACACAAGTGGATCCTCCCTAAAGCAGGTTCCAACCAATAATGATCTTATGTAACCACACCTTAAAATGTTTGTAGGCACTAGAAGGGTTAAATGCAACCTGCACCTATGCAACAAAACACACACATGTTAAGCATCATCGTTATGAGGTATGAATTCTATGCCACACAAGACACAAGTTATAAGTACTTGGATAGTGAGATGAGATGAATTTCAGAAGGGATTGCAGAGATCAAGATGTGAGGTAACTTACCTTGGGCACAATGAATTCTAAGTGTTTTGTGTGATTAAAGTACCATTAGCCTTTCGCTCCAAGATCAAAATCAAGTCCATACCTCTGATCAGTGACATTGCATTATTTCATCCCAATGATAGACAACCATAAGAGAATCATGATAGTAAGGCATACGATCACTTAACATTTTTCTCAAGGAAGGAGTGATTCAAATTTTTTTATGGCATGTTTTTCTTGATATTTTATTTTTCACTTCATTTCTTATTATTTTTTCCTTGCTTTTCTTTTTCTCTTCTTGCTTTTTTTTCTTGTCTTTTTCTTCTTTTGGTTGCTTTTTGCACTTTATCTTTTCCAAAAGTAATCCGAAGAAGCTGCCAACCTTTAGGCATGGGTGCATGTCTTTCTAGTGGAACCCCCCAGAATAGCATTTAATTCCTTTATTGAGTGCCTTATTACAACTCTTACTCCTATTTTTCATTAGATCCACAAGGATCTTAGTACAACTAAGCTGCATGATAGCACCTACAGATGTCACCAAAGAAAATCCATAAGTCCCCTTGATGTTACACCCTTTTCATTCCCTCTTAGTTTGTCACTCTTCACTCTAGGCATATTGAGTACAAAGTTACTTTAAGTTTTAATGAAAATAAGAATATCATCATACCTAGAGTAGAACCTCTTATTAATAGAATGGGTGGGTGGATGTTGTGGGCCCACTATCCAAATAATTAGTCCCTTATGACTCAATAACATAGAATAACACCTCAACTGACATGTCACATGAGTATTTTATTCACAAATGAAATCACCCTCAAAAAGATAAAATGATAAATTGAAAGATGAAAAATTAGAGAACGAAAAATCAAAAAACAAAAAATGGTAAAACCAAAGAAAAAGAAAAACATTTACTAAATCTACTTGTTAGAATGGGGGGTGTCCCCCATGACCAAACCTTGGATCATGGCAAGAATTAATAAATGGAAAATTTGGATCCATGCATATTGGAACTATTGGAGTTTGGCCATATCCAAACCACTGGGTGTCTTTTGGTATGGTGGCAGGAATGTACCCAAACTAAGGTTCACAAACTTGATTAAAGTAAGCATAGTGGGGTAGATTATAAGATGTGGTCATGTGATAAGGAGTTGACCCACTATGGCACCTGTGATTGTAAGATGGTATGCAGGGATTGATATGTCTCTTCACATTGTCATATTCATTGGGCCGCATGGTTGTTGGAGTGTTAATTGGTCACCCAGATAAAGTAATAGGAGGTGTTAAGTTCGAAGAGGAAGGTGCATCACAGTGCTGGACTTGTGCTAAGTTGGTAGGTGTGGTGGGTTCAAAACTATGCTATCTCTTTCTATGGCCATGCCTAAAGAAAGGACACTTCCGATGTTGTGGAGGACCCCCACTACCATTGATAGTGAAAACACAAGTAATGTTCATGGGTTGATGTTGTGGTGCAAAACCTTCTGGTACTACTGGTGGCGATGTAGGAGGAGGTGAAGGATGAGAATATTGGGAGTAAGGAGAAGTATAAGGAACATGAGGTGATGATTCCATAGGAGAGGACATGGGTTGATGATACTTGGGAGAATGATAACAATGAGGTGAAATAGAGGATGTCAATATAGTTGGAGAAATAGGGTGTTGAACATAATAAGTGCTTGGTTTCGAGTGATACAAAGGGTGTTGCCAGTTTGGAAATAGCCTCCCCCACGACTAGGGGCTTTGCCACAGTGGTTGAGCATAGTATTGAGGCTGATAAGAATTTACCCATGGAGAGTATGATGAGTGGTGAAATTGCCCATAAAGTTGTCGGATAGGGATGCACCCAACCATGTACTTCTGTATGAAATTTGGATGGAACATTCTTTCCCAATGCTCATGTAGATGTGACAAGATTGGGCATTGGCATCTTCGGTGATCGTACAGGAAAACATCACATTGATACTTATGTTTTGTGGTTGAGCCCCTATCCTCATTCTCTTTAGCCCTTCTTTCCAATTGTCAAATGGTATTTTTTCCTATTTCTAGGTTTGGTATCCTTTGTTTATTTTGGTTATCAAGGTTATCTAGCATGGGTCTCCCTCTAATAATGTCTACATATGCTCTACATTTTTTATGTACCCCTCCATCATCTTGTTGACCTTTGCCTCAATTTCATCTAGTGATTTTAGTATTGGAAAAGGTAGAAATAGTTTCACCTCCTTGAGGTGAGATGATTTATCGTCTTTATGATTATGAACCTTTGTTACTTCAAGAGTTTGGTCCTATTGAGATTTTTCAACATTCTCCCATTTGGCTATTTCTCCTTCTTCTTTTGCTATCCATTTAATAAGCTCTTGGAATTTATGGGCTCATAGTTCATATAGTTGACCTAGGGCTTACATTCCTAGGGTCTCCCTTGTTTCATTACAGAGCCCATCCATGATGTGATACACTAGCCTTTCCTCGGAGAACCCATGGCCTAGGCATTTGTTTAACAAAGAGTAATATCTTTCTAAGGACATGTCCAAGGGTTCATGTTGCCCTTGTTTCCACTCTTGGATTTGTCTCCTTAAGGTTGACACTCTTGCAAAGGTTTGATATCTTTTATTAAAGAGATTTACCATTGTCGGCCAATGGAAAATTGATTTCAGCTTTAAAGACCTATACCATACTTTTTCTTGGCCAACAAGTATCATAGGAAAGAGCTTAAGTTCTTGCCACCCATTATCAATATTTTTCCATGCACAGGCATCATAGAAGGCTTGTAAATGATGTTGCGAATCTAAATCATAACCTCCTAAAAACTTGGGAAAGTTGTTTAAATAAATCTTGGGTAGACAACTTTCCCTACGATGCTTGTGGGATATTTGAACAACCTCTATTATATGCATTAGGCTCTTAGTGGCTAGTAGGGGTTCACTGTCACTAAGTAGGTTGTGAGTTTATGACTTGGGGTGATGTTTTCTTTGTTCATGTTGGCATTCCTAATCTTGCTTGTGTGTTTGATTTTTATTTCTACACCAACCCCTTGAGAAATAGTCATCCGTGTCACAACTCGATGTTGAAAGAGCAAAGAAAGAGAGGGAACTAAAAAACTCATCATAACTTTTGTAAGTCTCCTAATCATCCCCTAATGTACTCTTGCTACCCATTGAGAAGGTCCTAGGCCTTATGGGCCCCTTTGTTCTAAGGGATGTCCTATCTTCACTAGAGGTGTCTAAGTTGGACGACAAAAGTCCTTGAGCATTGTCGGGATGTCTATGAACATATGAGACTCCTACATAAGATTGAGTACCCCAAACTTATTCATTGGTTCTTCAATGAATTACCTAGCTAGATGTTGTGTTATTGTTTTCTTGTGAAAGAGACATTACTGTGAATTGTGTGTGACTTAATTGAATTTAATTTCTTTGTCTCAAAGAATATATCGTTAATACCTTGTTACAACGATCTTGTATGATATAACTAATCTAGATAACTAGCATTGTCCTTGACAATGGCACCAATGATGAGTGATGAGGTACCCCTACGCTCTACCATACAAATACCAGTGTGTACACCCAATATGGTTGAACTCTGCAGATGGACTAGTTGTGAAACCTAGATAGTTATATGTTGATCATAGTTCGCTGTCTTCCCACCTAGACTAGTATTTGCTTTATCATGTATGGTTTAGTCTAGAGTGAGGTGTATGATGTGATTCCTAACACTAGGCTACTCCTAGAGACAATGGAAAATAATCTTGATTAAACTAATAAACAATGAAAAATAAAATCTAAACTAGCCTAAGTGCGATGAGTATCCATCCTTAATCCTTCATATGCATCTTGGATTTCATGTATTACTTTTGGGATTACCAAGCTCACATTACTTGAAGCACTACTAGATACACTACTGGGGTACCAAGTAGTTACACTTAAATGTTTGTGATTAAGACGTACTTATTTCGCATTTAACGATAAAAATAGTAAATGAAGATAAAAGAAATATTAACTAAGAAAATAATAAATAATAATTAAACAATTAAAAACTAAGTAAATGATACAATGATGGAGTAATCTTAATCTTTATTGCCAATTGTGTGCATGTCCAAGTACATCACACTCGAACAAAGGTTTCATACAATTATAAGCATCACACTGCAAGCATGAACTTGAGAAAAGGAATTGAAAATTAGCTAAAAATTAACAAAAAGTTTCAACCCTAAGACTTACTGGCCAAAGATCCCTCCCCATGCGCCTAAGTGCTATATTTATAGGCCAACACAAGAATCATGATATCTTGTATACGATATCATATCCAGGCTGAGATATCGGGTACCTGATATCTTGTACTTGATATTATGCACCCGATATTGGGGCTTGGAAAACTAGGATTCATCAATAGGCATAAAATTTAAGATGACAAATCTAGGGATGGAAGTAAGGGACTCATGAGACCCTTGATGTAGTAATAGGCAGACAATATTCATTATTACATAGATGCCTAGGCCACGAATTTTCACCAAGGGAATAGCTTAGGCACATTGTAGATGAGTTGCAAAGAAAAACCAAAGAGACCCTTGGGGTTTACACCTAAGGAAGATTATTAGAAATGACTACCCATTGTATTCAAAGACTAATTGATCAAGTAACAAAAGAAGAAGGTGAGATAAGAATAATAAAAATCTAAAGAGTATAATAAAGATCCATTAATTTGAAAGAGAGGTGCATAAGTCTGCAATACACAAGAGGAGGAAACCTTGGATTAGACTATCCAGAAAAAGACTCTATCGATCCATAAATCTATAAGTGATATTGTAACCAAAGTAGAGAAAATGTGGGATTTTGTAGATGAAAAATTTACAATTACATTAAAGATAGTGGAGGAAAGAACTAAGAAAGCCTTTGAAAAAGTCAAAGATAAAAGAAAGAAGAAAGAACCTAGATGAAAAGGCAAAGTTGCTTCGTTATCTAAGTGCTCAGATACCAGCTTCACAGATGAGAAAGGTTGCACTATGTGTTTGTATGAACATCCTAAGGGATGTTGTCTAGTCATGGCACATCTACAACAGATGGGGGCATATGCACTTAATCCTAAATTTGTTAAAAGACAAATCCAAATGGTTACCTTATCCTCAAGGTAACTACTGATAGAACCTTAAACCAATGTATTATCCTAGTGGAGCTTTTTCATAGTCATAGGAGCACTATTATTAGCAATGGCAACAACCTTAATCATGGGCTATGCCACCACCTCATCAACAATGTCCATACAGACAGCTAGATTTGTATGGATATTTCATCTAATGTCTATTATCACTTAGTAATGCATTTGTTTAGACCCTAAAATACCATCCAACAAAATACCACATATTAATGTTGCCAAGGATTAATCCTAACTCATATGTACATCCACAAATAACTAGTCATTCTAATCAGCACGTAAATCATTTTCCACCAGTGCCACCTCCTATTATGCAAGGGGAATTACCATCACAACCCCAACAGAAAAGTGCTACAAGGGTAGTTAATATGCATGAGGGGATGATTAGCTACAATTCTCAACCTAGGAAATGAAAATTCTTTAAAACAAGTCTAGAAAGCACTCAGCAAATGGGAAACACATCTAATTCCATCCCATCTACATCAAGTCCTTCTCAACATAGCAAGCTTTTGACTTCATCAAGTTCAAATGTTAGAACTATCATGCTCACTTAGACTATAACTCATTGGATCAAGGCAAGGGCTCTCCCATAGAAGAGAATTAATCAAGGAAGTCCCTTATTTTTTCTTCAAATAGTAAGACAAAAACCATGCAAAGCTCTACTAGATTTTGGATTTGGAGTAAATATGATATCTCATGACATGTATCAAATGAGGAACCTACCACCGCTAAAGAAAAGTAACATTCACTTGGTGCTTGTAGACTAGTAAATCATAGTTTCACTTGGATAGTGATGAGTGGCGAGGTACCCCTACACTCAACCATACGAATACAAGCGTGTACGTGCGATCCGGTCGAACTCCGCAGACTAAATGCCTTAACGCCACAAGAAACACTTGGGGTTAATCATTCGTTGTCTTCCCAGACTTACTTGTTGTTGTTATGGTGTATGGTTAAGTAAGTCCGAGGTATATGATTTTTTTGGTATTTTCAAGTTTATCTCCTAAGCTATGAGGGTAACTAACTAACTCTAACTAAGGTCATAAGTCAAAATTAACTAACGTCAGCATCCGTTCCCACTTACCGTACACACCCTGAACTATGCAACTATGGCTACCAAACGCTAATCGTTACTGGGATCACCACACGTAATGCACGTGCTCGAAGTGGTCGTACTGAGGCACCTAGTTAGCCTAAGTGTGATAAGTAGCCGATTCCTTGGCTAGCCGTACACACCCGTGGGTGCTCGTAGCCAAGTCGTACTTATCCCATGTTCTAGCCTAATGCGGTGAGTAGCCGATTCCTTGCCTAGCTGTACACATTGGACTACCACTGGGATTACCAAGCGCAGATCCTGGAATACGCTACTGGATTACCAAGCAGTCACAATGCTCATAATCAAGTCGTACTCCCGCGTTGCGACGAGCAGCGGATTCCTTGACTAGCTGTACACATCCGTAGATGCTCGTAATCAAGTCGTACTCGTGTGCACTAACAACAAATAATAAATAAAAATAAATAAAACCATGTACTTCAAGGTTTATCCAATCAAGTTCATCTTTATTGCCGTACACAACTTGGGTTCAGGTTACAAAGTTACTCGAATAAAGAGCCGTTCACTCTAGGACTCCTACTGCGGGCACATGGGAAATTAATCTAACTCTGGAGTGTTCAAACTGCTAGAGCTTCACTACTTCTAGCTAAGATTGGAAATGATGGGAGTGCCGCCTCTTATTTATAGATATGGTAGCAGACCGCGATATCGCATATGCAATATCACAGGGAAGGACGTGATATCGTGGCAGACGCGATATCGCATATGCGATATCACGACCTGTATAATTCGCGTCTCATCATACCCCCATGACTGAATGAAAACTCGTCCTCGAGTTTCTTACAATAATATCAGGTAGGTATGGGATTATTAGGGGAAATGGAACTAATGGAATGACATGTGAACGGTTCATTATTACAAGACTTGACACAACTGGTGTTCATGACAACAAGGGTGAACACCTTATTACAATGACATCAGGCCATAGTTGGCAGCTGAGAGAAAATAGGAGAGAGAATAGAAGAGAAGAAGAGAGAAGATTCTTGTTGCTGCCAACGCCTAGATTGCACCTTCCGTTGTCCATCCGTAAGCGCTTCATCAATCTTGCTCCTTGCATAGCTGCTTCAGCACTGCACCATTCCAGGTGTTTGCTCCAGATCCATTCCATTGTTGTATGATTGCCATCTGCACACACAAGACAATCATATATTAGCAAGGGTAATTGAATTATTAAGTAAATAATAGCTTGCTTTGGTGTAAGTCCATTGGCTAGGTTGTGGTATGGCTAATATGGACCTGGGAAGATATAAATGATGACTACCGAAGGTGTAGGGGTTAGGAAGAGAAACGAAAAAATCTGGGGCTTAGGAGAAAAATTGAAAAATCAGGCCCCGTACCCCCATGACTAATCGCGAACCTCTGGTAGCGTTAGAATGGAGAAAGAAAAGGAGTAAGAAAGATAGGTAAAAAGGGACAACTATGGCATCGATGAAAGGGATGTCAAGATGGAAATGAACAAAAATAAAATTAATTGTAAAATTTTAAGGAAAAGAAATTAACTAATGCTCCAAATAGGAATGTTAGTGGGTCCTCCCCAAAGCACGCTCATGCCCTTAATGCCCTGACAATACCACATTCAAAGAGTTCGTAGGCTCTGGGAATGTCCTTTGGAACAAGAGTTAAAGTCTTAACCAGAAGAATTTACCAAAAAGAAAACAATGCATCAACCAAAATATATACACTAATGATACAACCGGCAATGAGGTGAACAATGGAGAGAAGGATGGAAAGAAAAAGAGTGGAATGGAATCCTAAGAACAAGGTGATGTACAGCCCCTTGTGTGTTACATGATTAATGTGACTTGGAGAATCTCATTCCAACTCCGGGTTCAAACCAACCACTTCCAATGACTTTGCATTAATGCACTTGGTTAAACCATCCACGTGGATGACAAGGATGCATCTTCAAAGAGCCACCACCATTCCGATGAAACAAAAGAGAGAATGGAAAGCGAGAAGGGCCTTAGTTAGAGGGAACACTTTGGTTCCATAACCAGTGCTTGCAGCCCAAAGTTTATTCTGTCTAAGGGGTGTGCTTTGAATCCTCACTTTTGGCTTTTTATTTTTTTGTGTTTTGTGTTTTTATGCGTGGGGACCATACCATGCAAAGAATTCTTTATTTTTATTGTCTCAGCTTCCGATTATTGGGTTACATCGGAACGGTAAGAAAACTCCAGAAGAAAACAACCAAGCATCCAAGTGAATGACCAACACAAGAGCACCAAGTTCCCTTGAAGTCACACCCTTTGCAATCCTTGAGTCCTTCCTTAGTTTGCGAAATGCCCCGTCACTGCTTCGTTAAAGTTCTTATTGGAAGGGAACTGTACATTTCCAAGCCAAGAGAAACCATAGACTTGATGGATGGGTGGATGAAGTGATCTCATTGCCTACCATATCAAAAGAAACATACCTTAGTATCAACATTGTAACTTAAAGGTAAAAACCAAACTTTAGCAATTAATGAAAAACAGTTCATCCCATCGGCCCGAACACTTATTGGATGACGAACTTACATGGTGGATGACACACACACACACATAAAAAATAGAAAAGTATAACGATGTTGTAAAACAAAAATAGAAAAAGTTAAAGAAAGTTGTTAAACACAAACAGAAAAAGTTAAAGAAATTTGTAAAACAAAAATGTGTAAAACAAAAACGTTGTAAAACAAAAATGTTTAAAACAAAAAGTGAAAAAGAATTGAGTGCCCCATATGGTTAGCATAGGTGGCCATCTCCCCCATGACTGAGTTGTAAGGGAGAGATCCAAAATAGTGAGCACCTATTTGAATTTCTAAGAAGTGCCCAACTTCTCCCAATGGATGATCTTAAGTTCAGGGGTGGAAGTTGGCAATGCTCACGTTCCAGTGAGTCTATGCCACGGTTGTTGGCATGCATTTCCTCAGTTCGTTTTATGCATATTTGTTTGCCCCTACGAGAAGCTGTCAACCATGGGGTGTCTACTACTTCTTGTGTAGTTGCTACATACAGGCATCTTTGTTGTAGAATTTCTTGGGCACACCTGTTACATGGAGACATTTCCTCCATGTCATCACCTGATGAATCACTGTATGTGATGCATGGAACTATCCTCTTCTCGATCTTTCCACATATGTTTATCTTGGAGATTTCCAAGAAAAGATCACGGATCCTAAGGCATGCATCTACTGTGCTTAGCCATGCGCTTCCCATTATAATTGGGAAGTCCCCTTCGTTGTTGTTCACTTTGATCACCAGAAAGTCAGCTGGTAGGACCAACCACACACAATGGTAATAACATCCTCCACCAATCCTAAGGGAATGGTGATGGACTGGTCCACCAGCTCTAGTTAGATGTTGTTCTTCTTAAGTTGGGGTAGGTTCCAGGCGTGATACATCCTTTGTGAAATTAAGTTGACTCTGGAACCTGAGTCAAGAAGAGCCCGATGTGGTGCATTTCTAGTGATCTGCAAATGAATAAAGGGACTCCCAGGGTCAGTTAGTTTCCTGGGAAGGTGGCCTACCTTGATCCAGTCAGTTACGGTATGTGTTAACATAACTGTATGCGTTATGCTCCCTTGGACTGAAGGGTTCTCCGAAGCGTTAGTGGTTAGAGGCCTATACATGTACCCATCTGCTTGTTGTTGCAAGAGTTTGTCTGGGCTCCTAGTTCTGAAAAAAGGTCTCTTTTTTGTGCAGTTGTCGCCAAAACTAGTACCCGGTTGGATATTTACACTCTGAATATTTACAGCTCTCGCGGCGTTATGTTGCTGCGGTTGGGTAGGCAATTCCCTTGCATTGTTGGAATAGGTTGTATGGGAACTACCAGAGGAAGAGGTGCAGGCGGAGTTAGAGGATGGACTGAATGTGAGACATCTCTTGGAGGAGAAGGAGTCCTTCTAAAGTACTCCCAAGCTTGGTAGTGACGTTGGGGGGTAGTGTGACCCATAGAGTCACCTGAAGAAACCAGCTGCTGCACATAATAACCGTAAGGATCAGGTTGCTGGTAAGGGTATTGATGTGTTGGCGATGGCATCCGCCATGACTGTGGGTATTGCCACTATTGATGTTGTCCAATGGGCTGTGGAGGCGTTCCACTTGGATAATATGTCAAGGGTTGGTGGAACTACCTTGGGTTACCTTGTGGATAAGGTAACCTTTGGGGTGTTTGTTGTTGATTAAGTCTTGGATTTAGTGCATACACCCCAGACTCCTGCAGATGTGAGATAATTGGGCAACANGACTGTTTCTATTCATGAGTCTAAGGAATCCCACATTTGGTCTACCTTAGCCGATACCTCGGTTGTTAACTTTTGGATTGGCATGATTTTCTGGTTCACCAACTCTTCGAGTGGTGACTCATCCTCCTCATCACAGAATTTCACTCCCTTCTTGCGAAGGGAGGGATCGCAGTTGTGTTCTTCCATACTTTCCCTCTTACGTAGCTCACCCTCTTCTTGCGCTACTTACTTCAACAAGCTTTCTACTTCATGGGCTCTCAGTTGGGAAAGTCTCCCTTGGGTGTAAGTCCTAAGAGTTTTTCTCGTTTCATTCCGTAGCCCATCCACGATGTGGTGAAGTTGATCCCGTTTAGCGTACCCATGGCCCGGGCAACGATGTAGCAGTGTATAGTAACGGGCCATGACAACATCCAAGGGTTCATAAGCTCCTTGTTTCCAGCCTTGGATCTGCTTCCACAAATTGGACACTCTGGAGTACGTTTGATATTTGTTGTTGAATAATTCAAGCATCGTACTCCACCTCCTGATGGTTTCTGGTTCTAAGGATCGGTACCAGCCCTCTGCTTCTTTGATGAGTGTCCTTGGGAACAACTTGAGTTTCTGCCACTCATTATCAATGTTCTGCAAGGCACAAGCATCGTGGAATGCCTATAAATGATGTTGAGGATCAACGTTGTATCCCCCTTCAAAACGTGGGATATTATTTATGTCCAAACGCTTGATCCTACTATCTTTTAAGTGCCTTGTGGGGATCCTAACTACCTCTGTTATGTCAAGCATGCTTTGGGTCGCGAGTAGGGGTTCATCATGATCATCTCTTTCATGACGTCTGTGATGTCTACGTGGTGGTTCCCTACTCTCCCTACGTCCTTGCCCTTGTCCTAACTCCTCTCGACCTTCCTATCGAGGTCTTTTATCTTCCCTTTTACTTTTACCCTCTCCGTTATGTTCATGGTGGCTGTGCCCATATGTGGAAGGAGAGTGTCAATGGTGAGATGAAGGAGAAGAAGAAGGGAATCCATCACCATGGCGATGTTTCTTACCTTCTCTTCGGTTGCTTCGACCTCGATCGTTGTAACGATCTAAGTATCTGTCCTTAGTGTGAGTGCTTGTTCCTGTCGTGAACAGTTGGTGCTCATGGGGATCAAAGCCTGGAATATGTATCGTTGATCTAAGGCCCTGATGCCTAACTTCTTCACTATTGTGAGGAGGAGGAACATCATTTTTTGAGAAACCCATCGTGAGGGGTTCCTCATCTCCTATTTCACTAAGGACATGGGGGACCTTGCCCTTCAACAATGAATGTTGGCTCTCCTTCCTTTCATCCCGAATACATTGGGCATTTTTGGAATGATAATCCCTTGTGTCAAAATCATCCAGAACGTATTCCACAAATAGTTCTTGCATGCCAATCTATGCTAAGGCACGGAAAAGCATGTTGGAAACTGATTGATCTAGGGGTAACACAATGTTACCTTGCAGATCTCTCCCTCGCAGTTGTTCATCTTGATGGAGAACAAAGGTAAAATCTGGCACATACTCATAAGGATGAGTATATGTCACTTTAGATTGTTTAGGACATGGCTGGTCTCGGTTATGCGTATGATTCTAACTGTCTTCTGTATTATCCTTAGGTGAGTTGATTTTCAGAGAAGAAGCCATTTCTATTGGTGTGCTAATTTTTACCATTAATTAATTTTTTTATTGATTAACCCGAAGGTTTGTTGAGGCTCACAACGATGTGAGTGATATCCCTTATGTTCAGTTGGCGAAAAAACACTTAGTCCCCGGCAACGGCACCAATGATGAGTGGCGAGGTACCCCTACACTCAACCATACGAATACAAGCGTGTACACGCAATCCGATCGAACTCCGCAGACTAAATGCCTTAACGCCACAAGAAACACTTAGGGTTAATCATTCGTTGTCTTCCCAGACTTACTTGTTCTTGTCACGGTGTATGGTTAAGTAAGTCTGAGGTATATGATTTTTTTGGTATTTTCAAGTTTATCTCCTAAGCTATGATGGTAAAGGGTTGAGAAACTAACTAACTCTAACTAAGGTCCTAAGTCTAAATTAACTAGCGTCAGCATCCGTTCCCACTTACCGTACACACCCTGAATTGTGCAACTGTGGCTACCAAACACTAATTGTTACTGGGATCACCACACGTAACGCACGTGCTCGAAGTGGTCATACTGAGGCACCTAGTTAGCCTAAGTGTGATAAGCAGCTGATTCCTTGGCTAGCCGTACACACCCGTGGGTGCTCGTAGCCAAGTCATACTTATCCCAAATTCTAGCCTAATGCGGTGAGTAGCCGATTCCTTGACTAGCCGTACACATTGGACTACCATTGGGATTACCAAGCGTAGATCCTAGAATACGCTACTGGGTTACCAAGCAGTCACAATGCTCGTAATCAAGTTGCACTCCTGCATTGCGACGAGCAGTCGATTCCTTGACTAGCCGTACACATCCGTAGATGCTCGTAATCAAGTCGTACTCATGTGCACTAACAACAAATAATAAATAAAAATAAATAAAACCATGTACTGCAAGGTTTATCCAATCAAGTTCATCTTTATTTTCGTACACAACTTGGGTTCAGGTTACAAAGTTGCTCAAATAAAGAGCCGTTCACTCTAGGACTCCTACTGCGAGCACATGGGAAATTAATCTAACTCTGGAGTGTTCAAACTGCCAGAGCTTCGCTACTTCTAGCTAAGATTGGAAATGAGGGGAGTGCCGCCTCTTATTTATAGATATGGCAGCGGACCGCGATATCGCATATGCAATATCACAGGGAAGGACGCGATATCGCGTACGCGATATCGTAGGGGATGCAATATCGCAGCCTATGCAATTTGCATCTCATTAGATAGGTAAATAATATGATTACTACCAACAATGGCTCATCTTACCCTACTAATTTCCTAGTCATTCACATGGGTAAAAACAAGGAAGAATTTCCAATTATCATGGGAAGAGCTTGGCTTAGCATCATGAATGCTAAGCTAGGAATTTATGATTTGTCCTTAGAAATTTTCAGGAAAGATGAGGCTAGAATCATACAAATATGAAGAGTTCCATGTACTACATACAATGATAATGGGTGAAATTGCATGTAATGAATTTGGACTATCAAATGAGAGGAGACTAAAGCAGTCAATAGATGTGTCAAAAAAAGATGTATGCAAAATTATCTGTATGCAGTAGCCACCCAACAAGAGGGCACCTAGTGACTAATTACAAGTGAAGAAACTCAATCCAACAAGTACACAGAACTAGAGGAATATATTATTAGTACATATGTTGTAGAAATAGATAAGTTGGAATAGCTAAGAAAAAGGCACTCTTACCCTCAAAACAATTAGAAAGAAGACATAGATTGGGGACACTTGAAGATCCCAAACATAATGGAACCAAAACTACTAGAATTGAAAGCCCTATTGGCAACATTAGAATATGCATTTCTAAACATCAAGAAGCTAGTGATTATCAATGCCAACCTAGACAAAGTGCAAAAAAAGAAACTACTAGAATTGCTCAATAGATGACCTATAGTTTTTTCATCATATTATGATGAGATCATGGGAATTGATCCACGAATTTGCCAACATCGAATTTACACTAATTTTGTAGTCAAACCAAAATGCCAACCTTAATGAAGGCTTAATCCTAAACTCAAGGAGGTTGTCAAGTAAGAATTGGAAAAGTTGCTAAAGGAAAGATTCATCTATCACATTGCAAATAGTGAATGGGTCAGTTCTTTGGTGATAATTCCAAAGAAGGAAGGTAAATGGCACATCTACATTAACTTTTGGATGTTGAACTCGGTCACATTTAAGGATCACTTTTCATTGTCATTTGTTAATTAGGTCATAAAGATAATTTTAGGATAAGAGTATTATAGTTTTCTAAATGGGTACAATAGATATAATCAAATCAACATTGCACTTGAAGACCAAGAGAAAACCACATTCACCAATCCATGGGGAACATTTGCTTACATATAGATGCCTTTTAGTCTTTGCAATGCACCAACAATCTTCCAGAGACTAGTCTTAAGCATATTATAGTAGCAAATAGGCTATGGTGTTGAAGTCTTTATGGATGATTCTTCCACATATGGGCTAAACTTCAAATAAGCACTAGACCAGTTAGAGTAAGTACTTAAAAGATGTATTCAAACCAATATGAA
The DNA here is from genome assembly GCA_015680685.1 of Gnetum montanum. Lineage (NCBI taxonomy): Eukaryota > Viridiplantae > Streptophyta > Gnetopsida > Gnetales > Gnetaceae > Gnetum > Gnetum montanum. Next base: position 167,696 of record MNCI01015866.1, on the reverse strand, counting down.
GCTCAATTGGAAAAAGAACCATCTCATGGTTCAAGAAGACATAGTGCTAGGACACAAAGTATTCCATAAGGATATTCAGGTAGATCCTGAAAAGATCAGAGTTATCTAGAACATCACTCAATGACCACAGACAGTGAAAGATGTAAGATCCTTTTTAGGCCATACGGGATGCTATTAGAGATTCATTTAAAACTTTTGAAAGATAGCCAAATTCCTTATAGAACTCATGAAGAAGGATGCAAGCTTTAAGTGGACTAAGTCATGTGAAAAGAAATTTGGAGCTTTGTAGTAGAAATTGGTAGAGACACCAATCCTCCATGCTCCAGACTAGTTAATACCTTTTCATATCATGATTGATGCTTTCAACTATGCACTTGGTGTAGTATTGCCACAACTTGAAGATCAAAAGAGACCTTACTACATACACTATGCTAGTAGGAGCATCATTGGAGCACAACTAAATTACATCACAATTGAGAAGGAGCTGATAACCATGGTGTACACCCTTGAAAAATTCAAACATTATGTGCTTAGTTACCATATCTATGTCCACATTGATCATAGTGCCATTCGATTTCTAATGAACAAGCTAGCAATTAGTCCTAGAGTGATAAGATGACTTGTGATTCTTCAAGAGTTTGACATCATAATGATTGATAAGAAAGGGATAAAAAATGTAGTAGTTGATCATTTATCATGGTTGAAATGCAATTCAAATAATGGAGTGGAAGCTCTATCAGACCAACTTATTGACAAGGACCTATTTACTAGAATAGTAAAGACTGTAGATTCAATATGGAAGTCATGGACCACAAAGTATCTAATTGATCTAACAACACAAGACCTTCCTATTGAGTGAAGTAGAAAAAAATATGAACAATTCCTTCATAAAGCCATATGGTACATGGAAATAAATGGTAACTTGTACAAGATCTATACAGATGGGCTCATTAGATGGTGTGTGCTAGATCTTGACCAACAAAGAGTTTTACAAGATATTCATGAAGGCCCATGTGGTGACCAGTATGTAGGGCATCGAATGACACTTAAACTACTAATGGTAGGCTACTTTCAACCTAATTTATTTAGAGATGCCCACATTTCTGCACAATCATGTAAACATTGCCAAAGAGATGGAGGAATTTGGCCAGATATGAAGGGCCACAACACTGGATACAACCATAGGGATCTTTTGATATTTGGGAAATTGGTTTTATGGGGCCCATTCAATAAATGTCAAATGAAAAAGTGTACATTATAGTGACTATGGATTACTACACAAAGTGCCTAGAGGTAGTAACAATGAAAGATTATACAACAAAAAATGCTACCAAGTTTTTTAAACAACACAAGGTGAATAGATTTGGATACTAAGAATTCTTATATCAGATAATGAAACCCACTTCACTAGTGCTACCTTTAAGAAGCTCATGCAACAAATTGGGGTTAACCATAAACTAACAACACCATATCATCCCCAAGCAAATGGTCAAGCTAAAGTCACTAATCATGAAATTACTAGAATACTCACTAGGACGATTAGTAGGTTTAGATGAGATTGGAGTATGAAATTAAATGATGCTCTATGGGCTTATAGGAAATCAAAGAAATTACCTATAGGATATTCCCCATATGAGTTAGTTTATGACAAATTTCCAATACTTCCAACCTAAGCAAAGCTTCACACTTTAGCTACTACCAATGAACTTGACCTTGATTTGAGTTTAGCCCAAAAGGAACATCTAATGAATTTGAATATTCTAGATGAGAATCATCTAGTAGCACTCATGGGAAGTGAATTCCATAAGCATTACTCCAAAGTTAGTCATGATTCACAAATAAGGAATGTAATCATACAACCAGGTGATAAGGTCCTTTATTATAAACCTAGTCATTTACCCCAAAAAGCTAAATTCCAGACACTTTATGAGCAACCATACATTATGCACGTCACTTATCCATCTAGTGCCTCACATGTTCATCACCCATCCTATCCACATAAGCTTATCCTTATCAATATCCAACAAGTCAAACCCTACTATGAATATTCCAAAGAAGCTACCCAACCTACCCACTAGTCTTCCACTTATTCTCTCTTTCATTTACTTGATCTTCATAATAGTCATGGGGGGTATCAATCTACAACTGTAGGTACCCTAGTAAATTTTTCATTTTTCACATTCTTTATTATTTTCGTATTCTTTAATACTTCTCATTTCTTAAATTTTTCATATTCTTTTACTTTTTCAATTCTTTAATGTTTTCCATTTTTTTAACATTTTTCATTCTTTACACTTTGTCACAATTTTTACTATATTTTTTTATTTCTTTTATACTTTGTTGCAAACCCTTTGTAAATAATTTTGATTACTAATAAGACACATTGAATAAAGGCAAGATGTAGTCTAATAAGGTGAAAATTTCTGTATGTTATCAAGTCATAAGAGATTGATTATTCGAATAGTGAGCCCACATAATCCATCCATCAATTCCATTAATAAGAGGTTCTTACCATGATCATAATGATATTCTTTTGCATCATACAACTAACAATAAACTTGTGATCAATATACTTGGACCAAAAATTGAAGAACCAAGTGACAATGAAGAGGGTGTGACATTAAGAAAATTTCTGGATTCTTTTGGATTACTATTGTGAGTTATATCATGTTGCTAGGGTTGTATTATATCCTTGTAGATCTAATAAAAAATGGGAGTAAGAGTAAAATAAGTGATACCTTAAAAGGTTGACATAGATCAAAACTAAAAGAGCACAAAATAAATTTCTAGGGGTTCCACTAGAAAGACATGTTACCCATGCTTGAAGGTAGGTAGCTTCTTACAAATCTAAATATAATAACAAAGTGATATGAATAAAACTCCTTCCTTGGACAATACATCAAGTGATGATGCTTCTTGTAACATTGATAGTATTACAATTGTAATTCCAAGAGATGAAATGATGTAGTGTCACTAGAATGTGGTTTGGACTTGGTTTGAATATTGGACAGAATGGCCAGTGATTACTTTATCCACTAATAAAACACAAGAATTCATTATGCCTACGGTAAGACACCTTACATCCCAATTTTTATAATCCCTTATAAGTCCATCTCATCTCACTATTTGAATAGTCATAACTTGTAGTTTTGTGTAACATAGTGTCTTTTGCCCAATTTGGTGGTACTAACATGTGTGTTTTTCTAAATATGCATGCACTACATTCAACTCCTTTAGTGCCTCAGGACACTTCTAGGCATGGTTATACAAGGGCATTAAGAGCTGGAGCCTACTTTGGAAAGGAACACTTGTATAACTATTGTATCTTACACCTACCAAGTGATTCCACATCATCTTGAACCTTCCAACAACATGAAACAATAATAAACACTTCCCATATCATCTCAAACTGTTCATTCTAATAACTTGAATCCATTACCCTTCTTACCCATTTGGTAAACTTTCATAGTTCAAGATTTCTTATTTATGAACTTCCAATGATGAATTTTTGATAAAAATATGCATATTTCCATCATCCAAGCAACATTAAAACCTTCTGAACATCCAAAAGAATCAATTTTTTTCATCAGAAACTTATGAAAATTGAAATTTGTATGGCTTTAATATTGAGTTTGCATCAATATCAGATCCCTGATGTTAGGTCCTTGATATCAGGTCACTCAAACTCCTTAATCATCCACATGCATCTTGGACTTCGTGTACTACTTTTGGGATTCAAAAGCATACATCACTCGAAACACTACTTGATATGCTACTGGGTTACCACATAGTTACACTTAAATGTTTGTGATTATGTCATACTCATTCCATGTTAGCAATAGGAATAGTAAATGACTGTAAAAGAAATATTAACTAAGAAAACAACAATAAATAATTAACAATTAAACAATTAAAAACTAAGTGAATGCTACAATGATGGAGTAATCTCAATCTCTATTGCCGATTGTGTGCATGTCCAAGTACATCACACTCGAACAAAGGTTCCATACAATTACAAGCATCACACTACAGGAATGCACTTGGGGAAAGAAGTAAAAGCTAACAAAAAGATTCTAGACTCCTAAAACTAAACAATATCCTCCTTCCGTGCGCGTAAGTGCTATATTTATAGGCTAACATAGGAATCATGATATCGTGTATATGATATCGTATCCAAGCTGTGATATCACGTATGCGATATTGTGTACCCAATATCAGGGTTTGGCAAACTGCAATTCATCATACCCTCACAACTGAATAAAAACTCATCCTCGAGTCAAACAAAATGAGGAACAAGTCTACTGGATTACACAGTGGATAGGTATGAGATTATGGACTGACTATGGATTATTTCATGCTACAGTATGGGACTAGAAAAAACAAAATTAGGACACCAACACAAAATATAAAATACAAAATTATTTGAAACTCATGTGGTTCCTAGTGGACGTGGCTCCTCCATGGGCTTTTTCCCTTTATCTTGTGCTCCAAGCTTCTAAAATGGATACTTTTGAAGGAGTGCCTAAATTTTTTCCTCCTCTGTTTGAGGATCATGTGCCATCCATACTAATGTTCCAATGTTTGACGAAGTCGGCACCTCCCATGGACATGACAGTTGCAGAAACATCTAATTAGCTTTGACATACCATGCTGCAAATAGTCATCATTCCTCCTCATAAGCTCTAGCTTTATCTTTGAATTCCTAATAATTCGTAAGCCATCAAGCCAAGTCTACTGCAACATCCTTTTGGCCTTTGTATGTAGCTTTTACCACCTCTAGTTTAAAGTTTGTTACCTCTAATTTTTGCAATGTCTTCTTATGTTCAGCAAACTCTATTTCATATTTGGCATAGGTGGCAGCTACATCTTTTTCTAGCTCATTCCTTGGATGCCCTACTATTAACATGGCCAAGTTGGCATATTGCAAATTTTCCAACTCCATATATTCTATGAGGTTCTAGATTTGCAAGTCCTAGTTCTTTAATTCTACTTGAAGGACAAAGGCATACGCATCTAGTATAGCTTGCTAGTCAGTGTGTTGACTACTGAAGGAGTTAACGTGGTCCTTAGCTATACAGATCTCTTTTTTGATGATCTCCTTATACATCCCCATTTGATCACGAAAATGTTCTTTTAATTTTTTATGTTTCTTAGCCTCATTCTACCATGCACTTATTTCAATGGCCATCTTCTACCAGATGGTGTATACCTCCTCCATTGAGAGGGTTATATTCTCTCTAGCTAAGTGACTTATGTCTTGGTTGACTCTTATTAGTTGTTCTCACATTTGCTGGAAACTTTCCTTGAGAACATTTTTCTATTTTTTAACTATCCTCAACCAAAGATTTTCAGCAGCAAGGAGTTTATTTTTTTCTTCTAAGGCCTTAAGTGCTTTTGAAGTATCCCAATCAACCTTCTCCTTTTCCATTACCACCTTTTTATTCTCCACTAGCAATTTATTTAGCTACTTTGTCCTAAATAATTCTAATTAATCGGCTGGAACAAGTTGGGACGAATCCCACTGTTTAGCTTGTAGGGCAAAAAATTTTTCTTGGAGTCTCCTCAACTCGTCTTCTACATGTTCAACCCTAACCTCAGCCATGGCCATCTTTTCCTTAGTCGAAATAAGATTTGATTTTGCGGCTATGACATCTTGGGGGATGTCAAAAAAAGATGTCATTTCTTGTCCTATTCATAGCAAGTGATCCAGAGCATCCTCATGTTTTGCAGGAGTCATTGAGGTGCCAGCTAAAACTTGAGCATCATGTGCTCTTGTGAAATCTATCGATGGCAAAACAAGGACATTAAATAATTTTTTGATGTGATCTGCGACCACCTCTATTACTCTAGCTACATCCTAATGTTGCATGACCACCACCGTGGCACCTTCACTAGTTTCTAATTGTACTTGAAATGATGCAACATTTCTTGAGATCTGTTGTGACTAATGCAATTCCCCTGCTTTTGTTTGTATTGAGACCTCACCCCTTGCATGATCAATTGATATGATAGGTTGTTTAACATCATTGATCACCTTGAAGAGATTGGCCTCATCCCTACTTCCCCAATTGACTGTTTCTACGATGGCCCTGAGATGGCTCATCAACGGTTGGTAATCTTGCAGTAGTGGTGATGGTTACTGGTCTTGCTAACTTGTGGGCTGCATGCTAGGCCCTGCTTCTTGTTGTTGGCTAAGCCTCATTTCTGGAAGTTAGCTAGGCCTTTCTGTTTGAGGTGCAATGGGCCCAACCATCTATTCTTGTTTGAGCTTCAGTGTCTCACCAACATATTTTCTTAGTTCTAGTGGATTCAATAATTCGATGTATGAAGCATTTTGAGCTTTTTGGGAACGTCATTAGTGTATCCTAGAATTCCAGCACACACCAGCACAACTTCTTGATTAGACAGGGAAAGAGGAGTGCGAACTTTCCTATCTTTCATTCCTCAAACCACCTCAATATCTCTATTAAATACAAATGGGGCATGTTAGCATCAAACTTGCTCATCAAGATCACACTTCCTTTGGCCGCATAGGTAGAAATCCTATTTAACCCCTTCGTTGGGAAAATGTGATAGGTGCCAATTTTAAAATAGATTCTTTTTTCAAGGGTTAGTTCTCCATATGTTTTGTCTTCTTTGTCGTATGCCCTCTTTAGCCATACTTTTCTTGCATTAGCATTAGAGTAAGTGGATAGATGAGTAACTTTAGTCCTATATTTAGAAGATTCAGAACCTCTGGAATGGCCTTTGCGTCAAAATAAACTAATATTCCACCAATGTTTATGGTGGTACCTTCCTCTTTATTATGCCAAAATTGATAGGTTTTCCCCAAGTACCATTCTCCACTTTTCGAGAGGATAGGCCATAGTGGAGATCCCTTGAGTTGATCCTTGACTAGTTCAAGGGCGAATTTAGTAAAAAGCCAAAATTAAGTTCCACAATCACTACAACAAATGTAGAGCTTTCCTGAATGGCTTGAACACATTCTCGGGACAACGTGAAATGTTGTCCTTGTTTGGGTGCCCTGCCTTCTCCACCTTCTACTTGATTGGATTGTGCAGTAACAGAGGTTTCTTGATGGATGTTGAATGATTATGCCTCCTATTCTGCATATTCCGCATGAGGTCCTTGGCCTTTTGCCTCTTCTTAGATGTTTAGATGCACCTCGAGAAGGTCCTCCAAGTTGTCCTTATTTAGGGGCCATTTGTAATCACACAAAGATCAATTGTTAGTAAGGTTATTTAAAGAAGTTCAATTATCTCATACCTTACTCATTGCCTTTAATAAATTTTGAATTCTTACTTAGTGTGATTTTAGAGTTAGAAATTTTTTCAAGAAAGTTTCCCTAAAAGTTTTAATGTTAGGTCAAATTTACTTAGGTGACTCCAATTAATAATTTAAATGATTTAAGTTAAGGAAGAAAATTAGTTTGCCATGAGTTCTTAACATTTCTTAATATTACTTACCCCTATGATATCCTTTGAGCAATGACGAATTTCAAAAAAATTTTGCACAAATTCTACTGTACCCCTCCCCCACAACTGGGTTAAACTGAGTTTAATTAGGTTTGATCGAAAGAGAAATCAGAGCGTTAACGAGCGAGATATTGACAGTTGAATGTTAGATGCTCAAAGCACTAAAAATTGTGGAAGAAAATAGTAACAACTCCTCGTGCATCAACTATTAAAAATGACTTGTACACATGCAGGGGCCCCCATATATATAGGTTTTATAAACACGATATCGCATATGCAATAGTGCGTACCAGATATCACACGGGACTTGATACTGGGTACCCAATATTGTTTCTATCTAAAATAGGGTACTTAGTAAAATTGATGAATTTTCAAGTTTTCATGGCCAAAAATGAAGGATTTGAGGTAGATTGGAAAGGTCTTGAGTAATGTCAAGTGGACATTAAGGCACCAAAAGTGTAATGAAGTGGAATTATACAATGAAGTTCTTTGAATAGGGTGAGGAAAAGGGACATGTAGTGATGCAAATGAACGTTTGGTTGAAATAATGATAAGGAAAGAATAGATTCAACAACATAGTACTTGGAGGGTATAAAATGATGTGTTGGTGTGCAACAAGTATAAATTACAAAAGTCACGCAAGTGGGTCCTCCTCAAAGCAGGTTCCAACCTATCATGCCCTTGTGTAACCATACCTTAAAATGTCCATAGGCACTAGAAGGGTTAAATGCAACAAAACACACATGTTAAATACCACATATGCAACAAAACACACATATGTTAAACACACATATGCAACAAAACACACATGTTAAATACCACCACGACGAGGTATGAATTTTATGCCACACAAGATATAAGTTATAAGTACTTGAACCATGAGATGATATGAATCATAGAAGGGATTGCAGAGATTCAGACATGAGGTAACTTTTGATCCCCCATGACTAAGCTTTTGATCATGGCAAGAATTAATAAATGGAAATTTAAGATCCATACATATTGGAAATATTGAGGTCTAATCATATCCAAACCACTGGGTATCTTTTGATGTGATGGCAGGAATGTACCCAAATTGGGGTTCACACACTTAATTAAAATAGGCATAGTGGGGTAGATTATAGGATGTGGTCATGTGATAAGAAGTTAACTCGCTATGGCACTCATGACCATAAGATGGTATGTAAGGATCGATATGTCTCCTCACATTGTTATATTTATTGGGTTGCATGGTTGTTGAAGTATTAATTGATGGCCTAGATAAGGTAATAGAAGGTGTTAAGTTTGAAGAGGAAGGTGCATCACTATGTTAGGCTTGTGCTAAGTTAGAGGATGCAATGGTTTCATAATCATGTTGTCTCTTACTATGGCCATGCCTAAAGAAAGGATGCTTCTAACAATGTGGAGGATTCTCACTGCTATTGACAATAGCAGCACAAATAATGTTTGTTGGTTAGTGTGGTGGTGCAAAACCTTTTGGTACAACTAGTGGTGATGTAGAAGGAGGTGAAGGATGAGAATATTGAGAGTAAAGAGGAGTGTAAGGGACATGAGGTGGTGATCTCGTAGAAGAGGACATGAGTTGATAATACTTAGGAAAATGATAATGATGAGGTGAAGTAAAGGATGTCGACCTAGTTGGAGAAATAGGGTGTTGAACATAATAAGCACTTGGTGTCAGGGTGTACGAAGGGTGAGGCTGGTTTGGCAATGATCTCCCCCACAATTGATCTCCCCCACGATTGGGGGTTTTGCCATTGCGATTGAACATGGTATTTCTATATGAAATCTGGATGTAACATTATTCCCCAATTATTATGTAAGTGTGACAAGATTGGGCATTGGCCTTTGGGGTGATCATATAGGCAAACATTGCATTGATACTTATGATTTGTAGTTAAGCCCCTATCCTTGTTGTCTTCAGCCCTTCTTACTGATTGTCGAATGGTGTTATGTCTTGTTTCCAAGTTTGGCATTCTTTGTTTGTTTTGGTTATCAAGGTTATCTTTTGTGGTTTTCCCTCTAACAATGTTTGCATATTCTTCGCATTTTTCATATACCCATTCTATCATCTTATTGATTTTTGCCTCGATTTCATCCAATGATTTTAATATTGGCAAAGATGGGGATGGTTCCACCTCCTTGAGGTGAGTTAATTTCTCATCTTCATAATTATGAACCTTTGTTACTTTAAGAGTTTGGTCCTATTGAGATCTTTTAACATTCTCCCATTTGGCTATTTCTCCTTCTTCTTTTGCTACTTGCTTAATAAGCTCTTGGAATTGGTGGGTTTGTAGTTCATATAGTTGACTTGGGGCATACATCCCTAGGGTCTCCCTTGTTTCATTATGGAGCCCATCCATGATGTGATACATTAGCATTTCTTCAGAGAACCCATAGCTTGAGCATTTGTTTAACAGTGAGTAATATCTTTCTAAGGCCATGTCAAAGAGTTCATGTTGCCCTTGTTTCCACTCTTGGATTTGTCTCCTCAAAGCTAACACTCTTGCAGAGGTTTGATATCTTTTATTGAATAGTTTTACCATTGTAGGCCAACAACAAATCAAATTTGGTTTTAAAGACCTATACCATACCTTTGCTTGGCCCATGAGTGTCATAGGAAAAAGCTTAAGTCTTTGCCACCCATTATCAATGTTATTCCATACACAAGCATCATAGAAGGCTTGTAAATGATGTTGCGAATCTAAATCTTAGCCTCCTGAGAATTTAGGAAAGTTGTTTAAATCAAGCCTAGGTAGATAACTTTCTTTGCGATGCCTGTAGGATATTTTGTAATCCAAATTTTTTTGCAACCCAAAATTTTTTGTAACCTTCATTAGCTTTTGATTAATCAACTCATGCAGGTTCCTAGCATGAGTTGAATCCTGATTCTTCTGCAGGTTTATCACGGAAAAGATTGCGAACAATGGATGCCCTGGAACAGGACATGAATCTGGCTATAGGTTTGTATCTTGTGAACTAACTAGTTAAAAATGATCCTTTTGGTTCTATAGAGGCATTCCTTGATGAATGCCTTTTTTAGGACCAAATGCAAAGTGGATAAACTTTGCTGTAGTCTCTCTTTGTGCCAACAATAGTTTTTAGAAGCCAATTCTCAATGTCGTGCACTCAAGCAACAACTCCATGATGTTCAAGCTTCCCTTTCCATTTTTGACGATTCTGTGATCCTTGATGTTTTGAAAATACCTCTATGCAGTAGACCATGCTTGTTGAACCAAGGAACGGATTGAGAAGCTTTATTCTGAAAACAACCTTCAAATTTCAACTCCTAAGCTTAAAGCCTCTTCCCAAGGTGATGTGAGCCTCCAACAAGAATTTTTGGCACTTCAGCACAAACACAATCTTAAGCTTTAAGAGGCCTATCTTTGTGTTGAAATCATTTCAACCGTCAAAAAGTGGAATCTTTCCCCATGATGCTATGTAAAAATTGGTGAAATGCATCTTTTACATTCAATAACCTACTCCATAAAACTAAAAGAGGCATTCGTCAACCAACGTCTGCAATTTGACATTCGTGCAAAGCAGAGCTTTGCAAGAATGCAGTATCTACCGTCAAAGCTAAGGTAGATTGCCTTAACCTGCTACCAACGATCAAGGAAATCTGCAAAGAAATGATGCATTAAAAGTGGGATGCAACCTTCCAAAAATTTGGCGAATGGATCAAAGATTGTGGCATCATTCCCTCAAATTTTTCCGTGCGATGAAATGGCGAGTAAAGGCAAAACCAGCAGGCATCAAGTTCTCAACTTGACCCCAATCGCTGTAAGAACCTTAGTCTTCTCGATGGCAGAAATAGCAAAAATAGTCGCAAAAAAATTAGAGAAATCAGAAAAATTAGCAGTAGTTTTTTTCCCCAAAAAAACCGACGGCAATAGCAGTAGTCAAACACTAATCGCGGTGTTAGATCTGCTAATCGTGGTGGCAGATCTACCAATTGTGGCCATTCTCCTGGCAACGGCGGTGGTTCTTTTGACCCTAGTTCACGTCAAGGTTTTAGCCCCAATTTGCAGTAGGATTTTGACCTCAATTTGCAGTAGGGTTTTGGCCCTAATTCACAGCAGGGTTTCGGGTTTCAAAGTTTTGCAGGTTTTTTAGATGCATCTAGTGCGTGTGGCTTCCAGCACGGCTTCTGACGGGGTGTGCACGATGGCCATGGAGGTTTTCGCAGCCATCAAGGTGGATCTATTGGCGCTTATGGTGTGCAATCTAGTGATTGTGATGCACGATTTCTGGATCGGGGCAACGCGCGATTTCAGGATCAGGACAGAACGCAGGCTTTTGACCCTTCGTAGTCGTCTGGCCTGTGACCTGCTCGTGGTGACAACATGCGTTTTAATGTGTGAACAAATGATCATTCGCTTGTGCATGGAGAAGTTCAGTCATCTTTGCATTCTTTCTTATGTTTCGACCATGGCCGTAGCAGCAACGCTTAATAGGCTCCCTCCAACAGCGACGACAGCGCTCAGATTGGCGGTGGCGTTTAGATCGACGGCGGTGCTCAGATCGGCAGCAGCACTGAGGGTAGCAATGGTGGCAAGATGGGTTTCAGATTGGATGACAATTTTCAGAGGGTTTTCAGATCTGACCATAATTTTCAGGGGCTTCATAATTCTCTGCTGGGCGACATTGGTTCAAACATTTGTTTTAATTCTGGAAATGATGATGTACATCCAGGAGGGCTTAATAATGATTTAAACTCAAAGAGCCTAGCCTGAACCAATTAGCGACGAGTTGGGCCCCACTCTCAAAATTAAATTTAAAATTTAATTTTAAATATAAATCCTTCCATCACATCTCATGCCCATCCACCCCCAACCACTCCCTTTACAACAACTTTGAACTCCAGTCCAGTTGCCTATGGGCCATCATTTTTTGAGTTTGCCTGAAACAACCCTCCACCAAATCCTCCTCGTCTTTCTTTCTTTGTGTTATCTGTGCCACTTCCTAAACACTTTACTTACCGAATTTTGCACTCTACCCACCGAAGTTTACACCACATATCCATAACTCATCACGATCATGTTTAAATTTTTAGTTGCCTACCATCAACCAGACTTCATACCCTCGTTTGCTTTTTGCGTGTAAAATAGCTCATGAAATTGAAAATCACATCTCTAAGTTTACGATTCATAACTTTTCATCATGCACTCTTTCAGCAAATGAAATTAAAGTTTTGGGTTATAGACTTAAATTCATCCCTCGCCCACTCCCCATGGATCGAATCTCAATTGTTAAAGAATTCACCACTTTTGCCAGGCATTTTAGATTTTGAAATTTCTTCAAAAATAAACCTAAAGATATTTTTTCATTTTCACCATTTATTATGGCAACCCAAGTTGCTAAAATAAAATTTCGACGATGTAATAAGTGGAATCCTCTAATTAGCAATTTCAATTCTGAAAATTGCATTCGCAATTGCCTCGCTTCCCTTGAAGCTGCACTCTCCTCTATTGATTTCAACCACACCAACCTCTTCTCCATCATCTTCTTCGAGCACTTCAAAAACTTCAAAAAGATACAAACATTGTCATTTGACCTACCTCCATCATTTCTGATTATGCAGTTAATATTTTGGATGTTACTTTCTTCAACGATCCTCATTTTGTTGACATTGGTATCTTTTCTACCAAGTGTTATCAAAAACTCTTGAATGCATACTAGTACATCATTTCTTCTCATGGCATTTGTTCCATCAGAAGAAAGTATTTATCATTACAAAACTCAAAAGATACTTCATCAAGAAATCATGTCTTAGTGATCTTCAACAAATTCAGTGGCAACCCTTTCGATGACTTTGTGCTTGAGAGTATCCTTCTTGCTTGCTAGTTAAATGTTTCAACCTTGTTCCTACTACTTCTCGTCGATCACTTCTGGCTAGACTTCATTAAAGTAATGATGTTCGTATTAGGAAACAGACCCCTCTCGTCTTCAAATTGGATTTCAATACTTTTATTAAATCCTTGAACGTTAGAACCCTTTTAAACCCTATACTTGATTTGCTTCACCAAAAAGATCCTACTCTCTAGAACATCATTCCAGATGTGGTCGCTAGTTAGCGAAATCCAAGAAAGCTGCGTTCACTCCTCGTTAAGAACAAATTTAAGTGCTTAGTCCCACCTCCACTTTGGCTTGAATAAGTAAGGTTAGTTAAATTTTTCATAGTCCTAAAATTTTAAATTTCTTAAGTTTGAATAATTTAAATTCAACACTTCAGCACTTGTGCTCTTGACTTTGCCTTTGTAAACTTAAGACATACTAAAGAGGGGCGAGAACCCTAAAAACATTTTATGTTTTAATTTTACTTAGTTAATGTCAATTTGAGCTTCTTTAATTTCTGGTCTTTTTTTTTGTCTCCTTTACTTTCTACTCCGTATTTTTATTAGCCGCACAAGATCAAAACAAAATTATTTGTAACCCTAAACCCTAAGGACCCCAATCCCTAAACCTTAAACCCTAAACCCTATACCTGATCGGCTTCGCCAAAAGGATCCGACTTTCCAAAACATCATTCTAGATGTGGTCAATTGCTGGTGAAACCCAAGAAAGCTACATTCACTTCTCGTTAAAACATATGCAAGTGCTTCGTCCTACCCCAACTTCGGCTTGAACGAGTGGGGCCTAGTTGAGTTTTTCATAAGTCCCAAAATGTTAAATTTTTCAGAAGTCCCAAAATATTAAATTTTTCATAAGTTCTAAAATTTAAAATTTTTCAGAAGTCCCAAAATTTTAAATTTCTTAAGTTGGGACAATTTAAATTCAACACTTCAACACTTATGCTTTTGACTTTGCCTTTGTAAGCTTAAGACATACTAAAGAGGGATGAGAATCTTGAAAAAATTTTGTGTTTTAACTTTACTTAGTTAATGTTAATTTGAGCTTTTTTAGTTTCTATTCTTTTTTTCCTCCTTTGCTTTCTACTTCATACTTCTGTTAGCCACACAAGATCAAAATAAAATTTTTTGTAACTCAAAATTTCTTGTCTATCTTGCTACCTAATAGAAATGAACCTTGCAGGTTAGCTTTCATTAGCTTTTGATCAATCAACTCATGCAAGTTCCTAGCATGAGTTGAATCCTGATCCTTCTGCAAGTTTATCACAGAAAAGATTGCAAACACTAGATGCCCTGAAATAAGACATGAATCTAGCTATAGGTTCGTGTCTTGTGAACTGATCAGTTGAAGATGATCCTTTTGGTTCTACAAAGGCATTCCTTTATACCTTTTTCAAGACTAAACATGAAGTGGATGAACTTCGCTCCAGTTTGTCTTTATGTGAACAACAACTTTGAGAAGCCAACTCTCAATGTGCTGTGCTTAAGTAGCAACTCCATGAGGCTTAAGCCTCTATTCCCATTTTTGATGATTCTATGATCCTTAATGTTTTGTAGGAAATGATTCACATAGTAGCTAGAGATTTTCAAAAACACCTCTATGTAGCAGACCACGCTCATTGAACCAAGGAACGGATTGAGCAACTTCATTCCAAAAAGTTACACAGCCTTTGAATTTTGGCCCCTAGACTTAAAGCCTCTTCTCCAGAAGGTGATGTAAACCTTCAAGATGCCTATCTTTGTGCTGAAATCATTTTAGCTTATGCACACTAACAAAAGGTGGAATCTTTCCCCCATGATGTTATACAAAAACTGGTAGAATGCATCTCTTGCATTCAAGAGCTTGCTCCATTTTAGTAGGCTCTTTTGTAGGCTTGTACCAAAAACCTAGATGAGGCATTCATCAACGAACGTCCACAATTTGATATTCGTGTTGATGCTAAAAAAAAAGCAGATGAGCAAAAAAAATAGAGGAGCAACACAAGAATGCTGTATCTACTGCTGAAACTGCAAAGAAACAGTTCATCAAGAGTGGGATGCAACGTTCCAAAAATTTGGGAATGGCTCAAAGATTGTGGCATCATTCCCCCAAATTTTTCCATGCGGTGAGATGGCTAGAAAAGGCAAAATCGTAGCTCTTAGCAGCAAGCATCAAGTTCTCAATGTGACCCTAATCCGCTGCAACAACCTCAGTGTTCTTGGTGGCAGAAATGACAAAAACAATCGCAGAAAAACCAGTGGTAAAAACAACCATAGAAAAACCAGCGGCAACTAAACCCTACTCCACAGGTGGGTGATCATAGTGTCAGATCTACCAATTGTAGCCATTCTCCTGACAACGGTGGTGGTTCTTCTAACACTGGTTTGTGTCAGGGTTTTAGCCCCAATTCATAGTAGGGTTTTAGCCCTAATTCATTGCAGGGTTTTGGCCCTAATTCACAAAAAGATTTTGGGTTTCAGATTTTTGTAGCATTCCCAAGTGCATCTCGCGTGCACGGCTTCAAGCTTGATTTTTGTGGATGCATACGCAGTGATCAAGGTAATCTTCACGATGACCGATGTGGATTACAAGGTGCTCGCGATGTGTGATTTGATGCTTACGGTGCACGGTCTGCAGATTGGAGTGATAGTGCACAATTTTAGGATCAGGGCGACGGCATGCGATTTCTGGATTGAGGCAACCTGCAAAACTTTGGCAACAGGTGCGGTGTGCATGGAGCTCGAAGTAGCATTCGCAGCACATGCAGTGCGTTGTGCGAAAAAATGTGCAAATCATCGCGTAGGCATCGTTTTCGGTGCCACGCGATTTGAAAACAACGCGCGAACAAATGATCCGCCGCCTGCACATGGAGAAGTTCAATCGTCTACAGGTTTCGTTCTTGGTCGTAGCAACATCGCATATCAGGCTCCCTCCAACAATAATGGCAGTGCACAGATTGACGGTGGCACTTAGGACAGTGGCGTTTAGATCAACAATAGCGCTTAGATTGGCGACGACAGTGGCGCTTAGGGCAATGGTGTAGGCTTGTACCAAAAAACTAGATGAGGCATTCATTCAACGAACGTGGCGCTTCCCTTAAAGTTGCTCTCTCCTTTATTGATTTCAACAATCAGCAACCTCTTTTTCGTTATCTTCTTGGAGCATTTTGAAAACTTCAAAAAGATATAAACATTGTCATTTAATCAGCGGACAAAAATCTTGGAGTTTGTGTTTTGGATTCCTCATAGTATCTTAAAGAAGCAACTGGGTAACTCTTCAATTTGAATATTTATTTGTGCGTGGATTCTATTCCATGGGATGATCTTCGTCGTTAATTTTTTTCTATCATCAACTATTTGTCATAGGTTTTTAAGGATTTTAAGGATTCATTGCTTCAATTCAAGGCTCCCAAACCTTGTAATTTTTATTTAATCCCTGGTTGGCCGCCCAATTTGCTCCTACATAGGTTATGTTCTTAAACCCGCCTCTTGCCTTCTCCACTATTTGTTGTTTTCCATCCTTTGTTCCCAACCATATCATCTGTAAGATTCATCTGCCCTGATCTGTGATCTCCATTCAAAAGTTCTACCTGTTTATGTACTTTGTTTACGTTCAATGTAGAATCTCTTTACCTCAGCATTTCCACCGATCATGGCATTACTACCCTTAAAGATATGGTTGGAACATATTTTTCTACAAACCTATTCCCCTTGCAAGATTTCTACAGCAACGCCATTCTAGAGCTCACTTCATTAGTGCTTCATGAGCACTACTTAAAACTTAATGGAGTACAATTTAAACAGATCAGAGGCATCATAATGGGTAGCAACATTGTCGTTGTCTACATATGTCTATTTTCGTGCCATCTTGAAAAACAAGTTTTTTGTACTCTCGATTCACAAAATCTTTTGTATTTCAAAAGATTCATTGATGATGCTTTTGGCATCTGTAGTGGTTTTGAAAATCCTCTTTCTCTCCTACTCTCCAGATATGGTAATGTTTATCCATTAATCAACATTACCCCCACCATTTTTGATTCTATAGTTAATATTTTGGATGTTACTTTCTTCAAGGATCCTCATTTTGTCGACATCGGTATCCTTTCTACCAAGTGTTATAAGACACCCTTGAATGCATACTAGTACATCCTTTTCTCCTCATGGCATCTGTTCCATCAAAAGAAAGCATTCTTCATTGCAAAACTCAAAAAAATACCTCATCAGAGAATTATGTCTTGGAAATCTTTAACAAATTTGGCGGCAACTCTTTCAACAACTTTGTGCTCGAGGGTATCCTTCTCACTTGTTGGTTAAATGTTTCAACCTTGTTCTTGCTACTTCTCATTGATCAGTTTTGGCTAGACTTTAACAGAGTAATGACCTTCATGTTAGGAAACAAACATTTCTCATCTTCAAATTGTATTTCAGTACTTTTACTAAATCATTGAATGTGAGGACCCTCCTAAACCCTATACTTGATTGGCTTTGCCAAAAAAATTTAACTATTTAGAACATCATTCCAGATGTGCTTGCTCAAAGACCACTAATTTTGGCTTAGCACTTTTAGACAAGAATTAAGCTAAGTCATGCTGCTGCCTAACATGAGTACAGCATGACCAAACTTGGAGGACTCCGAAACAACTCGAGATGGCCCATGATTCAATAGGCAAGGTCCCCTCGGGGCCCACAAGCAACTACACCAACTTTCAGTATCTAGAATCAAAAGTTTCAGGTTCAAAATGTTTGGTTTTGGCTAAGTACACTTTGGTTACTTTTTCAGACGTTGCACAGCGTAAGGATCAGCGTCACCAACTTTTGGAGCCTCGAAATTGAGTCAAAACAGGCCAAAATTGAGTACAAGGATCCCCCATGACCTTCACCAAGGTCCCCAACAAGTCCCAGCCTCCAGAAAATCAAGATTTGGGCCTCAAATATATCATTTTGACTTGGTGATGCTGGGGTTACTTTTTCAGACGTTGCACAGCGTAAGGATCAGCGTCACCAACTTTTAGAGCCCCAAAACTGAGCCAAAATAACTTAATTTCAAGGGTGTAAGTTGTCCTCAGGGTCCACTATTGATAACTATGGGTCACAGCCTTCAGAAATTCCAGATTTGAGCTCAAAATTGCAACTTTTGGAGGTTACATTGTAGGTCACGCTGGGCAGTCAAATTTCTCTTGTTATACATTTCATTATAAATCCCCATTTGTGGGCATGTCAAGCCCTCATGGTCTAAATTAAATGTACTTTCATGGGGTTGAATAACCCATAAATTGTAAAATGCAATGTACCTGGTCAAGAATGTAGCTTGCCAACACACATCCAACTCGTGCACAACTATCCAACACAGATACATTGAACCTGGTCAAAGAATGCAACTATCCAACACACATCCAACTCATGCACAACTATCCAACACAGATACATTGAACCTAGTCAAAGAATGTAACTATCCAGCACACATCCAACCTGTGCCAACTATCCATGGGACACATGTCGCTAGATCTACTTTCCTCTCATCTCACAACCATTGATTTCATTCTTGAGTTTCGTGCCTGAGCCTGGCCCAACCCTATAAATACCCTATCAATTCACATAAACTAGGAGGCAAAAAAGATTAGGGAGGCAAAAATTGGAGAGATTGACAATTCTGAGAGAGGATAGAACCTGCAATCCTTGGGTGCTCGGCACACTTGACTCCTCGCATCCAAGCATTTCTCACTTCCATCATCACATCATCACATCGTTGCATCATATCATCTCGGGGCTAGGCGTTTCACTTGCCATCCACATGTGTGCAACTACGCTTTGATCGGTGCATATTTTTTTTAAAACAATATAATAAAATTTCATTATTGTCTTCCATTTACATTATTTACTTCGGTTTATGCTTTGTTTACAATATAGCTCTATTTACGCTTTATTTATAATTCAGTATGCTCTGTTTACATTTTGTGTCACTGTTTGCATTCCATTTACATCCCGTTTACACCATTTACGATAACCCTAGCTGATGAGTGGCGAGGTACCCCTACACTCAATCATACGAAACGAGCATAGCATGCACGATCCGGTCGAACTCCACTGACTAAATGCCTAAACGCCCCATGGAACACTTGGGGTTAATCATTCGTTGTCTTCCCAGACTTACTTGTTATTGTCATGGTGTATGGTTAAGTAAGTCCGAGGTATATGATTTTTTGGTCTTTTTTGATTTATCTCCTATGCTAGAGTGTGAAGGGTTGAGAGAACTAACTACTCTAACTAAGGACCTAAGTCTATATTAACTAGCGTCAACATCCGTTCCCACTTACCGTACACATCCTAAACTGTGCAACTGTGGCTACCAAATGCTAATTGTTACTGGGATTACCACACATAATGCACGTGCTCGAAGCAGTCGTACTGAGGCATCTAACTAGCCTAAGTGTGACAAGTAGTCGATTCCTTGACTAGCCATACACATTCGTAGATGCTCATAATCAAGTCGTACTCGTCCCACGTTCTAGGAGATAAGGGTGAGAGAATCTAATTGCGATGAGTAGCCGATTCCTTGGTTAGCCATACACATTCGTCAATGCTCGTAACCAAGTCGTACTCATGTCGCGCTACTGGGAAAGCAATAAATAACATTAAATAAACCTATCCATGTACTGCAAGGTTTATCCACAAAGCTCGTCTTTATTGCCGTACACAATTGGCATTCAGGTACAAAGCTGCTTGAATAAAGAACCGTTCACTTGGGGGACTCCTACTGTGGTCACATGGAAAATATTCTATCTCTGGGGTGATCAATCTGCTAGAGCTTCGCTACTTCTAACCTCTATATGAAAATGATGGGAGTGCCGCCTCTTATTTATAGATTTGGCGGTGGACCGTGATATCGCGTATGCGATATCACAGGGGATGACACAATATTGCGTATGCGATATTGCAGGGGATGCGATATCGTGGCAGTCGTGATATCACGTACGCGATATCGTGGCTTGTGCATATCGCGTCTCATCATACCCCCATGACTGAATGAAAACTCATCCTCGAGTTCCTTACAATAATATCGGGAAGGTATGGAATTATTGAGGGGAATGGAACTAATGGGATGACATGTGAACGGATCATCATTACAAGACTTTACAAAACTGGTGTTCATGACAACAAGGGTGAACACCTTATTACAATGACATCAGGCCTTTGTTGGCAACTGAGAGAGAAAGAGAGAGATAGAAAGAAGTGTCGCTGTTGCGAACGCCAAGATTACGCTTTTCGTTGTCCATCCATAAGCGCGCCATCGATCTTGCTCCTTGCATAGCTACTTCAGCGCTACTTCATTCCAAGTGTTTGCTCCAGATCCATTCTGTTGTTGTATGATTTCCATCTACACACACAACACAATCATATATTAGCAAGGGTAATTGAATCATCATGTAATTAATACCTTACTTCAGTGTAGGTCCATTGGCGAGGTTGTGGTATGGCTAATATGGATCGAGAAAGATGTTATTGATGACTATTGAAGGTGTAGGGGTTAGGAAGAAAATAAAAAATTTCGAGGCTAGGAGAAAATCAAAAAAAGCAAGCCCCGTACCCCCATGACTAATCACGAACCTCCGGTAGCATTAGAATGAAGAAGGTAAAGGAGTAAGAAAGATAGATAAAAAAAAGAACAACTGAAAACATCAATGAAGTAGATGTCCAGATGGTAATGAAAATAATAATAATTAATTGCAAAATGCTAAGCAAAAGAAGTTAACTAATGCTCCAAATAGGAATGTCAGTGGGTCCTCCCCAAAGCAGGTGCATGCCTTTAATGCCCTGACAGACCCACATTCAAAGAGTCTGTAGGCTCTAGGAATGTCGTTTGGAATAAGAGTTAAAGTCTTAACCGCAAGAATTTACCGAAAAGAAAACAATGCATCAATCAAAGTATATACACTAATGATACAACTAGCAATGAGATTAACAATGGAGAGAAGGATGAAGAGAAGAGAAATGGAATGGAATCCCAAGAACAAGGTGGTGTACAGCCCCTTGTGTGTTTCATGGTTAATGTGACTTGGCAAGTCTCATTCCAACTCCGGCCTCAAATCAACCACTTCCAGTGACTTCACATCAATGCATTTGGTTAAACCATCCACATGGATAATGAGGATGCATCTTCAAAGAGCCACCACCATTCTGATGAAACAAAGGAAACAATGGGAAGCGAGAAGGGCCTTAGTTAGAGGGAACACTTTTGGTTCCATAACCAGTGCTTGGAGCCCAATTGTTATTTCGTCTAAGGGGTGTGCTTTGAATTCTCACTTGGTATTTTTTTTTGTGTTTTGTGTTTTTATGCGTGAGAACCAAACCATGCAAAGACTTCTTATTTTTATTGGCTCAGCTTCCGATAATTGGGTAACATCGGAACGGTAAGAAAACTCAAGAAGAAACATCTAAGCACCCAAGAGAATGACCAACATAAAAGCATCAAGTTCCCTTGAAGTCACACCCTTTGCAATCCTTGAGTCCTTCCTTAGTTTGAGAAATACCCAGTCACCGATTCGTTAAAGTTCTTATTAGAAGAGAACTGTGCATTTCCAAGCTAAGAGGAACAGATCTCATTGCCTGTCATATCAAAAGAAACATAGCTTAGTATCAACATTGTGACTTAAAGGTAAAAACCAAACATTAGCAATCAATATGAAAAAAGTTCATACCATCAGTTTGAACACTTATTATGGGACAAACTTACATGGTGGATACACACACACGCTCACACAAAAAATGGAAAAAGTATAACGATGGTGTAAAACAAAAATTAGAAAAGTTAAATAACGTTGTAAAACAAAAATGTGTAAAAAAAATTGAAAAAGAACTGAGGGCCCCATATGGTTAGCATAGGTGGCCATCTCCCCCATGACTGAGTTTTAAGGGAGAGATCCGAAATAATGAGCGTTTATTTGAATTTCTAAGAAGTGCCCAACTTCCCCCAATTGATGATCTTAAGTTGAGCGGAGGAAGTTGGAGATGCTCATGTTCCAATGTGTCTATGCCACTGTTGTTGGCATGAGTTGTCTCCTCAGTTCGTTCCATGCATATTTGCTTGCTCCTTTGAGTGGCTGTCAACCACGGGGTGTCTACTACTGGTTACGTGGTTGCTACATACAGGCATCTTTGTTGTAGAGTTTCAAGGGCACACCTACTGCATGGAGGAGATGAGCATCCCTCCATGTCATCACCTGATGAATCACTGTATGTGATGCATGGAACTTTCCTCTTCTCGATCTTTTCACATATGTTTACCTTAGAGATTTCCAAGGAAAGATCGCAGATCGTAAGGCATGCATCTACTATGCTTAGCCATGCCCTTCTCATTATAATTGGGAAGTTCCTTTCATTATTGTTCACTTCGATCACTAGAAAGTCAGCTAGGTATGACCAACCACACACAGTGGTGATGACGTCCTTCACCAATCCCAAGGGAATGGTGATGGACTGGTCCGCCAGCTCTAGTTGAATGTTTCTCTTCTTAAGTTGGGGCAGGTTACAGGCATGATACATCTTTTGTGAAATTAAGTTGACTCCAGAACTTGAGTCAAGAAGAGCCCTATGTGGTTCATTTTCGGTGATCTATAAATAGATTAAGGAACTCCCAGGGTCAGTTAGTTTCCTAGAAAGGTGGCCTACCTTGATCCAGTCAGTTACGGTATGCGTTAAGATAACCGTATGCATTAGGCCCCATTGGACTGAAGTGTGCTCCAAAGTGTTAGATGGTGGAGGCGTGTACCTGGCCTCAACTGCTTGTTGTTGTGAGAATTTGTTTGGGCTTTTGGTTCTGAAGTAAGGTCTTCTCTTTTTACAGTTATTAGAACCAGAAGTAGGTTGGATATTTAAAGCTCTCGTAGCTTGACGTTGCTGCGGTTGAGGAGGAAGTTCCCCTTGCATTGTTGGAGCAGGAGGTGTTATGGAAACTACATGAGGTGGAAGAGGTGCGGATGGATTAGGAGGATGGTGTGGGTATGGAGTGTCTCCTGGAGGAGAAGGAGTCCTTTGGAAGTACTCCCGAGCTTGGTAGTGATGGTTGGGGGTTGTGTGACCCATGGAGTCACTTGGAGAAACTGGCTGCTGCACATAATAACCGGAAGGATCGGGCTGCCGGTAAGGGGACTGATGTGTTGGCGGTGGCATTCCCCATGACTGTGGGTATTGCCACCGCTAACTTTGTTCAATAGGCTGTGGAGGTGTTCCACTTGGGTAATATGTTAAGGGTTGGTGGAATAGCCTTGGGTTACCTTGTGGATAAGGTAACCTTCGGGGTGTTTGCCGTTGATTAAGTCTTGGATTTAACGCATACACCCTAGACTCCTGCAGATGTGAGATAATTGGGCAACGTCCTTTAGGATGGTCATAGTAGCAGACTTCACATCTACTATCACCGTCTGTATCAGAATTCATAGCCTCATCGGAGATAGGAATTTTCCCCTTACCCTTGTTATGTGCAGGGCTTAAGTTTCTCCGCTTGGTTTTGCCTTTGTCACTACTTTGTTCTACCTTAGACTCTTCTACGATTTTTAAGACTATTTCTATTCATGAGTCTAAGGAATCCCACATTTGGTCTACCTTAGCCAATACCTCGGTTGTTAAGTTTTGGATTGGCACGATTTTCCAGTTCACCAACTCTTCGAGTGGTGAGTCATCCTCCTCATCACAAAATTTCACTCCCTTCNGTGGCGAAGTTGATCTTGCTTAGCATACCCATGGCCCGGGCAACGATGTAGCAGTGTATAGTAATGGGCCATGGCAGCATCCAAGGGTTCATAAGCACCTTGTTTCCAGCCTTGGATTTGCTTATGCAAATTGGACACTCTGGAGTACACCTGATATTTGTTGTTGAACAGTTCAAGCATCGTACTCCACCTCCTGATGGTTTCCGGTTCTAAGGACTAGTACTAGCTCTCTGCTTCTTTGGTGAGTGTACTTGGGAAAAACTTAAGCTTCTGCTACTCATTATCTATATTTTTTCAAGGCACAGGCATCATGGAATGCCTATAAATGATGTTGAGGATCAGCGTTGTATCCCCCTTCAAAGCATGGAATATTATTTATGTCCAAATGCTTGATCCAACTGTCTTTTAAGTGCCTTGTGGGAATCCTAACTACCTCTGTGATATCAAGCATTCTTCGGGTTGCGAGTAGGGGTTTGTCATGATCATCCCTTTCATGACGTTTGTGATGTCTTCGTGGTGGTTCCCTACTCTCCCTACGTCCTTGCCCTTGTCCTAACTCCCAACCTTCCTGTTGAGGTCTTTCATCTTCTTTACTTTTACCCTCTCCATTGTGCTCATGATGGTTGTGCCCAGATGTGGAAGGAGAGTGTGAATGGTGAGATGAAGGAGAAGAGGAAGGGGATCCATCACCATGGTGATGTTTCTTACCTTCTCTTCGGCTGCTTCGGCCTCGATCGTTGTGATGATCAAAGTGTCCATCCTTAGTGTGAGTGGTTGTTCCTGCCGTGAACAGTTGGTATTCATGAGGATCAGAGCTTGTAGCATGTATAGTTGATCGAAGGCTCTGATGCCTAACCTCTTCACCATTGTGAGGAGGAGGAACATCATTTCCTAAGAAACCCGTTATGAGGGGTTCCTCGTCTTCTATTTCACTAAGGACATGGGGGACCTTACCCTTCAACAATGAGTGTTGGCTCTCCTGCCTTTCGTCCCTCATATGTTGCAAAGCGGTGGGATGATAATCCCTTATATCATATTCTCCAGCAACGTATTCAGCAAATAAGTCCTGCATGCCAATCTGTGCTAAGGCACGAAAGAGCATGATTGGAACAGATCAATCTGGTGGTAAAACTATGTTACCAAACAAATCTCTCCAGCGCAACTGTTCATCCTGGTGGAGGATAAAAGTGTAATCAAGAATATACTCATCGAGATGAGTATAAACTATCTTATACTATTTAGGACTTGGCTGGTTTAGGTTATGTGTATGTTGCTGACTGTCTTCCGTGTTATCCTTAGGTGAGTTAACCTTATGAGAAGAAGCCATTTTATTGGTGTGCTGTTCACTGTTATATATGTTCTTATTTAACTAATTAACCCAAAGGTTCGTTAAGGCTCACAA
>MNCI01015866.1:49783-141976 GCA_015680685.1 Gnetum montanum | reverse complement strand
TAGCGTCAACATCCGTTCCCACTTACCGTACACACCCTGAACTGTGCAACTGTGGCTACCAAACACTAATCGTTACTGGGATTACCACACGTAACGCACGTGTTCGAAGTGGTCATATTGAGGCACCTAACTAGCCTAAGTGTGATGAGCAGCCGATTCCTTGACTAGCCATACACATTCATAGATTCTTGTAATCAAGCTGTACTCGTCCCACATTCTAGGAGATAAGGGTGATAGAATCTAATCGTGATGAGTAGCTGATTCCTTGGTTAGCCGTACACATTCGTCAATGCTCGTAACTAAGTCGTACTCATGCCATGCTACTGGGAAAGCAATAAATAACATTAAATAAACCTATCCATGTACTGCAAGGTTTATCCAGAAAGCTCGTCTTTATTGCCATACACAACTTGCGTTCAGGTACAAAGCTACTTGAATAAAGAACCATTTACTTGAGGGACTCCTACTGCGGGCACATGGAAAATATTCTATCTCTGGGGTGATCAATCCGCTAGAGCTTCGCTACTTCTAACCTCCATATCAAAATGAGGGGAGTGCCGCCTCTTATTTATAGATTTGGTGACGGACTGCGATATCGTATATGCGATATCGCAGGGGACGACACGATATCGTGTATGCGATATCGCGTACGCGATGTCGCAGGGGACAACGCGATATCATGTATGCGATATCGCAAGGGATGTAATATCGTAGCGGCCGTGATATCACGTATGTGATATCGCGGCTTGTGCATATCGCGTCTCATCACCAGCGCTAGCCGTAGCTTACGCTCGGGGAAGTCCTTGGTTGATTTGCGTGCAGACCATCCAAGGTACTATGCCTTCGTTTACTTTTCCAGCTTGCCCTCAAGTGAAGGTAGGGTTAGTTGTGGCTGCTCAACGATCTCTCGGTGTCTGTTCCCCTTCCAGCCTTACACTGACGATTTAGGTTAGTACAGTTTTTGGTGCTAGAAGGAGGGCCTACTCGCTTGTTGTTATTGGTTAAAACGTCACTACCTGTCAAAACTCATCCATCTTGCCCATTTGAGTCTCCTCATCCCTATTGATCACACTAAGCTCTTCCCTGTTAGTCACACTGAGCTTGTGTCATGCCACACTACAACTGTTTGCAATCTAACTTCATTCGTCTACCCCAGTCCACTCACGTTTATCATGGAATCCTCTCAAGTCAACCTAGTAACACTACCAATTGCTAACTTTGGGGCCGAAGCTTCAAACCCTGTGACTGCTTTGGAATCCATAACTGTCATTGAACACATAAATCCTCAAGGCCCTACACGCCAATCCCTCAGGCTACAAGGCAACGGCCCTATTCACACGACTCTTACACCCGAACAATATAACTTTATCTGTGTTAAAATCCAAGCCAGCCTACCCATTGATCGTGTAGAGAGGGAAGCTAAGCGAGAATATGAATTTATCCACAAAGGAGGACGTGAGTTTATCCCTTTAGCATTTGACATAATCCAATTGTCTAAAAACCATCATAAACTCATATCCCAGCTTCTTATGGCTAGGAGTCAAGCCTTACTACTACCTCCCATAGAGCCTCAAGATGAAGAAGATGACTTTGCAGCCCAATCTAAACATGGAGAATCATACCATACCATTAGCCCCCATGCCCACACAAACCCATTATTCCATCCTTTCCTGGAAGAAACTATGTTTCCTTCTTCATCTACAAACACTCGAGCACATGTTCCCCATTCTATTCCTATCTTCTCCATGCTCAATAACATTCACTTTGATGCATCCACTTCTATCATTCCTCCACCAGTACAATCCCAACAACTCCCCTAAACCAACGCAGGGTCGATCTTCCAACCTCAAGTAATTGGAATGCCATTAGTCATACCAGTTTCCAGATCCACCCATTACACACCCTAGGTGCAGATTCATGGGGCACCATTGATTACTCCAACCCAACATGTTTACAATGTTACTTCAGAACTTGTGGCCGGGCAGTGGATTCCACCAGCTGTAGTCTCAGTCCAAAATACCATCCCACCACAACCAACATCAACCCAACAACCTCCCTTTCCAATGCAACAATTAAACCATTATCATCCACAATCTGTGTAATCCACCGGTTTGCCTACTGCCCAAGAATGGGCAAACACACAAAAAATGATGCACTCATTGGTAGAAGAATTGAAATGCCTTAAAATTGTGAACATGAAGTAAGTCAAAGTACTAGATTTCTATCAAGATGACCCAATTGACCCCTCAGTTTTACCCTTGACCTTGCCAAAAAGAGTCTCATTACCTCAACTGACCAAGTACAATGGAGAAGGGGACCCAAATGCCCACCTAGTGACATTTAGAACCGAAATTCTTTTACTTCAAGCATGGCCCCATGTAATTTTGTGAGTGTTTGTAATGTACTTAACTAGAAAAGCCTTAGACTGGTACCGATCTTTACCCCGTAGCTCTATATCTTCTTTGGAGGATTTTTTGCACTAATTTGTCACTCGTTTCAAATACAATCTAAAACTTGAAGCCATGTTAGATAGCTTGATTCAAGTTAAATAAGCACCATTAGAGCCAGCATAGAAATTTATCCAAAGGTGGAGTGCAGCGTTAAACAAACTTCACGAACCTATCCCTGAAACATATTTACTCACCATCCTTAAGTCGACTGTGAATGACTTTGTGAAGTCAAAACTTTACTACCTGAAAGCTCGCACATTGAGCCAAGCATTTGTGCAAATCAAAGACATAGAAGAAGTGGAACAAACAAGTAATGACCCATCCTACTCAACCTTTAGGAGCCAACACATGAGGAAAGATAAATCCAAAACAATGGTAGCAGCAATGGCTGAGGGAAAAAAACCTACTATCCCAAACAACTATGAAAGAACCACATCCACTCATACACTTGAAAATTCATCAAATAAAAACAACAACACAGGTCATGCCCATACCTTCGAAAGAAAAGACCCTACTCAATACACACCATTGCCCATGGAGCCTTCACAAACTTGATCAACTTCTAAAGGCTGGGCTAATCCAACACAAACAAATGTCTCCTGAGACCTTGCAAAGACATGATCGCTTTTGCAAATTGGCCAAAAATATATCCTTAGTAATAGCGAACGAACCTTCCATTCCAAAAGCTTTAGGTTGGATAGGTTTTCTGAATATCACCAATGGTGTGGTCATTGGACTGATTACTGCTTTGCATTGAAACAAGAAATACAACACATGATAGATAGGGGTGAAGTAGTGTTCGACGAGACAAACCCGGTAAGACCCCAAAACCAATCCATGGGGGTCTACAAGGATCCTCTCAATACCAATACCAAAGATGCCCCATATGTGATTAATACTATCCATGTGGAAAATAGATAAGACATTCCTCAAAAGCCTTTTGTGATTCGCAGGCATTCAAAAAACACACCTACCCCAATATATCCTCAAACTCCTTTTACCATGCGCAGGTCCCCCACACCATCAAAACCATTCATTATCCACATACCTCCTTTACTTGCCACCACAACAAACATACCATCTGAAAACAAACCCATTCCCTTTATGGTACGGATTCCAAAACACCTTGGTGTACAACCCGCCTTCACCTCTCAATGACCTTTGCGAGAACATCTTGTCGATAGGCTAATAAGAGAGTGCCTAGAAAGAGAAAAAAGAGAGTGCATGGAGAGAGAAAACTGTGGACACAAATTAGGACTACCAAAGCCTACACTGCTAAACACCATTCCCATGAGTCTGTCCGTTAATGATCCTAGTACAAGTCATCAAAACAAAGATGAAGTTGCGAGTCATATCCCAAACCCAACATCCTCAGCTACTAACGTGAAACCCCCTCCATGAGAGATACGAATGATGGATCAAATGGACCAAATCTCTACAGATAAGAATGTCCCAAATAGTAAATACCTAGCAAATGCTTTGACCCAGGTCACACAAGCCTTAAAACAAAAGAATACTTCTTTAAGTTTATATGACCTAGTAATGACTTCACCAGTACATCGAGAGACTCTCGTACGGATGCTAACTTCAATTCCTATTAGTGAGGATCTTCCTGCAGATGAACCATCCATTTATGCAATATTATCCCCACCACTTCAAGAATCGAAGACCACATCCTTAGATTTCCGTGTTAAGGACATTAAGCCAGATGAGAAAACAATGGAAATCACCATGGCTTCTATGTTCATAACAATATAGGTTGATCATTTCAAAATACATAGGGTGCATGTCGATGATGGTGCGACAACAAATGTAATACCTTTTTCCATCATTGAAAAATTGGGACTCACTAAACAAGTACAACCCACAACAACCTCTTTCTTAATATTTTTTAGTGGTTCTCATGTGGGAGTGAAAGGCATGGTTACCTCATGGTTACCTTAGATTTCATAGTTGGTGACCAATTCCCTACATTAGCTAAATTCATAGTGGTTGATGAAATGCCAGGGTTTAATATGATCTTAGGACGTCGTTGGCTAGCTCAACTTAAAGCCATATCTTCACCAATCCATCAGGAGATCCACCTACCCTACAAGGGTGGTGAGATCATCATACATGGGGATACAATAGCATCGATCACTTCCTCATACCTTGAGGTAGGTCAAGGGTCAAAAATTAAGTTTGTTAAGCCTAAACAAGAAACCATGAACATACATCTATTCATAAACCCACCGTTGACTCACAATATGGCTAGCACTCAAGAAACACAAGAAGACATAGACATAGGAGCCATTCCTACTGATGTCCCTTGGTCAGAACTACTCTTTGATATCACCGATGAACGGGAAGGTGAATATAAAATCATACCCATACATCCAGCCCCACATTTTAAGCTACAAAAGATCAAGAGGCAACTCAACAACTAGAACAAATGATACGAACTATCCAAAATGACGTTAAACTACGAATTGTCTGAAATGACGTTAAACTATGAATTGTATGAAATGTTGTTAAACTACGAATTGTCCGAAATGATGTAAAACTACGACATGTCTGGTATGATGTTAAAAATGCCAACAAAAATCTGCAATGACATTAAACTAGCCACAGTCAGAAATAGCTGGTTCTATTTAAAACTTCTTGAAAACATTACTACCTTTGGCCCACCATGGCATAAAACTAGTAATCCTTTCTTTAACAATAGATGAAACAGTTCATCAAGACTTTAAACTGATGTACCAAGCCTGAAATGGCTTTAGGCTAGAGCCAACAAATCACAAATTTACGAACTCTCATCATTTTACATTGAATTTTCGCTTATAGATTACAAGCTACGATTTAGATTCTTGCACGGTCGTTGATTTCTATTCCAAGTATTTACCTTACATCTTGCTTTACACTTTAGAAATTTATGTTACATTTAGTTGCATACATATACTCTAGAAAGAAAAAAATAAAAATAAAAAACATAAAACTACAAAAATACATGGCCTAAAAAGGCCTTAAACTAGCATACGGCCCGGAATGGCATAAAACTATCACTTTTTGCATTGCTTTTCTTTCATTCATAAATTCTAACTCTATGTACAACAGGTGTTGCTTGATGTTGTTTTCTTCCTAGTTGATTTTTGCAGGATCTCGCAGGGACATGGCATGACCATGCATGCAGCATCACACTTTACACAAGCAAGGTAAGCATCAGTCCACTATGACTATAAACTAGCACAAAATAGTCCTGGCATCATGACTTAAAATCGATACCACAGAGTAGTCCTGGCATCATGAATTAAAACTGATACCACAGAGTAGTCCTGACATCATGACCTAAAACTAATACCACAAAGTAGTCATGGATCCTGACTTAAAACTAATACCACAGAGTTTTGTCTGGTATGACACTAAAATGCTACATCCATCCACCATGACATGAAACTAGCATCCAGAATCCACTAAGACTATAAACTAGTTTTCCTCTTCACAGTCTGCCATGATTATAAACTAGCAATGCATCATCCGCCATGATGCTAAACTAGCACTATCCAAGGGGTTATGACGTGAAACTATTCCACAACAGTCCACTAAGACTATAAACTGGTGACATCATTGATGACCAAGAAAAACTTAAAAAGATGTGTCACTGCAATTAGCTGTTCATGTTCCATAAAGACTTGTTGCATGATTCATCTCATGGGGCCTAATGAAATTGATGCTATTTATGATTCTGTCTACTTTGAATATTACGCGTGGTGACTCCATCTCCTTATTTAAAGTGTTTAGCTGACTGTTTCATTTGTGGTTTTCTTGTCTTATTGGAGTTGTGTTTGCAGGATGACACTTCTGAGGCATTCGTGCATAGATGCACTTCATCATGATGACAAGGTATCACATTTTTCCTGATGCACGCAACTGGGTTAATCAATCTGTTCATAAGTACATTCCCGACTCTCGATACATTCCCTATTCCCCATCATGCTTCCTTATCCTATTTAATTACATCCCCCTTGATACATTCTACTCATCTCAAAACTCTTGATACACTGCTACACACTGTAACTCCCTAAGTAGTCGCAACGAAAAAACAGTACACAATGCATGACATAAAATGCAAGTGCTCAAACACAAGCATAGAACTAAATGCAAGCTCTTTCAAAAAGACCAAAGAGAAAAAGAAAAAGAAAATAAGAAAAGAAAAAACACAAAAGGTCAAAGAGCAAAATGCATAGAAAAGGTCTTCATGACCCTGTTAACATCATAAACAAAAGACTATTTGTCATTCTCATACAAGCCCCAGGCGAGAAGGTAATTGTCTTGAAAAATAGTTACACTTGTGTCTCAAAGAGACCATGTTGCACATCATCACGTGGCTTTGGCTATTTACAATGGGCCTCGTAAACACTCTATAAGAGTCCTGTTTCTCCAAAGAACGTACTTCCTTTGTCTTGGCTCCGAGTCTGCTGAACACTGGCTATGGACAAGGACCAAAATACAGCTCATTCGCATGAGAGAACTCCTCTCCCACAATCCCAATAACAATCATAACCCTTGATCAACTCCCAACTTCCCCTAGTTACAATCCCTTTCATCTTGAACCACATCCCCTCAATCCCATGTACTTTTGAAAATAATGCGATAATATCCAGCCAAGAGCTGATGGTTAATGTTTGGTACTTGTTTGTTCATGGTGTTTGCACTTCTTTGTTGATGCCTATCGGGTGAATTCCTCCAGAAGTCAACAAAGAGGGGCCAATGAAAGACCACTAATTTTGGCCTAGCACT
This sequence comes from Gnetum montanum, assembly GCA_015680685.1. Lineage (NCBI taxonomy): Eukaryota > Viridiplantae > Streptophyta > Gnetopsida > Gnetales > Gnetaceae > Gnetum > Gnetum montanum. The sequence continues at coordinate 134,750 of MNCI01015866.1, read as the reverse complement.
TTTAGACAAGAATCAAGCTAAGTCATGCTACTGCCCAACATGATTACAACATGAACAAACTTGGAGGCCTTCAAAATAGCCCTCGATGACCCATTATTCAATAGGCAAGGTCCCCTCGAGGTCCACAAGANAATGAAATGTACAACAAGAGAAATTTGACTGCCCAGCGTGACCTGCAGTGTGACCTACAATGTGACCTCCAAAACTTATGATTTTGAGCTGAAATTTGGAATTTATTAAGGCTAGGACCCATAGTTATCAATAGTGGACCCTGAGGATGACTTACACCCTTGAAATCAAGTCATTTTGGCTTAGTTTTGGGGCTCTAAAAGTTGGTGACGATGATCCTTACGTTGTGCAACGTCTGAAAAAGTAACCCCAGCATCACCAAANATGCTGGGGTTACTTTTTCAGACGTTGCACAACGTAAGGATCATCGTCACCAACTTTTAGAGCCCCAAAACTAAGCCAAAATGACTTGATTTCAAGGGTGTAAGTCATCCTCAGGGTCCACTATTGATAACTATGGGTCCTAGCCTTAATAAATTCCAAATTTCAGCTCAAAATCATAAGTTTTGGAGGTCACATTGTAGGTCACACTGCAGGTCACGCTGGGCAGTCAAATTTCTCTTGTTGTACATTTCATTATAAATTCCCATTTGTGGGCATGTCAAGCCCTCATGGTCTAAATTAAATGTACTTTCATGGGGTTGAATAACCCATAAATTGTAAAATGCAATGTACCTGGTCAAGAATGTAGCTTGCCAACACACATCCAACTTGTGCACAACTATCCAACATAGATACATTGAACCTGGTTAAAGAATGCAGCTATCCAACACACATCCAACTCATGCACAATTATCCAACACAGATACATTGAACTTGATCAAAGAATGCAACTATCCAGCACACATCCAACCTGTGCCAACTAGCCATGGGACACATGTCGTTAGATCTACTTTCCTCTCATCTCACAGTCATTGATTCCATTCTTGAATTTCGTGCCTGAGCCTGGCCCAACCCTATAAATACCCTATCAATTCATATAAACTAGGAGGTAAAAAATATTGGGGAGGAAAAAATTGGAGAGATTGGCAATTCTGAGAGAGGATAGAACCTACAATCCTTGGGTACTTGGCACACTTGACTCCTTACATCCAAGCATTTCTCACCTCCATCATCACATCATCACATCATCACATCATTGCGTCATATCATCCTGGGGCTAGGCGTTTGACTTGCCATCCACATGTGTGCAACTACGCTTTGACCTATGCACATTTTTTTTAAAACAATATAATACAATTTCATTATTGCCTTCCATTTACATTATTTACTTAGGTTTATGCTTTGTTTACAATATAGCTTTGTTTATGCTTTATTTATAATTTAGTACGCTCTGTTTACATTTTGTGTTGTTGTTTGCATTCCGTTTACATCCCGTTTACACCATTAACGATAACCCCAGCGCTAGCCATAGGCTACGCTCGGGGAAGTCCTTGGTTGATTTTTCATGCAGAGTATCCAAGGCACTCTACCTTTGTTTACTTTTCTAGCTTGCCCTCGGGTGAAGGCAGGGTCAGTTGTGGCTGCCTGATGATCTTTCAGTGTCTGTTTTCCTGCAAGCCTCACACCGACGATTTAGGTCAATACACTCGCTTACTGGTGAAATCCAAGAAAGCTACGTTCACTCCTTGTTAAGAAAAAATTCAAGTGCTTTGTCCCATCTCTACTTCGGCCTGAATGAGTGGGGCCTAGTTAAATTTTTCATAAGTTCCAAAATTTTAAATTTCTTAAGTTGGGACAATTTAAATTCAACACTTTTGCACTTGTGCTCTTGAATTTGCCTTTCTAAGCTTAACACGTTGAAAAGGGGTGAGAATCCCCAAAAATGTTTTGTGTTTTAGATTTACTTAGTTATTGTCAATTTGAACTTCTTTAGTTTGTATTCTTTTTTTCCTTCTTTGCTTTCTACTTCATATTTCTGTTAGCCACACAAGATCAAAACCAAATTTTTTGTAACACAAAACTTGTTGTAACCAAAACATTTTTGTAATCCAAAATTTTTTGAAACCATGAATCCTAAAACTCCTTATGGTCATTAGTGCCACCCATTATCAATGTTATTCCATACACGAGCATCATGTTTGGCTTGTAAATGATGTTGCGGATATAAATCATAGCCTCCTGAGAACTTAGGAAAGTTGTTTAAATCAAGCCTAGGTAGATGGCTTTTCTTACGATGCCTATGGGATATCTGACTAGTTGTGGCACTTAAATAGTTATATGTTGATAGTAGTTCACTATCTTCCCACCTAGACTAGTATTTGCTTTGTCATGTATGGTTTAGTCTAGAGTGAGATATATGATGTAGTTTCTACTACTATGCTACTCTTGAGGACAATGAGAAATAACTTGATTAAGCTAATAAGCAATAGGAGATAAAATCTAAGCTAGCCTAAGTGTGATGAGCATCCATTCTTCATCATTGGTATGCATCTTGGACTTTGTGTACTACCTTTGGGATTGCAAAGCATACATCACTTGAAACACTACTTGATATGCTACTGGGTTACCACGTAGTTACACTTAAATGTTCGTGATTATGTCATACTCATTTTGCATTAGCAACAGGAATAGTAAATTGTGATAAACGAAATATTAACTAGGAAAACAAAAATAAATAATTAAAAATGAAGTGAATGTTACAATGATGGAGTAATCTTGATCTTTATTGTCGATTATGTGCATGTCCAAGTATGTCACACTCGAACAAAGGTTCCATACAATTACAAGCATCACACTATGGGCATGCACTTGGGGAAAGAATTGAAAACTAACAAAAAAACTCTAAACTCCTAAAACTAAACAATATTCTCCTCCCATGCACCTGAGTGCTATATTTATAGGCTAACACAAGAATCACGATATCGTATATAGGTTGCGATATTGCATACCTGATATCATGTACCCGATATTGGGGCTTAGCAAACTATAATTTAGATCGACAACGGTGCTCAGATCGGTAGCAGCATTGAGGGTAGCAATGGTGGCAAGATGGTTTTCAGATTGGATGGCAATTTTCAGAGGGTTTACAGATCTGACCATAATTTTCAGGGGCTTCATAATTCTCTGCTGGGCGACATTGGTTCAAATATTTGTTTTAATTCTGTAAATGATGATGTACATTTTGGAGGGTTTAATAATAATTTAAACTCAAAGAACCTAGCCTGAACCAATTTCCATGGGCTAGGCCCCATCCTCGAATTTAAAATTAAAATCAAAACCCTTCCATCACATCTCATGCTCATCTGCCCCCAACAACCCCCTTTGCGACAACTTTGAACTCCACTCTACCTACCTTTGGGCCATCACTTTTGGAGTCTGCCCAAAACAACCCTCTACCAAATCCCCCTCCTTCTCCCTCTATGCCATTGCTTGAACACTTCATCCATAGAATTTTGTAATACACATCCATAACTCACCACGATCGAGCTTAAATTTCTAGTTGTCTACCATTAACCAAACTTCATACGTTCATTTTCTCTTTGCGTGTAAAACAATTTGCGAAATAGAAAATCACATCTCTAATTTTGTGATCCATAACTTTTCGTCACGTACTCTTTTAGCAAATGAAATTAAAGTTCTAAATTATAGACTTAAATTCATCCCTTGACCACTCCACATGGATCAAAAATCCATTCTTAAAGAATTCACTGCCTTTGCCAAGCTTCTTAGACTTTGGAATTTCTTTAAAAATAAACCTGAAGATAATTTTTCATCTTCACTATTTATTATGGTAACTCAAGTTTCTAAAATGAAACTCCGATGATCTAATAATTAGGATCCTCCAATTAGTAGTTTCAATCCCAAGCTTGAAAATTGCATTTGCAATTGTCTCGCTTCCCTTAAAGTTTCTCTCTCCTCTATTAATTTCAACCATGAGCAACCTCTTTCCCATCATCTTCTTGGAGCATTTTGAAAACTTGAAAAAGATACAAACATTGTCATTCAACCAGCAGACAAAAATCTTGGAGTTTGTATTCTGGATTCCTCATAGTATCTTGAAGAAGCAACTGGGCAACTCTTTGATTTGGATGTTTATTTGTGCGTGGATTCTATTCCATGGGATGATCTTCGTCGTTAATTTTTTTCTATCATCAACCATTTCTCATAGGTTTTTAAGGATTTTAAGGATTCATTGCTTCAATTCAAGGCTCCCAAACCTTGTAATTTTTATTTAATCCCTAAAATTCATAAACCTATAATGGTTGGCCGCCCAATTTTCTCCTACATAGGTTATGTGCTTAAACCTGCCTCTCGCCTTCTTCATTATTTATTGTTTCCCATCCTTTGTTCCCAACCATATCATATTCAAGATTCATCTACCCTAATCCATGATCTCGATTTAAGAGTTCTACCTGTTAATGTACTTTTGTTTACGTTCAATGTAGAATCTCTTTACCCCAGCATTCCCACCGATCATGACATTACTGCCCTTAAATATATAGTTGGAACATATTTTTCTACAAACCCATTCCCCTTGCAAGATCTCTACAGCAACGTCATTTTAGAGCTCGCTTCATTAGTGCTTCATGAGCACTACGTAGAACTCAATGGAATACAATTTAAATAGATTAGAGGCACCGTAATGGGTAGTAACATTTCCGTTTTGTGCGTATGTCTGTTTTCATGCAATCTTGAAAAACAAGTTTTCAGTACTCCTGATTCACAAAATCTTTTGTATTTTAAAAGATTCATTGATGATCCATTTGACATCTCTATTAGCTTTAAAAATTCCCTTTCTCTCCTGCTCTCCCGATATGGTAATGTTTATCTATCAATCAACATTACCCCCACCATTTCTGATTGTATAGTTAATATTTTGGATGTTACTTTCTTCAAGGATCCTCATTTTGTTGACACTGATATCCTTTCTACCAAGTGTTATCAAAAAATATTTAATGCATACTAGTACATCCTTTTCTCCTCATGGCATTCATTCTATCAAAAGAAAGCATTTATCATTGTAGAACTCAAAAAGATATCTCATCAGAGAATTATGTCTTGGAAATATTTAACAAATTTGGCAGCAACTCTTTCAACAACTTTGTGCTCGAGGGTATCCTTCTCACCTGTTGGTTAAATGTTTCAACCTTGTTCTTGCTGCTTCTAATTGATCACTTCTGGCTAGACTTTAACAAATTAATGATCTTCATGTTAGAAAACAAACCCCTCTCATCTTCAAATTGGATTTCAGTACTTTTACTAAATCCTTGAACATGAGGACCCTCCTAAACCCTATACTTGATTAGCTTTTCCAAAAAGATCTAACTCTCTAGAACATCATTCCAGATGTGCTCACTTACTGGAAAAATCTAATAAAGTTACGTTCACTCCTCGTTAAGAAAAAATTCAAGTGCTTTATCCCATCTTTACTTTGGTCTGAATAAGTGGGGCCTAGTTAAATTTTTCATAAGTTTCAAAATTTTAAATTTCTTAAGTTGGGACAATTTAAATTCAACACTTTAGCACTTGTGCTCTTGACTTTGCCTTTCTAAGGTTAAGACATATTGATGAGGGGTGAGAATCCTCGAAAATGTTTTGTGTTTTAGCTTTACTTGGTTAATGTCAATTTGAACTTCTTTAGTTTCTATTCTTTTTTTCCTCCTTTGCTTTCTACTTCATACTTCTGTTAGTCGTACAAGATCAAAACAAAATTTTTTGTAACCCAAAATTTTTTGAAACCATGAATCCTAAAACTCCTTAAGGTCATTAGTGCCACCCATTATCAATGTTATTCCATACACGAGCATCATGGAAGGCTTGTAAATGATGTTGCAGATATAAATCATAGCCTCCTGAGAACTTAGGAAAGTTGTTTAAATCAAGCCTAGGTAGATGGCTTTCCTTACGATGCCTATGGGATATCTGAATGGCCTCTATTATATGCATTAGGCTCTTACTGGCTAGTAGGGGTTCATTATCACTATGTAGGTTGTGAGTTTGTGAGTTGGAATGATGTTGTCTTTGTTCATGTTGGCATTCCTGATTTTGCCTATGGGTTCAATTTTTATTTCTCCATCGACCCCTTGAGGAATAGTCATCCATGTCATGACCTAACTTTGAAAGAGTAGAGGAAGCAAGAGAACTGGAAGACTCATCATGACTTTTGTAAGTCTCCCAATCATCCCCTGATGTGCTCATGCTACCCACTGAGAAGGTCCTAGGCCTTATGAGGCCCCTTGTTCTATGGGATGTCCTATCCTCACTAGAGGTGTCTGAGTTGGATGATAAGAGTCATTAAGTATTGTTGGGGTGTCCATGAACATATGAAACAAATGCATAATATTGAGTAATCCAAACTTCTTCTTCATCATAAATTACGTTGGTTCTCCAATGAATTACCTTGCTAGATGTTGCATTATTGTTATCCTATGAGAGAGACATTGTCATGAATTGTGTGTAACTCAATTAAATTTAATTTCTTTTGTCTGAAGGATATATCATTAATACCTTGTTACAATGATCTTATATGATATAACTAATCTAGATAACTAGCATTGTCCCTAGTAATAGCGCCAATGATGAGTGGCGAGGCACCCCTATGCTCAACCATACGAATATGAGCGTGTACACGAGATCCGGTCAAACTCCATGAATAGACTAATTGTGACACCTAAATAGTTATACATTGATAGTAGTTCACTATCTTCCCACCTAGACTAGTATTTGCTTTGTCATGTATGGTTTAGTCCAGAGTGAGGTGTATGATCTGGTTTCTATTACTATGCTACTCTTAAGGACAATGAGAAATAACTTGATTAAGCTAATAAGCAACAGGAGATAAAATCTATGTTAGCCTAAGTGTGATGAGGATCAATTCTTAATCATCTGTATGCATTTGGACTTCATGTACTACCTTTGGGATTGCCAAGCATACATCACTCGAAACACTACTTGATATGCTACTGGGTTACCACGTAGTTACACTTAAATGTTCGTGATTATGTCATACTCATTTCACATTAGCAATAGGAATAGTAAATTATGATAAAATAAATATTAACTAGGAAAAAACAATAAATAATTAACAATTAAATAATTAAAAATGAAGTGAATGCTGCAATGATGGAGTAATCTTGATCTTTATTGTCGATTGTGTGCATGTCCAAGTATGTCACACTCGAACAAAGGTTCCATACAATTACAAGTATTACACTATGGGCATGCACTTGGGGAAAGAATTGAAAACTAACAAAAAGACTTTAAGCTCCTAAAACTAAACAATATTCTCCTCCCATGCGCCTGAGTGCTATATTTATAGGCTAACACAAGAATCATGATATCGTGTATATGATATCGTATCTAGGCTACGATATCATGTACGCGATATCATGTACCCGATATTGGGGCTTGGTAAACCATAATTCATCAATATTGATTAAGTTTGTGGTATGTATTATCCTCCAAGGCTTATCCATATTTTTTAGGCATGCATATTGCCTATTTCTTTAGTGTGCTAAAGTCTATACTATGCATTATATTGTCCATAGGGTGTTCTTCACATTTTGATATTATACTTATTAGTAAACAAATTTGGTTACTTTTCTCAAGTTTCCACTTGAGAATGGAATTAAACTTAGGAATCAACCATGAGCACTAAAGATAAGTTAAGGAATTGTACCTTCCAAGTTTTTTAATTCTATTGACAGTTCTTACCATTAAAGGCATATTCACACATAAAATTTCTCCGCTTTAGATTTAAGGATGATAACCTTAAATTTAAGGGTGGTAATACTTTATTAGTATTTGTAAGACCTTACTGCATGCTCTTGGATCTAAATCTTTGATTATGTTTATGTGTATGATAAACAACCAACATAATACTTCATTGGAACATAATAATTTAAGTGTTTTACGAAATTAGATGTACAACTTTTTTTTTCATTATAGCTTAAGTGTTAGAAGAGTACCTCATATTAAATAAAATGCAAAACAAAAATTTTCATTTGGTAAATTAAATAAGCACTTTATTTTTTCTATGAGTGTAGTATGTTTTTATTGGTCCCAGTTTTATAAAATGGTGTTTTATGAATCTCAACCAACTTTTATTAATAAACCTTAATGAATATGGGAAATTTCCAAATAAGTTAAAATTTCCTATTCCAAAGTTTCTTTTGTTTTTATTAATGGGTATGGAAGATAGATGACTATATATACCCTAGGATATATAGCCAACATGAAACTTTCATAAAACTTAAAACCAAATTTATAAATTAATGTTACCCTAGTAATTTAGAGCATTTGAAATATAAGGAATTTGATTATAAATTAAAGGAATTGAAATTGAACCAACATTAAGATTATGTAAGTAATACCAAATGTTAGGTGTTTAATATAAATTCATGATTTATTGTTTATTAGAATCCACCAAATAGATAAAACATAAAGCATGTGTGTAAGAACTTTAATTTTAGCAAATCTCTATGAATCACTTAAAAATTTCAAGCCTTCCAAATATACTTTAATGCTAATCAAACTTAAAATAAAAATATGTTTAAGCAAAATATTCCAATTTAAAAAGTGAATGTCATATTAATAATTAGTTAGGTGTTACCTTAGTCATAAAAGTCATGGCATTAAAACCCAAGTTACAAGTTCAATTTCAATGGATAGCACTAGGTTATGATTTTAAAAATTATGTACAAAGGAATTCTAAAATTGATGCATTCACTTAAGCACTTAGCATTCTCTTTGTTAAAGGAATAGATATGAAACTAAGTTTTTACTTCCATTTAACATTGTCCACTAAAGTCAAACCTAAATTGACACCCCAAAGTTCGACTACATAATACAAAATTTTGTTTTATTATTAAGGATCATCAAGTAGAGGCTCAATGCTCATCTTGCCAAGGTGAGATCTTGGGAAGGGTCATAGATGAGTGAACCCAAGTCTTATGACTTGAGAAAGAAGCACCTTACCATCACTCTAAGTGGTGGCCCCTTTTGATTAATTATTATTCTAAAAAATTATAAAGTAAATGCTTAATACCATTATAATATCTTTACAAAGTCCATACTAAGAAGGATTAATTTCAATTTGGTAGTATGTAAAACCATGCCAAATATCATTACAAAAGAGACATGAACCACAACAAATTAGCATAGCAAACATAGGAATGCTTGGGTGGATGTTGAACATTATTAGAAGGGATAATTTGCACAATATAAATATTAGATAAAGTAGAAGAGATAACCTACACAATATAGACATTCGATAAAGTAGAAAAGATAATTTGTACAATATAGACATTAGATAAAGACTTTGAGTGATAAACCATAGAAATAGAGTCTTAGATGTTTTGAGCATGTGCAAAGAATATCACATAACAAAGTTAGAAGAAACTAAAATTTAATACTAATCATAACCTATATGTGACCTCAAAGATACAAGTCATCACCTTTAAAATTATTATGTGATTTAGAAAATGTAAATTATACATCTTGGACAAATCTCAAAACATGAGTAGAGAAATATTGGAAAGCAACATAAAGAAAAATTAGTTGAAGTGACATTTAGTTTAGAAAGACCTATGAAAACATCCACTCTTTTTGCAAAAAACAATTACATAATTATTATGATAAATCTTAGTTCCTATTAGTATAGCATAAATCCAAAAATGTCACAAAATTGCACTAGTCACTTTGTCATTGTAAAATCTCTTTCCTTACATTTTAAATTGCAACAAGCAAGGTAGGAGACCAATTAGGATGATGGATTCTTAGTAATATAGTTTTACATCAAGCTTGCCATAACTTTTTTCCAACTCAAATTATAAGTCTTTGTAAATTCCAACCTACAAGCCCCTATCTATTTTCAAAAACTATTCCAACTTTTACAAGAAACTAAGCTTGGAAACTGTTATAAACTCTATAGTGTCATATGTGAGATACCTTTTAAATGGGTAAACCTTACCAATCCAATCATAAAATTGCAATAATTATTTTTGTCGAGTTAAGTTTTTTGAAGAAACTTGTTTGTTCATGCAAGTAAAAGACACATTTTGTTTAAAAGATTGGCATTCAAAACACATTCAAAAATGCCCTCTTCCACTATCTATAAACCCTCAAGGATCTATGACACTACTATTCAACCATAACTTGTTTTTAGATTATGGAAAATTAGAAGTCAAAAAAAGTATCAATTGGAATGTTATTTCTAACCTACTATGCAATATAAACATGAATTATGTGTAGTTGTATTTTTAATGATTTTGAAGAGTTTACCGATGGTAAAAAACATAAGAAACATCCCAATTTTTTTCCTTGGAAAGATATGGAATCCTAGTCTCTTGGGTTGATTTATGTTACATCAATTTTACCTATTTTTCTAGTCCACTATACCATAAACTTAATGCATGTTTTGTACTCTACTATCTCATGGACACATATGAATTTTCTTGGATGTATTAAACATCTTAATTTCTTGTTTAAATCCATCACTTATATGTGTTTTACAGTACACCATTGATGAGTAGCAAGTATACCCTACGTCCAAACATACAAATCACTAACATTCACTAAGCGATTTGGTCAAATTATATGGACTTTAATCCTCTAGGTACACCGGGTCTAGGAAGTGAATCTAATAAATGTGATCATTGTCTTCTCAGTTTCACTTATAAAGTGCAAGTTTATGGTTAAGTATAACTAAGGCATATGATTTTTATCATTTTATATTTATTGATTTAAGTCACCTAAGTATTAGAAAATAAAGTAATTAAATGTTTAACTAATCTAATACCTAACTAATGCTTAGCTAATCATAACATAAGCATCTGTTTCCACTTTCTATACACATCCTAAACACGTTGCAATGCTACTATGTTACCAAGCATTAGTCACTACTAGGATTACCAAGCATTAAATGTATGCTTGAAGTAGTCATACTTATGAGCTATAATTATCTCTAATTAATTAATTAATTTAATGCATTAAATTAAAATACTTAAATAATAAATGCATTAAGTAAACATTAATCTAATTCCAAATGCTACAAGGTTTGTGAAGAAAGCTCGTCTTTATTGCTGGTCACACCAAGGTGCTCAAGTACATTTGTGTTCAAATAAAGATCCATATACTTTTCACTTCTACTGCAGGCACTTAGAAAATATTCTAACTCTCAAATGATGAAAATGCAAGAGCTTCACTAAGATACTAGATAATGGATGCCATAAATGTGGCTAGTGAGCACATATTTATAGGCAAAGATAGACACTACATTGATGGGGTTACACCAATGCATTAGACCATGCATCAACACAACCATGTCAATGGGATCACATTGATGAAATCATGTTGATTCAACCCAAAGAAGATGCTTCATCATACCACCACAATTGAACAAAAACTTATCCTCGAGTGAACAAAAGGAGGAACAAGCTCTTTACAAAATTTTGGGAAGGTATGAGATTATTAACTAACCAAAGATACACAAATTGACACAAGAAATTGCTAGGTGCCCAAGTATATGGATTTATAATGATTACAAAAATTAGTGTTCATGACAACAAAATTGAACACCATGCAAAAAATTGACAACCAAAATCCTCTGATCAGTTGAAGATAAGGAAAAAAATCAAATGGTCTTAGGCGGTGGAGGCTCCTAAGGCACTGAAGGACTTTCTCCTATTTCCAATTCCTGTGGTTGTTGAGGTGATGGTTCTGGCTATCTTGTTGTAGCTATGAATTTTGGAAGAAAATGGAAAGCATCTAGCAATGCTTTCATCCTCTCCTCCTTACTCCTATGATCATACATTGTCCATGTAGCATCACTAATGTGGGCTAGTATGGGACTATCTCAAGGATAGGGCATTGCCAGGAACAGCTTCTTAACATTGACAAATCAGGTACAAATTGTCTACGTTCAATGCTGAATGTATTGAGTGCATTCTACAACTCCTGGTAGTCATTCATTATTTTGGCTAGGTTCTTCACTGTTGATCTCTAATTAGAAAACTTTACTTTGAGAACCTCAAGTTTTGCATTTGCCATCTCAAGCTTCTACTTGATCTCTTTATGATCCTTGAACTCTACCTTGTATAGAAGATATGAGCTATCCACTTGTTTCTCCAATTCTAACCTTGGCCTTTTAGCAGTTAGCATTACCAAGTTTAAGTAACGAAGTTTGGCAAGTTTCATGTACTCTGTCATCTCCTCAATCTATAGCTCCTTGAGGTAAATTTCAACCTTGTTGTAATCATTTAGTTCATCAAAGATGACCTACCAAACATCACCCCCTTGTTGAAGCTACTAGAGGGCTTCATTCACCTTTGCCTTCATCATTTGCATGTGTTTCTCATTAATCTCCTTTTGTAGGCCAACTTGGTCTTTGTAATGATTCTTGACCCTTTCAAGCTTGAGGACCTCATTTTTCTAGGCAGAAATTTCAATGGTAGATTTCTAATGAAGGCCACGCGCCTCCTCCATCGAGAGATTTCAATTCTCTATGACCAACCTCCTCAAATCATTATTTATCTTGTAAGATGCTCCTACTTCTATCAGATGAATTCAACCATCTATTCTTTTTGCATCTCAACATTTTGTAGGTGATGGTTCTTCTAAGTTAGCTTTATGTTCTCCTGTCAAAGCTCTGATAATTCATTTTCAATGTTATATGAGGTGGCATCAACTAAGGACTAATCAAAGATTGTCAACTCCTTTGCATACTCAACCTCTTGGAGTTTTTGTTAAAGCTATTAGAGGGCTTCATCCCTTGAGATTGTTTGGTTAAGTATTATGGGATCAGTGAGGTAGGCTTTGAGCTTTCCAACTTCCATAGCTAAGCATTGAATCTCATCTTAGGCTATTTTAAGTTGGGAATTGACAATGAGAACCTTGCCCTTGGCCTCAAGCAGCTCTAACTGGTTTATTGAAATAGTTTCTAGGATATCAAATATATCCAAAATTAGTTACCTGGTTCCAACTAGTCAGTCCAGTAAATCCTCATGCTAGGTTACATTGAATCTTCCACTTCCAGATCCTACAGACACCTACATGTCTCTAAGTATAGCAACATTTGGTATAGATGCTATAGGGGCATTGAGTACATCAGCCACTCTATCAACTACCACTTCTACCATTACTTCCTATCCTTGGTGTTGCATGACTAGAAAAGTTTCCCTCTCACTCTCCTCCAAATTCATAGAAAAGGTAGTGGCATTCTAAAACGTTTTTTGGAATTTTTCCTATTAAGAGAGAGATACCATTATCTCTCATATGCTAGGATTTGATCTTGTGGGAACCTACATTCTTTGGGTAGAAAACATTGGTGTTGAATGCTCCATATTGGTTATGGATCATGCTACTTCATTGAGATGACTCAACGCTAGTTTTTAGATAGAGGATTCACCACCACTTAGTCTTGCTTGCTACTACTGTAGGAGTTTCTCATAGAGTTTGTGCATGCACTCAACAAGAGTGTAGGACTCTAACATTGATTGCTCATGTGTGGGTGGTGGCAGTGATTTCTCATCATCAATCACCTTGGTAGGGATCATATCCTTCATCATTTCTAGCCAAGAGGTGTAAGGAGTATGCCTGATGATATCATTTGAATAGTAGGCTATCCCTCCCCTTTTACATAATTTTTGGATGAGACATGGAATAGGGAATTCCTTTCTTCCATGTTTATTTTCTTTGAAGTGGTTCTCCATCTCCAGATAGATCAACTATGTAAGGTTGACGAGAAATTTTCCACTTAGAGTGATGTATGCATGGGTAGAGAAGGTTGTGATCTTGCTGGGCCTCACCATTAGATTGAGGTGGTAGGCTACAGTCTTAAAATATGCATGCTCTACCATAATTACTGCACAAAACTCTTTACAGTCAATACCATAGCACCACTGGACCCACTCCTTCTTAACCTCAAGATTTACTTGCATTAATATCTTTACCAAGGTTGCCCAAGTTTTTGGCATTTCAAGGACCTCAAAGATGGCCTTCATTGAGTAGGACATAAAGATGTCCTTGATTTTGACTGTGGCATCACCTTTCCTATTATTCTAGAAGTGGTATGTTTCATCCATGTATCATTCTCTATTGGATGTGAGAATGGGTGGGAGAAGTTTAAAGTTAAGCTTTAACCTCTTCTAGGGCAAAGTCCAAGAAAGATCTAAAGTTTAGTTCAAGGAGAACTATTTTCTGGATCTCCAGGAATCCAACCTACTTCAGAAATGCCTCCATTAAAGTGACCTCAAGGTTTGGTCAAGGTCCAGACATCTCATCTCAGAGGAACTACTCTATTTTAGGTTCTGGAATCTGTTAGATATATTCTACTTCAGGGTCCTCATGAAGAGATCCCATTGTATGTGTCTTTGCTACTTGCTCCTGGGGCTACTCTTGTTGGTCCCTTTCAATTCTAGGTTACTTGTCCCTTGGTTGGCACAGTCTTCCTTATGGTTACTTTGGTCTAGGTGCTATCTTTAATCACAACACGACCAAGGATTAGCATTGAATGTGTAACTTTATAACATTTGAGTACCTTATGTCTTGGATTAGTTACACTTGGCTAAGTTGTGATTATGGTAGATTAATCATTTTAATATTATGTTAATATTATGTTATTTTATGTTTATGAGAGTTTTTTGGAAAGGTTTAACTTTCATAAATTAGTCATTTTAATGTTATTTTATTGGTTAAACCTTGTTAAAGTTAGAAAATTTCCAAAAAAAATTTTGTTAGAGACCTAAGGTTTGTGGTTTGACGCATTGGTATGAGCCCATTAATGCAGTGTCTATCTTTACTTACAAATACATGCTTACCAACCGCATTTACGACATCCATTGTTTAGTATCCTAGTGAAGCTCTTACATTTTCATCATTTAAGAGTTAGAATATTTTCTAAGTGCCCACAATAGGAGTGAGAAGTGTACAAATTGTTATTTGAACACTAATGTACACAAACACCTTGGTGTGATTGGCAATAAAGATGAACTTTCTTTACAAATCTTGCAGCATTTGGAATTACTATTTACTTAATGCATTTATTATTTGAGAAATTTACTTTAATGCATAAAATTAATTAATTAAATAGAGATAATTCAAGTACATAAGTATGACCACTTTGAGCATATGGTTAATGCTTGGTAACCCAATAGCATTACAACATGTTAAAGATGTGTAAGGAAAGTGGGAACAAATGCTTATGTTAGAATTAGCTAAATATTAGTTAGTTATTAGATTATTTAAATATTTAATTACTTTATTTTCTAGCACTTAGGTAACTTAAATCAATAAATATAAAATGATAGAAATCATATGCTTTAGTTACACTTAATCATACACTTGCACTTCACAAGTGACACTAAGAAGGCAATGATCACGTTAATTAGATTCACTTCCTAGACCTAGTGTACTTAAAGGGCTAAAGTCTATGAAATTCAAATAGATTGCTTAGTGAATGCTAGTGATTCGTATGGTTGGGTGTAGGGTACACTTGCTTCTCATCATTGGCATCATTGTCAAGGACCTTAGTTGGCTATGTGCTCTATCTAGGACTTAGCAAAATTATTTAAAGATGTTGAAAGTCGTAATCATTAGAAATAATGATAATAGTAAAAGCACACTAGTTTTTTCTTCAAAGCTAAAATGACTTCTTCTCATAGGGTTGATTCTCTGCTGTTGTTTGAGCATACATCAAATCAACAAAGGCATGGAGGGACAAATTTTCTAGTGTCCTAATAATGTAGAATTGTAGATACTAGAAATGTAGAATTTGCTAGTGAGCCTTTGCTTGCAACTAGAAAAATGTTGAACATTGTAGAGGCTATGAGAATCCCAATGAGGCATGTGAATGATAGCAAAATCAAATGGTTGGATATGAGAAATATCCCCAAGTTGAAAGGGGAAAACAACTTAGATCCATATAATCATCTACAAGCCTTTCACTATGCTTGTGCCTTGTAGAATGTGGAAAATGAATGGCAAAAGCTAAATTTATTTTCATAGACACTCATTAAGGAGGTTGAAAGCTAGTATTGATCCCTAGAATGGGAATCAATTAGATGATGGAGTATGATGCTTGAGCTCTTCAACGACAAGTATTAGATGTACTCTCAAGTGTCCAATCTCAAAAAGCAGATCTAAGGGTAGGGACAATAAACACATGGATCCTTAGATGTGGCCATGGACAAATATTAATCAATGTTATATAGATGCCTAGGCCATGGCTTTTCTCAAAGGGAATATCTTTGCCATATCATAGATGGACTTCAAACAAAAATATGAAGAACTCTTGAGGTTTATGCCCAAGGGAGACTTTAAAAACTTAGAGACCATTATGTCCAAAGGCTAATTGGGCATGTGGTTAAAGAAGAAGGTAAGTTGCAAAAAAGGGAAAGTATGGAGGAGTATAACTAGGATCATTCCATCCGAAAAAGGAAAGCTCTATTTTGTAACAAGTAGGAGGCATTGATTGATCAAGTGGTGCAACATAAAACCTTATATCTATTTCTAAAATATTAGCTAAGGTAGATAAAATCTAGGATTCTTTGGATGAAAAATTCCAATCTACTCTTAAAATTGCTAAAGCTTCAAAAGAGCAAAGTAGCAATCATTACCAAAGGAGTATGAAAGAAGCTAAATGTGCCCATTAAAGGGGTAAAAGCAAAGCTACTATCGTAGAGGAGGTTGCAGAGTCTGAAATAGATGATGATGGTGGATGTGACATCTACCACTATGAACATGCTAAGGGATGTTGTCCCATCGTGTCACACTTGTAGGAGTTTGGGGTGTATGCTTTGAATCTTAGATTAGCAAGAAGACAAGCACCTAGGAGGTTGTCTTATCCTCAAGACAACTATAGATAGTTCCACCAACAACAAGCCTACTATCTCAGTGGAGCTCCACACCAACCTCATAAGCAGTACCAGTAGTGGCAACACCCCAATCATGGGGGATGCTACCACCTAGGCAATAGTACCCTTACTAGTAGCTAGATCTCTATGGGTATTACATTCAACAATCAATTTATTTGCATGACTCTTCTAGTCACACATCATTCTAGCACTACTACTACCCTCCTAAATATTATAGTGCTTAATCTCCAAGAGGGAAATCCCCATTTTCATTCTATCCTCCTCATCCTTTTGCACCTATACATCTACCCTTAACTCAACTTCCACAAGCTCCTTCCATGTAGGGTGAAATTCCTGCCTAGCTACAATAAAGAAATGTCATAAGGCCTATTAAGTTACAATTGGCTCATCAACCAAGTGGTTAGAAAAATAAACCCTGAGAAACACATTTCTTCTAAACCATGAGTCCTTCAAAGGCCTCACATACACTTGTGACTGATGACCTTGGTTCTTTCTCATCCTCTACTTCATTTTTCGAGAATACCTTAAACCAAATGCCTCCCAAAGTGAATACCATGATGTTGAGCCATGTGGTAATTGATTAGATTAAGGTTGATCACCTTCCCAGGAAAAGATATGATCCTGGGAGTCCCATCATTTATTTGTAAATCCTTGGGAATGAGCCTTGCAAGGATCTTTTGGACTCACGTTCTAGTTGAAGTTTGATTTTCCATGAAATGTACAAAGCCTAGAACCTACCTCCACTAAAGAAAAATAACATTCATCTTGAGTTAGCATATCAGTCCATCATTATTTCCTTAGGATTGGTGGAGGACATTATGACCACCATCTATGGGTGGTTCTATCCTACTAACTTGGTGATTTGTATTGATAACTACAAGGAAAACTTCCCAACCATCATGGGAAGAACATGGTTGAGCACCATTGATGCATGGTTGAGAATTAGAGACATTTCCTTAGATATTTTCAAGGAAATTGATTTTGGAGAGATAAAGATAGATCACATTCTATGCATTGCGTACAATGACATAGGATGTAGCTACATGCAGAAATTATGGACAGTGAAAAGCACAAAAATCATAGCATGTAGCCAGTGTGCCGATGTGATAGAAATTCAAAGGTGTCTTAGTGCAATAGCCATAAATAGGAGGGCATTTCATGATTAACAACTAATCTTGAAAGTAGTTCAACAATGTGCATGCAACCAACTAAGAGCCTTACAAGTGCCTATGTTGAAGGCATGGGTGAACTAGAGCAAGTTCATTACCAACTCTTTGATGATGAAATTGATGAAACAAACTAGGTAGAGTTGGAGATCCTAGAAAGCTTCAAATAGGATCCCCTTGACCTGAAACATTTACCAGCTAGGATGGAATATGTCTTTCTAAATAATGGAAAGTCAATTATCATCAATGCTAACCTTGGTCCTATGTAGAGAAAGAAGTTGTTGAAAGTAGTCACCAAATGGCCAACAACCTTTGCTTGGTCATATCTTGAACTCCCTAGGATTGATCCAGGATATTCCAAAATTGCATTTACATAGATCCTTTGATAAAGCCAAAGAGGTAGCCGTAGTGGTGATTGAACCCTGAACTAAAGTAGATCATCAATATGAAGATTAAATAGCTCCTCAAGGTAAGGTTCATCTATCCCATTACAAATAGCAAGTGGGTTAGTCCACTTATGATAGTGCCAAAGAAATGTGGCAAATGGAGGATCTGCATCAATTTTAAGTTTTTGAATATGGCAACTTTCAAAAATCACTTTACATTGTCATTTGTAGACTACGTGTTAGACACCATTTCTAGGCTTTACTACTATAGCTTTCTAGATGGTTATGGTGACTATAACCAATTCCAAATCACACCAGAGGATTAGGCTAAAACTATATTCACAAATCCCCAGGGGACTTTCGCATACAGAAAGATGTCATTTAGCCTATGCAATGCCCCTATAACATTCCAATGCCTTGTCCTAAGAATCTTCCAATAGCAGATTGGTAGCAAGGTGGAAGTCTTCATGGACGACTTCTCTACTTATGGTACTACATTTAAGTAAGCCCTAGACCATCTTGAGCAAGTGCTGAAAAGGTGTATTGAAAGAAAAATTAGGCTCAATTATCAAGAAAAACACTTGATGGTCTAGAAAGACATTATTTTGGGGCAAAGAATCTCTCAAAAAGGGATTGAGGTGGACCCTAAGAAAATAAGGGTAATCTAAGGAATTACTAGATAGCCAAAAATAGTCAGAGACATGAGGTCATTCCTTAGATAGACTAACTACTACTAATGATTTATAGAGAATTTCTCTAAGATTGCTAAACTATTAGTAGAGCTAATAAAGAAAGTTACTCTATTTGTTTGGATCAAGAAATGTGAGAATGCATTCCAGCATCTCAAGTAGAAGCTCATGGAAACTCCAATTCTATAAGCACATGATTGGTCTAGAACTTTCCACATCATGATGGATGCATCAAATTATGCCTTGGAAATCATGATTATGTAGTTGGATGATTAGAAACATCCTTACTATATCCACTGTGTGAGCCAAATCATTTTGGGTGCACAACTAAATTATACAACAATAGGGAAAGAATTGATGCCAATGCTGTTTGCCTTGGATAAATTTAGGCACTATGTGCTTAGGTATAAGGTGTTCATGCACATAGACCATAATGCAATCTAGTTCCTAATGAAAAAATTAATAGTGAGCCCCCATGTCATATGGTGGCTGGTGATCTTATAGGAATTCAATCTTATGATGGTAGATCAAAAGGGGATCAAGAATGTGATTGTTGATCACTTGTCTCGGTTACGATGAGACAAAAAAGAGGAGAAGAGCCCACATAAAATTAATTTCTTAATAAACTCCTCTTTGTTAGGGATGTAACTAAATATATTCTCAATGAACTTAACTAGTATGATGGCATTCTCACCTATCTTCTCACTTAGAATATGCAATAAGCGTGGGATCACCAAAAGAAACAATAGTATATTCACTAAGAGAAATGCTTCATGAAGGTTAAGAGACATCTTTATAAGGTGTGCATTGATGACATGATTTGTTGGTATGTTCCTAATGCTAATCAATTGCATGTTTTCTAAGATGCTCACAAGGGTCTTTGTGGGGGCCACTATGCTAGGAGATGCATGTCCATTAAGATCCTCATGGCAAGGTATTATTGGCTAACACTTTTTAGGGAAGCTCATAAATTTATCTACTCTTGTAAATGCTACCAACATGATGGTTGGATGACTACTTATATGGAGCAACATTAGCAATAGATCCAACCACTAGAGTCCTTCGACATCTTGGGATTGACTTCATAGGTATCATCACACCCATGCAAATATAAAGGTGTACATCATAGTTGTTGTTGACTATTGCATGAAATGGGTAGAAGTAGTAGTAGTTACCAACTATAAATCTTCTATGACTACTCAATTTGTACAAAAAAATGTTGTAAATAAGTTTGGTGTGCCATGTGCACTTATTTTTGACAATGGTACTCATTTTATAGGCACTACCTTTCAAAAGCTCATGCAACGCTTGGGGGTTGAACATAAATTAACAAAATGCTACCACCCTCAAACCAATGGTCAAGTAGAGGTTACAAATAGGAAAATAACAAAGATAATAATAAAAACTATTAGTAAATATAGGAGGGATTTTAGCACAAAACTCAATGATGCCCTTTTTGCCTACCACCCCAAATGGAAACTTCATATTGGCTACTCTCCCTATAAGCTTATGTATGGAAAACTGCCAACACTTCCAATTTAAGCTAAGATCCATACATTATCAATAACCTATGAACTTAACCTTGATCAAAGTTTAGCACAAAAAGAAAGATCGATGAACCTTAACTTACTAAACAAGAATTGATTGCTAGCCCTTTCATCTAACAAGTTGCACAAGTTATACAATAAGCAATGACCTAACCTGAGAATAAGGAAAGCCAAATTTCAACTGAGAGATAGGATCCTGTACTAGAATCCCACAAATGTACCACAAACAACCAAGTTCCAAACATTGAGAGAAAGACCTTATTTTATCTACAAAACCTTTCCTTCTGGGGCCATGTTAACAAATAAACTTGAAAGTCCAAACAAGAAACTACTAGTCAACATGCAAAAAATCAAACCTTTCCATGAGCCTAAGAGAACCAATGACCTAAACACCTCAACAAATGGATATGCACATTTAATTTTTTCCACCTATCATGCACATGACCCAGGTTCAATCCTCGGCAATGACACCAATGATGAGTAGTGAGTATACCCTACAACCAACCATACAAATCACTAGTGTTCACTAAGTGATCTAGTTGTATTCCAAACTTTAGTCCTCTAATTACAATGGGTCTAGGAAGTTAATATCAAAATACATGATCCTTGTCATCTCAATTTCACTTGTGAAGTGCAAGTGTATGCTTAATTATAACTGAGGCATATGAATTTTATCATTTTATATTTATAGATTTAAGTCATCTACGTGCAAGAAAATAAAGTAATTAAATATTTCACTAATCTAATAACTAACTAATTCTTAACAAATCCTAAAATAAGCATCTGTTCCCACTTTCTATACACATTCTAAACATGTTACAACACTACTGGGTTATCAAGCATTAGGCACTACTGGGATTACCAACCATTAAATGTATGCTCAAAGTGGTCATACTTAGGTGATTTAATTATCTTTAATTAATTAATTAATTTAATGCATTAAACTAAATTTCTCAAATAATAAATTCATTAACTAATTATTAATCTAATTCCAAATGCTGCAAGGTTTGTGAAGAAAACTCGCTTTTATTGCTAGTCCCACCAAGGTGCTTAGGTACATCAATGTTCAAATAAAAATCCATATACTATTCACTCCTACTACAAGCACTTAGAAAATATTCTAACTCTCAAACGATAAAAAAGTAAGAGCTTTGCTAAGATACTAAGCAATGAATGTCATAAATGCAACTAGATACTACATCAATGGGGTCACACCAATGCATCAAACCATGCATTGATGTGACTATATCAACAAGATTATGTCAACGACATCCCATTGGTGCAAATTAGAGAAGATGCTTCATCAACTTTGAGTGTATGTTTGTCCTTTCTACCATCTCATGAATTTAGAAGAGGACATGAATTTTGTTAGATGCATTACACTTCATAATTGTTGGTTTATATCACATCATCTCTATGTGCTTTCTAGTTCACCATCATATAAATTTAGTATGTGTTTTTCCACTCTAGCATCCCATGACTTTCCAAGATAACACACACATATTTTTTGGGTTGGTTAAACTTCTTAATTTCGTCAACTATTTTACATCACCTTACCTTTGTGTTTTCCAGTCCACCATCATATAAGTTTAGTATATGTTTTTCCACTCTACCATCCCATGACTTTAGAAGAGGATGCACATGAATTTTCTTGGGTGCATTAAACTTCTTAATTTCATTGGCTACTTGACATCACATCACCTTTTTGTGTTTTCTAGTCCACCATCATATAATTTTATTGTGTTTGTTTCCTCTCTATTGTCCCATGACTTTAGAAGAAGATGCTCACAAATTTTCTTTGATGCATTAAACTTCTTAATATTATTAGCTGGTTTACATCAGTTCATCTCTATGTGTTTTCTAGTCCACCATCATATAAGCTTAGGATATGTTTTACCACTCTACCATTCCATGACTTTAGAAGAGGATTCACATGAATTTTCATAGTGTATTAAACTTATTAATTTTATCGACTAGTTTACATTACATCACCTCTATGTATTTTGAGTTCATCATCATATAAGTTTAGTATGTATTTTTCCACTATACCATCCCATGCTTTTAGGAGAGGATACACACAAATTTTATTGGGTGCATTAAACTTCTTAATTTCATTGGCAAATTTACATCACATTGCCTCTATGTTTTCTAGTCCTCCATCATATAAGTTTAGTGTGTAGTTTTCCATTCTATGATACTATGAATTTAGGAAAGGATGGACTGATTTTCCTAGATGCATTAAACTTTTTAATTTCATTAGCTAGTGATGAGCAATGAATACTCCTACACTCAACCATATGAATCACTAAGTGTTCACACGTGATCTAGTCGAATTCTGTGGACTCCTCATCTTCCAGTACACTAGTCTCTAAGAAGTAAACTTGCCCCAACAATCATTCATTGTCTTTCCAATTACACTTGTGATGTACAAAGGTATGGTTAAGTGTAATTGAGGCATATGATTTTTATTATTTTATGTTTTATGTTCTTGGTGCTTAAAATAAAGGAATGAAGTAATTTAATGGCTAATTTAATCTAACTAATTAATTAATATCTAACTAATCCTAGCATAAGTATCCAGTCCCACTTTTCATACACATCCTAAACACGTATAATGCTATTGGGTTACCAAACATTACGCATTTCTGGGATTACCAAGCATCATTCGCATGCTCGAAGCGGTCGTACTTATGTGCTTATTTTAATTGCTATTTAACCTAGCTAGCTTAGTTTAGCTTAATTAGCTTAATTTACTCAAAAACATTAAAGGAAATTGTATAAAATATTAAATTCATAAATAAAATATTTAATGTAGCCAAAGTGTTACAAGATTTATTAAAAAGCTCATCTTTATTGCCACACACACTATCGTACTTAGGTACAGTAGTGTTAAAATAAAGATCTATACACTCAATGACTCTTGTTGCAAACACGTGGGAAATATTCTAACTCTGGAGAAAAGAAACTACAAGAGCTATACTACTCTATGACAAGACCTATTACATAAACATGGTGGGTGAGTGTGTATTTATAGAAAAAAATTGACATTACATCGACACGGCCACATTAATGCATCAAATCATGTGTTGATGAGGCCTAGTCAACAAGGTCTAGTTAATGGGGCCCAATCAACATAGCCAATCCATGATTCATCATACCTCATGACTAAATGAAAACTTGCCCTCAACTTTTTAAAATTTTTTGGAAGGTATGGGATTATTGACTAACAATAGACAAACTACAAACACAAACACACACACAAAGAAATACTAAGTGCCCAAGTATGTGGATTTACAATCATTACAAAAAATTTCTAGTGTTTAGAACTAAAAAATTGAATACTAGGTTAAAATTGACAAATAAAATTCTATTGATGGGAAGAAGATGAGGAAGAAGATTAAATAGTCCTAGGTACTGGAGGTTCATGAGGTTTTGAGGAACCTTCTCTTACTTCAAGCACTCTTGGTGATTGAGGCTATTGTCGTTATTCTGCTGTTGCTACAACTTCTAGTGGAAGACAAAAAGCATCCAACAGTTCCTTCATCTTCTCCTCCTTACTCCTAGAATCATCCAAGGTCCACATAGCTTCACCAATGTTAGCTAGAATGGGCACATCCCAAGGACAGGGCATTGTTGGAAAGAGCTTCTTAACATTGATAAATCATGTAGCAAATTGTTTACATTCAATGTTGAATGCCCTGATTGCATTTTGTAATTCTTAATAGTCATTCATCCTTTTGGCCAGGTTCTTAGTAGTTGATCTTTGATGAATAAATCTTCCTCTGAGAACTTTGAGTTCAACATTTTTAGTCTCAAGATTTTGCTTGGTCTACTTATGGTGCTTGAACTCTACCTTGTACAACAAGTATGAGCTAGCCACCTACTTTTCTTACACTTACCATGACTATCTGGTAATTAGCATTGTCAAGTTTGCATATTGGAGACTAGCAAGATCCATGTATTCAGTCATCTTCTCTATCTATAACTCCTTCATGTAGATCTATACTTTATTATAGGCATCTATCCCATCAATGATAGGTTGTCACACTTCTTTTTCTTGCTGAAGTTACTGGAGAGCCTCATTGACTTTTGCCTTAGCCATCTAAATATGTTTCTTATTAACTTTTTTCTATAGGGCAACCTGATCTCTGTAATAGACCTTAACTCTTTGAAATTTAAGAGCCCCATTCTTCCAGGAGGTAATTTTGATTCGATATTTCTAGCATAATATGCAAACTTCCTCCATGGAGAGATTTCTATTCTTTGTGACTAATCTTCTAAGCTCAATGTTCACCTTAACTAGCTACTCCTACTATTGATGGATAAATTCTTACATTTGTTGTTGCTACACATCAACATTTCATAGGTGATGAATTTTTGCTGTCAATGTCTCATCCTCTAGGCACATCTAGGCCAAGTCCTTTTGAAATGAATATGTCCCAAATTTAGCCACAGATTCATCAAATACAACCATCACTATCACTACCTCAAATTTTTTGAGTCTGTCTTAAAGCTATTGAAAAGCTTCATCTCTTGTTAATACAAGATTGAGGAGTGCGGGATCAACAAAATGAGCCCTTTTTTCAACAACCTCCATAACCAAGCATTGGTTTTGTGCTTGAGCCATTTTGAGTTGCCCTTCTAAAATTATGCACTTTCCCTTTGCTTTAAATAGCTCTAATTGGATTGCTATGATGTTATCTAGAAAATCAAAGATATCTGGCATTGGTTGCTCAGTTCCCACCAGTCAGTCCAATAATTCTTCATGCTGGGCTACACTCAATCTTTCACTAATAGTTTCTTTAGATGTTTGCACATATTTGAGTGCAAAAATGTCTAGTATAGATGTCATAAGTGCATTTGATGTTTTAGCTATTCTATCAGCAACCACTTCTACTATTTTCTACTACCCCTAGTGTTGCATCACCAATACAGTTACCACTTTGTCCTCCTCCAAGTGCATCAAAAAGGTAGTATCATTTCCAAAAATTTCTAGGAATTGTTGTTGTTGCAAGAGAGACATTGTCACCTCTCGGGCATTAGAATTCAACCTCAAGGATAACTACATTATTTAGGCTAAAAAGATTGATCCACCTCCCTCCATCTGGCTAATTATTTGAGCCACTTCATTGAGGTGACTCATTGCAGGTCAGTACATAGATGAATATCCACCACAGGTTTCTGCTTGTAACTCTTGCTCATCTAAGAGGTAGTTTTAGATTTCATGTAAGTGTTCAATGGATGTGCAAGCCTCCACTGTTTCTTGAGTGGGTGGTAGAGGTGGTGGCTATTGCTTCTTTTCTTTCAACATGGCAGAGATCTTATCCTTCATCATCTTAGACCAAGAGGTGATGAGAGTATGCTTGAGTATGTCATTAGCATAGTAGACTATCTGTGTCTTCTTGTAGAGTTTTTTGATCAAATATGGAAATGGCAAGTTTTCCTTCCATATTCATTCTCTTTTAAATGCTTGTCTATCTCTAGAGTGATTCTCTATGGAAGGTTGATGAGACGCGATATCGCATGCACCGCGATATTGCGACCATCGCGATATCGTGGTCCACCACCAAATCTATAAATAAGAGGTGGCACTCCCCTCATTTCTCATCCTAGGCTAGAAGTAGCGAAGCTCTGGCAGTTTGATCACTCTAGAGATAGAATATTTTCCATGTGCCCGCAGTAGGAGTTCCCAAGTGAACAGATCTTTATTCGAGCAGCTTTGTACCTGAACGCAAGTTGTGTACAGCAATAAATGTTATTTCCTACCTGTTATTTATTACATGCATTAGCACGGCATGAGTATGACTTGATTACGAGCATTGATGAATGTGTACGGCTAATCAAGGAATCGGCTACTCATCACGATTAGATTCTCTCACCCTTATCTCCTAGAACGTGGGATGAGTATGACTTGATTACGAGCATCTATGGATGTGTATGGCTAGTCAAGGAATCAGCTGTTCATCACACTTGGGCTAGTTAGGTGCCTCAGTATGACCACTTTGAGCACGTGCGTTACGTGTGGTGATCCCAATAACGATTAGCTTTTGGTAGCCATAGTTGCATAGTTCAGGGTGTGTACGGTAAGTGGGAACGGATGCTGACGCTAGTTAATTTAGACTTAGGACATTAGTTAGACTTAGTTAGTTCTCTCAACCCTTCACCCTTTAGCATAGGAGAAAGACCATAAAAGACCAAAAAAATCATATACCTCAAACTTACTTAACCATACACCATGACAACAACAAGTAAGTCTGGGAAGACAACTAATGATTAACCCCAAGTGTTCCATGGGGTGTTTAGGCATTTAGTTTTTAGAGTTTGACTAGATCATGCATGCTACGCTCGTTTCATATGGTTGAGTGTAGGGGTATCTCGCCACTTATCATTGACGCCACTGTCGGGCACTAAGTGCTTGTGCACCGAATAAAACATAAGGGATATCGCTCACATCATTGTGAGCCTTAACAAACCTTCGGGTTAATCAAGAGAAAATTTATATAACAGTGAATTAGCACACCAATAAAAATTCCTTCTTCTCATAAGAGCAACTCACCACCTAAGGACCACACACAAGATAGTCGGCAAGATAAAACACATAACCAAAATTAACCAAGTCCTAAACAATATAAGATGACATATACTCATCCCGATGAGTATATTCCTAATTTTATTTTTGTTCTCCATCAGGATGAATAGCTACAGTGGAGAGACTTGCAAGGTAACATTGTGTCACCCCCAGATCGATCAATCTCTTACATTTTCTTCCATGCCTTGGCACAGATACGCATGACCGAGCTATATGCTGAATATGTTGCAGAGGATTTTGACATGAGGGATTATTATCCAACAGATGCCCAATGTATGAGAGACTTAAGGCAGGAGAGCCAACATACAATGTCGAAGGGCAAGGCCTCACATGTCCTTAGTGAAATAGAAGATGAGGAACCATTTATCATGGGTTCTTTAGCAAAGGATGTTCCCCCTCCTAATGATGGTGAGGAGGTTGAGTATCAGAACCTATGATCAACGATACATATCCCTGGTTCTAATGCTCATGAACACCAACTATTCACAGAGGGAACAACCACTTATGCTAAGGACGGGCACTTAGATTGTCACCATGATCGGCGCTGTAGCAGCCGAAGAGAAGGCAAGAAACATCGTCATGGTGATGGTTCCCCTTCTTCTTATCCTTCATCCCATCACTCATCCTCTCCTTCCACATTTGGGCACAACCACCATGAACATAAAGGTAAGGATAAAAGTAAGAAGGATGAAAGACCTCGACGGGAAAGTCAAGAGAGAGGACAAGGGCAAGGATGTAGGGAGAGTAGGGAACAACGCAGACATCACAGGCGTCATGAAAGAGATGATCATGATGAGCCCCTACTCACAACCCGAAGTATGCTTGACATTACGGAGGAAGTTAGGATTCCCACACGGCATTTAAAGGATAGCCGGATCAAGCATTTAGACATGAATAATATCCCATAATTTGAGGGGGGATATAATGCAGATCTGAAAAATCATTTACAATCATTTCACGATGCCTGAGTCTTGCAGAATATAGAAAATGAGTGGCAAAAACTTAAGTTGTTCCCAAGGACACTCACCAAAGAAGCAGAGAGCTAGTACCAGTCCTTAGAACTGGAAACCATCAAGAGGTGGAGTACGATGCTAGAACTCTTTAACGAAAAGTATCAAACGTACTCTAGAGTGTCCAATTTACGTAAGCAGATCCAAGGCTGGAAGAAAGGTACACACAAACCCTTGGATGCTACCATGGCCTGTTATTACACATTATTACATCATTGCCTGGGCCATGGGTATGCTCAGCGGGATCACCTTCACCACATCGTGGATGGGCTAAGGAATGAAACTAGAAGAACCCTTGGGACTTACACCCAAGGGAGACTCTCACAACTTAGAGCCCATGAAGTACATAGCTTGTTGGAGCAAGTAGCAAAAGAAGAGGATGAGCTACGCAAAAGGGAAAGTGTGGAAGAGCATAACCATGATCCCTCCCTTCAAAATAAGGGAGTGAAATTTTGTGATGAAGAGGATGAGTCACCAATCGACGAGTTGGTTAATCGAAAAACTTTGCTGATCCAAAAATTAACAACCGAGGTATTGGCCAAAGTAGACCAGATGTGGGATTCCGTAGACTCAAGAATTGAAACAGTATTGAAAATTGTAGAAGAGTCTAAGGTAGAACAAAGTAGTGACAAAGGTAAGAAAAATTGGAGAGACTTATGAAACACCATAAAAATTTCAAGGTCTTGACGGTTCAGCAAAATCTAGCGACTCAGGCGAGGAGTCGCGACAAAGCGCGGCACAGTATAGATGAACTTCAAGAGATAGAACGAAATGATGGGTGCACGGTAGCAAGCCTTCCACTTTGCGAATTTTCTATGTTTCAAAATCTCAACATTTAGCATATTACGCTACATTACACAACATAGCGTAACGTTGCATTGCGTAGCGTAATATCAAAGACAGTCCACCGAAGCATCAAGGATGGCAAACATTCAAGACTTTGACAAACCAACAAAAATCTCAAGGCTTAAGCAATGATCTACAGCATGCTGCGCATTTCAGCGGGTTTTCTTTCCTGGTTAAGGGGCCCATTACACTGTGTTATGCAGTGAGGCATAGTAAAACACCAAAAGAGATTGAAACAGAGGAAGCGCGGTGACAATACTTCAACTTTTGCAGTTTCGTTATTTTACACTAAATCATGCTATGATGCGTAATGTAATGTAATGTAGTGTAATGCAAGTAATAATAGCATAATTTAAACATTAGTAATTCATACACCACGATACGCTCTCTAGCGTATTGCAACGTAATCAAAGGACAGTTTGTTGCCAAAGCTCAAACAGGAATAGTTTACGATGCGCTACACAGCATAGCGCCGCAAGCTCGAACGACAACACATCAAGTTAATGGCATCATGTAAGTTCAGGACACGCATCATCTAAACCACGTTTTCCTCCCAACCCCAATCTTATAAATGATCCAATTGACGAAGATCAAAGGGTTGGCAAAAATTTTCTCTTTCAAGGTTGGCAAGAGAGCAAAAAGAGGATCAGCGATCGTGAGAACACCAAAGGTGATTGATGAGAGCTCTTGATTAGAAATAATCAGCTACCAGATATTCTCCTCGGGGTCTAACTTCCTTGCACCCAGACTGGCTAGAAAAAGGTAGACTGACCCTCGCTCATTTCATCTTTAGATAACTTTCTTACTACTGGCATGTGCTTCGTCCAAACCAAAGCCCACCTGTAATCATTGTATCAAACATATTGTGTTCATAAATTAAATGCCAGATCTTATGATCTTATTCCCTACAAATATAATTCCTTGCATCCTATTTATACAGATTTGGCAATCACATCTAAATCGTTTACATCGTTTTCAATTGTTTTCGGGATTAACAATATTGCATCGCCTTATAAAAAATCTTTATTTTGCCATCAAATTATTACAAAAATTTTGCAAATGAATTAAGTCCCTGCCTGATCGACAAGACCGTTCAGGGCAACTTGGATTCATTTTCTCTCCAGCACGGTCCTTGCACGAATCCGAGGTTAGAACTGTGTACACAGACTTTCGTTTGGTATTTCCAGCAACCGATGTTTTCCGTCGTTACAATTTTTTGGCACTAGAAGGAGGGCCTCCATATCTTATCTGCATTTTATGGGTAGTCTTGTAAGCTGTCTGTACCCATTTTCAATCAATGTAAATGTAATACATCTGAGGTTGTTTACAAAATTGTGTGGTGAAGATCGGTTGCCTCGACAATTCCTTTGGAATCCTACAAGAGAGAAAGCCCCGATTATTATCTTAGTTCGTTTTGTTCTTCCAATCTCTACCTTTATCGTCATTATTTCCGAATCACATAGAAAATGGTTACATCAACCATAGCTATTAACACTGCCAACCTAGAAAACCCGTGGACCATGCAAGTCACACTTCCGGTGGTCAAGCTGCCAACTAGTCCGATGTGACCTCGCCGCTTCCTCAGGCTTCAAAACAAAGAGCCTGCAGGACATGCTCAGTGCAAGGAACAATACAATTTCCTCTATGCTAAGCTAGAGGCAAACCTACCCATGTATCTGCAAGAACTCGAGGAAAAACGAGAGTACGAGTTCATGTACTGCAACGAGAAGGAATTTATTCCTTCACTGAATGCCACTGTGCCCCTGACATATCAAAAAAAGTGGATCCTAGATCAAATGTTGATGGCAAAGACATTGCCAGAATAACTAGAGGTCTTTTTCTGTGATGAAACACTTCACGATGGGAAAGACGATCTAGAATCTCACTCTGAAGGAGGCAGTCATGCTGATTTCACCATGGTCTCTCCCTCCACAATGTTCCACGTAAATCCATTATTCATGGTTACCATGCCTCTGACGTTATCCAATACCAATTGAACCCTACATTCGCTACGCTTACATTTGATTCATGGGTGAAGGTCCCTCACAGATCATTCCCCAATAGGTGCAATTACCTAATCCACCCCATCATATTCCTACACCTGTGTCACCACATGTGCACGCGATACCTACGTTCCAATTACCTACAACACCAACTTTGCTCCCGACTCACACGACAGAGCCTACCACCATAGCATGGTGGGCTCCCAACATGTCTCTTGTTGCCCATCCTGCGCAAATGCACCACCATCCCCACCATCAAAGTCAAGTCCTAAAAATGCTAAACCCAGCTACGGGATCGCTGCTCATGCCCCCGGTTACACAAACAGCATACCCAATGATGCAGTCGACAACAATTGCTCCATCTGCACCAACCACTGGATGGTGGATGCCACAAGCAACACTACCTATAGGGACTGTCCCGATGGCACCGACCATCAGCCAAGCCACTGCCTCCATTCCGCCACCTGGCGTGGCTCCACCCGCTATTCCATAGATGACCTCATCGTGTATAGGCCTGGATCATGCCTTCCAGCTCATTCAAACCCTTACAGAGGAGGTCAAGCATCTCAAGGCTGCTGGTTCTGACACGGTGCAAGTCATGGATTTTTACCATGATGATCCTATTAGTCTAATAGTCCCAGTCCTATTGTTGCCACCTGGGATTCCCCTTCCCCATTTCACAAAGTACAATGGGGAAGGTGATCCCAACGCCCACCTCGTCACTTTTAGGTCAGAGTTCTTATTGCTGCAACAATGGCTGCATATTATAATCCATGTCTTTTCTATGTCCTTAACGGGTAAAGCTTTGGATTGGTATCGAGCACTTCCACGCACTTCCATTTCAACTTTGGAAGAGCTGTTAACCCAGTTTGTGACTCACTTCAAATACAACCTGAAGCCAAAATTCACACTGGACCAGCTCATGGGAGTCAAACAAGACCCTCTCGAGTCAGTCCAAAAGTTCATATAGCATTGGAGCGCCACCTTGAACAAGATCTATGAACCCATCGCGAAGGCCCATCTATTGGCAATCTTCAAGGGAGCAGTCAATGACTTTATTAAGTCTAAGCTGTATTACCTCGTTCCCTGTTCCCTTAGCCAAGCCTTTGCTCAAACTAAGAGCATCCAAGATGCAGTGGAGGCTAGTAAAGATTCGACGTATGTGGTCTACAAAAATTCCCATAGCAAGGGTAAGGATAAAGGCAAAGCCACAACAACGATAGTAGCAGCAGTTGCTGAAGGGGCCAAGAAGAAAAACAAAAAGAACAAGAAAATAACTGTGGAGCCAGTCAAGATGACAACTAGCTCAAATGGTACCAATCAAGAAGCTCCTCCAGCCCCCGAAGCACCTCCACAACCAAGGTCCAAATTTGAGTGTAAAGATCACTCAAATTACGCAACTCTACCTGTGAAACCTTTAGAACTTCTGAAGAAATTATTGGGAACTAGTTAGATCCGACACAAGGCGATGTTCGAGGAGGCTCTGAAACATCACAGGTGCCACTGTGAATTACTCAAGAATCCCTCCTTGGCCCAACCTAATGAACTACCCATTCCCAAGAACTTTAAGCTAGATCGATTCTACGACTACCATCAATTGTTTGGTCATGACACGGACTACTGCTGGGCGCTAAAATATGACATTCAATCTATGCTCGATCAGGGTGACCTGATCTTAGACAACAGTAGTCCAGCTCACCTGGAAAACCAAGCCATGCATGTGTACCAAGACTCGTTAAATAACAATGTAGGGTACACAATTAACGTGATAGGAGTGGAGGGCAATAATCGGGCACAGCCGAAATAACCTTTCGTGTTTCAAACGCATCCTCCGTTCCCCCGAACAACGCATCCATCAGCATCGACGAGTGGTGCTCCAAGTCAATCTCCTAATCCCAACTTAACAAAAAAGGAGAAGGAGGTATGACAGTTGGTACGGCCAAGGACTGTCTTACGCTGGGGTTTCCCAAGCCTGAACCCCTTGCTTCTGTACCCTTGGCCCCATGTTCTAAAAATGGCAAAGTGATGCAATTGCAACCATCTACTCCTAGCCAAAAGAAACACAGCCCTCAGCCAAATTTCACCCCTCCATGAGAAATTCATCTCCTAGGACGAATGGAAGAGGAAAAGGGTGACAAGCAGCCAGATCATGGGTAGAATCTCTTCGACGCCTTTACACAAGTTAAACAGCCTCTAAAACAAAAAAATACAACATTGAGCCTTTATGACTTACTCATGACATCACAGAAACATCGTGAGGCTATGGTTCGTATGTTGACGTCCATACCCATGGACGAAAGCTTGCTAGCAGATGAAGAAGCGATTCATTCCATTATGCTTCCCCCCACAGCTGAAAAACTCGGGTCTTCCTTGTTGATCTTTCGCAACGAATCCATTAAGGATGACCCAGAGAAGGGTTAGGTGACAACGGTGCCCATGTTCATCACCATCTGGTTTGGCCAACACCGAATTTAGAGGGTGCATGTGGATGATGGGGCAGCCACTAATGTCATCCCATATCCCATAGTGGATAAGCTAGGCCTGATCGATTAGATCAGTCCTACCATGACATCATGTTTAAAGTCGTTCAACGGGGCATGAGTGCAAGTAAAAGGCATGGTGCACATCAACTTTGTGGCAGGGGATCAATTCCCCATAGACGCAACGTTTATGGTCATTGAAGAAATGCCTGGTTTCAACTTGATCTTGGGGAGGTCTTGGTTGGCTCAACTGAGGGTAGTTTCATCACCTATCCATCAGGAGAGTCATCTACCCTACATAGGAGGAGAAGTGGTCATCCACAGTGATGAAATAACCCCTCATGCTATTAACAACATAGAAACAGAATAGGGGTTGGAGATCAAAATGTCCGAAGATCAGCCCCCTGTCTGAATACTTGAACAAGCTGAAACAGTGGCTAATGATAGCCTAACTTGGGCTGAACTACCATTCCCAGAGGAAGAATGTGATGTGGAGGAAAAGGG
The DNA here is from genome assembly GCA_015680685.1 of Gnetum montanum. NCBI lineage: Eukaryota > Viridiplantae > Streptophyta > Gnetopsida > Gnetales > Gnetaceae > Gnetum > Gnetum montanum. The sequence goes on along the minus strand of MNCI01015866.1, from coordinate 100,647 downwards.
TGATAAATCCCCTCATCTTTACATATCACCAAAAATAAAAGCGATTAGGAAACAATTACAGGGCTAGCCAGTAAGCTTGGTCATTGGACTGTCATACAGTTTGCGTGTATTTTCTTTCATTATGCTATCCTAGCTTTGTTTTACAAACACTCATCTTGTCTTTACGTTTACGCCTATTCCTTGTGCTCCCACCAGTTGTTCTCATTTACACTTATGTTTTTACGCTCCCACTAGTTATCTTTGTCATCCTTAACTTTATATATGACTAGTCATGTATGCTTTGCACCTAAAATATACACAGCTCGCAATGGCCTTAAACTATTCAGGGCCTGAAATGGCCTAAAACTAATCGGAGCCTGCCATTGCTTAAAATTGGAAATTTAATGTTATTTATCCTTTCACACACCACATATGCCCATGTCCCAAAATGGCCTAAAAGTACCCATGGCCCGAAATGGCCTAAAACTAATCACAGCCTGCCAAGGCTTAAAACTGGTGACTTGGTGTTATTTATTTTCTTCACACATATGTCCAGCGCCTGAAATGGCCTAAAACTATACATGTCCTGAAATGGCCTAAAACTATTTTTTTAAATCATAGTTTACGCTTGAACTAATCAAAGGCCTGAAATGGCCTAAAACTAGTTACCGTATTTACGCTTTGCACCCGAATGATCTAGTAGCCCACAATGACTTTATACTAGTAACCTCATTTACGCTACACACCTAAAACTATCTGCCATTTCTTATACCATCAAAACCTACTTATTTATGCTTTTTATAAAACGAGAACAGCAAAAGAACATCAACTTAGACCAAATTTTCATTGAAGTGTCAAAGAAAAATATTGTCTTTCCCATCATAAAAAAATGAATTGTGACTAGTATAACCACACTAAGCATCTCCTTTATTGCCACTGTCACATGTATCCCTCAACTCAATCTCCACTCCGAGCAAGTCGTCCTCGTAGGGGCCACCTTTTTTAGGTGACATTTCTTCATGAAGGTGTCCCTCCCTGCCAGGCTCTTCTATATGAAGTTGTTTGCCACGACGTTGATTATCATCATTACACTCCATCCCCTGCAAACCCTCTTCATGAGGACCACCATCCACATTAGGTTCGTCTTGCTAAGGAACCTCCTCAAGTTGTTCCTGTAATTAACATAACATGCATATTGATATCACGATCAAAACTAGGTATGATAAAATACATAGTAAAACAACAACTCACCTATGATGGTCCTGCATCGGTAGCAAACGAAATTTATTCTAAGCCAATCCACAGACGTTGCATAATTTCATCCTCAGTAAGCTCAGACCAAACCTCATCTCCTAGATTAGCTTTGGCCTTGATCTTCCCTTTCTTCATAGGAGTCCATCGAGGTGGTTTGGGGAAGAAGGAAGGGATGGTTGTCTCCCCTCCAGGAAGAGGCAGTTTCCTTTCTGGAGAGGCACTCACCGTCACTTGCTCCTGGAACTTTTCAAATGCACTAGAAACACCAATAACGTCGAGGAATAGTTGAAGAGACTGAGCCTCGATGGTAGATTCCCTGTACTGTTGATGATAGACAACACATTTCCACTTGTAGAGATATTTGTGGTCTTTCTACGTCTGCCCCCACTCTTGCACACTCGCATAAAAGTCCTTCCAGTCTTGATTTTTCTAAGTTAGGAGATCCATTTGCATCCGCTGCTCGACTAGTTCATAGCTGGTTTGGACACTGTTTCGGACGACCGTCTAATAACTGGCGTAGTCCACAACAACCATCTGCTAATCCTTGTTTCCCATCCCCTAAGCTTGCAGAAATTCATTCCACGACTTCAACTCCCCCACTTCATCATCTAGAGCCGCCCTCTCTTTCTCTAACCTTTGAAATCTCTTCCAAAGATCTTCGTTTACAATTTGACATTCCCATAAGGAGTAGGTCGAGTGTACTGCACATTTATGCATCTCATCGTAAATGCTGCACGGCACGACGGACGCTTCCGATGAGGGTTCGACGGTGTCTAGATTAATAGGCTCCGATGGATCCCATTCTGAATCGAGCTCCTAATAACATAAAATAGTGGTTAGTCATAATTAGGTACCATAATATCATGATGGAGTAACTTCTGCATAATGATCGTGGTGTACCCACTTCAGGATCGATTTGCTCTAAGTAACTAATGATATCTTAGATGACCCCCTCCATAAAGGTGAATTTATTAAGAAATTCGCCCTAGGATCGAGTTGCCACTGTTGACAAATGTACATCTTGGTCACCTATTATGTAAGATAACTTCCATGTGAGGATGCAATTGAAACATTACGATGACCAAATATAACCTTTAGAAGCAATGGTCTAGAGTTGAGTATGCCATAAAAGTTAGCCTCACAGAGTCACCGATCATTTACCTCTTCTTGTCTGGGCCGAAAGGACTTCGACATCTTCCACTGCTGCTACCTTCTTGCAGGAGGGAATCTATGCATTGCTAGTCGTGTTGACTATAGCCTCTTCTTCTAAGGCCAGGGCCTCCTCCTTGCATCGCAAAACCATAGCCCCTGTTTTAGGGGTTAACCTTTCCATGACCTTCTCCTTCGCTGTCACATGATATTCTCAGTTAACACAAAATTTTGCTCTAATTCGGAAAATTACGACATAAGATTGTCTATATCTAGCATAACTGTAACCATTATTATATTCTTTTGCTTACTTTCTGGAGGATTAGTCCTCCAAAACTTGACTTGCATCTTCTGCCTCGCACCACTTACTGGCTCACCGGACTCCTCTATCAAATGAGGCTTCTTCTGGGGCATCGATGAGTCCACTATCTCATTTTCCAAGCGCTTTCCCCTTGACGCATCACCAATATAGGAAGGGAGCGCACCACCCACACTGTCTTGACCCCGCATTCGAGGTGCCGCCATGTTTTTAGTTGTTACTGACAATGACTCCCTAATTCCTTCAGGAGGGTCCTGCAATCGAAAAATGTTGAAAATATGGGAAATCCATGGTTTAGAGATCTGGCTGCGATCCTGCTGCACCCAGACTCCATTTCTTTGGACTACTAGAAACTCGGCAAAGCGCCGAAGGCAAGCTATAAAAAAGGCAAAATGCACATTAAAACGGGATTCAAGCTTCTTGCGAAGCTTGACCATTTCAACGCACAGGCCTTCAGCAAAATAGCTAGCCCAATTGAATTGTGTCCCCTCCTCCATGACCTCTCACATAATGTGAGCTTGCTCTATGATGAGGAACCTCCCTTGGGAGAGTATCTTGGGGAAGGCCTGGGCTCGGAAAAGGTGGTAGATGGTGTTGGCCACCTCCAACTTAATCCCTTCGGCAGGAATTTCTTTGACCTCCTTCCTAACCCCTAGACATTCCTCTATCTCTTCCTGGTATTTGGCGCTCCTCTTCAACTTTTTCTCTATAGGAAATCCATCAGAGGGGACCCTGAAGAGATCAGCGAATAGCTGAGCGTCAATATCAAAATTTACGTGCATGTTACACACGCGTATGTAGAGATGCTCAGCTTCTTCACTGAAGGAGTTGACTAAGGTTAACATTTCACCCATAGTAACATCAGTGGTTATGGCCAAGAATAGGTCCATTAGTCCAACCTCTCAAAGGTTATTGGTCAAAACAATAGGGGCCGCTCTGTGGCCGAGCTAGCGTTGCGCCTCCTTTATGTCACCGTAGCAGAAAAAGATATTGCTCGCATCGCGACTAGAAGCCATGATCGTAATCTCTCGTGATTCCCTGACTGCACAGATTAAACAATATCCAAGCTGAGATAGAAAATAAAATAAAATAAGACAATTTCATACATCATCGATAGCTGATAACATTGACACAATTCATCATCGTAACAAAGTTTACCAGGTCCGAATGGCAAACGAAATGGAGGGATTTTCCTTCGCACATTGACGACAGTGAGGGAAGGATCCAAGGTCCATTCCTTATCCAGCCATCTGAGATTTTTACATCTAGCATAGAAATTAGCATAGTGGGTCGGGTATTCTAGAATTTCAAACGCTAGTTGTTCCATGAAAGTGGCCCGTACGTTGCTAATAGCTGTAAATTCACCTATAGCCCTTTCAGTCAATGACAAGGTATCATTATTGCCCAGGAGACCACTGTCATTGATAAAGAATCTACATCATAGAAAATGGGCAAATTCTTTATGCACAACGTAAATTTAAATAGTAGTTAGCACATTGACACACATCGAAACGACACAAATCTAGATTCCTACCCGCTGGCGTAATACATGGTACTAGGTGGATTCTGGAAATAGGTTGTGAGGTGATGGGCCACGAATAGAGTATTGTAGGAGTGATAGGAGTTGAACCTGGCACCTCCCATATCCAACTCAAAATCCTTAAACCTTTGGCACTTTATTCGTGGTCTTGCACCCACGCAGTCTCAATCATGCCTTCCATCAGGAACCCCAAGACGCCCTACATTAAACCGACCAGTAGCATCTTCAAAATGGCAGTAGCTACATCGCCTGGTAGATGCGACTAGAAGATTATGCTATAGTTGCGAAGTAGAAATTGTAGGAACCCCTGCACACCCCTTATGAACCACATCGCCTCCCCCTTTATACGAGCATGAGAAGGAGGAACATTGGCTGCGAGGACATGCATGTAGCAGAGAATGCCCACAATGTCCAAAATGATTAGGACGAGCTTTAGCATAATACTATATAGTAACAAAAAAAACATACTACCATTAGGCAAAACATTTAGACATGAACCTTTTTTACGCTAAATTAGGATCTTCCTAATTCCCTGAAAATTACAGGTTCCACTGGAAAAGCATGGTCAGAATCGCCCAAACCCTTGCAATAGCTTAAGGTTTGTCTCTAACAACGGCGATGAAAACTAAACTGCGTATCGTTTTAGCATAACATGTAACCATTATGGGAATAAAGGAAAAGAGAAAAAAACCTTGATTATACTATCCACTAGCTGTAACACCTAAGTTTTTTCGATTATACACGACGTTCGCTCAGTCTTACTCAATGTTACCTAAACCCTTGGAACGATATGAGGTTCATCTCCAATCGAAGACAAAGGTATTATAGCAAACCGCAATGGCTTAGCCCACGTAAACAGATATTAACGCTCAACACAACATGTGCATTTAGAAAAATAACATACAATCACGAAGCCATAACAAATATAACAATGGTACAAAAGGCTGGATGACGACTTACTGGTTCAACGGGGTAACTTCCCAAAGCTCAACCCTGGCTTGTGAAGCCCGCTGCAAACTCTCTTACACTTCATTAATCCTGGCTAGTTTAGCGTTCTTTCCCTTAACCTTTGGTACCATGGTTGCAACCGAATGAGTTTTCGAAAAATCACTTGTTTATGCCTCGCTTCTGCCCCTCTTCTGCTATAGCCAAAATCCAAATTCGCTATATCTGTAACCTGTTTCAAACATGAACCATCAGTTTATAAACAAAATGCTTGAAACTAACTTCTCTTTCTACCCGATCGATGCGAAACTTTCCCAAAACACCGATGTCAGTATGACATGAAACACGAGGATTAGGACATTAATTTCGTAGATATCATGTAGATTGTGGTCCAAAATAACCCTAAACTAATACATTTATCATCTCATAATCCGGCCGCATTAACTACGGTTTGTACAGAAATTCAAATTTCACGACACGCTAGACACACCACATTGCACCTTCCATTTTATTTCATATGCCAGCATCTAGGAAGCTGAGCTCATCATGGTTTTACAGACCAGGCATATTTGTAATGGTCCACTAAGACCCTAAACTGGAAGCCTCCTTAATATGAAACCCTAATGCAATGAAAACAAAAACAAACCCTTATTTCTCAATAGATTGGCCGAAAAAGATGTAACTTCCCTTTTTTGGCATTTTTGCAGGGTGATTTGCAAATGGACACAGATTTATCCACACCATTATCCTTAACAAGCCCATACAGGGAGACTGTTAAACGGCTTAATTGCACGCTAATAGAAATAGATCCTTCCCTTTGTGACGCAACTATAGCAACATTGGAAATATCTCCAGATTGGCCAGAACATCTAGCCCGAATGCTAGACCTGGAGGCTGGCGATGTGATCGAGGACCCTCTCCCTGTGGTTATGCACAAAGGAGAAAATAAAACTCTCAGGGTTAGTTCCCTCCTAGACTGACAGACATAGAGTGACATTACACAGGTGCTCCAACACAATGCTGTTGTATTTGCATGGTCATGCGAAGACATGCCAAGACTAGACCCGAGATTAATATAGCATAACATAATTTTAGACTCACGCATCAAAGCAATTAGATAGAAAGCATGAAAGATTAAGCCAAAAATCACGTTAGCAGTGCGTAATGAAATCACCAAGCTATATTAGGCTGGTTTCATTCGTGCGGTCAATTACTCAGACTGGGTGTTCAACATCATAGTTGTTACTAAGAAAATGGGAGGCATACACATCTTCATAGACTTCTAGGATCTAAACAAAGCTATGATTAAGGACAATTTCCCACTACCAAGTATCGACCAACTGATCGACACAACAGCTGGCCATGCGCTTTTATCCTTTATGGATGGTTTCTCAGGTTATAATCAAATTTGTATTAATCCAGAGCATCAATTGACCACAACGTTCATAATGCCCTAGGGGACCTTCTATTACACTATGATGCCCTTCGGGCTAAAAAATGCTAGGGCAACGTATCAATGAGCCATGACATACATCTTTAGTGACTACCTTTTAGGGAGATTGAATGACTACGTAGACGACATAGCTATCAAGTCTATAAAGTCTGAAGATCATTCAGAAGACCTGGAGTTAGTCCTTAAACGATGTCTTAAGCATGACTTATGGCTCAACCCAAAGAAATGCGTATTTGGAGTCAAAATCGGATGCATGTTAGGGTTTGTGATATCAGAGACTGGCATCCGAGTCGACCTCGACAAGGTCAAAGCCATCATCGATTTAACACCACCTACAAACCTCAAAGAACTACGTGGGTTGCAAGGCAGACTACGGTTCATCAGGCGATTTATTTCCAAATTACATCCCATACAACACCTTCTTAAGAAGGATGTTAATTTTGAAAGGATCGATGACTGCCAGCATGCATTTGACGACTTAAAAAAGGAGCTACAACATTTACCAACGGTTTTTCCGCCACAAAGGGATCAACGTTTTTACATCTATCTAGCTAACTCAAACGTGTCTATAGCTGCGTTACTTTGCCAAAAAAGGAACGATGGGTCAGAAGCCCCTATCTACTACCTTATTCATGCTCTATTTGTGTATGAAACAAGGTACAATGAAGTGGAGCGTAACTATTTCACGTTAGTTTTCGCACTTAAAAAAGGTAGGCATTATCTTTTCCGTAGTCAGGTCAACATAATTTATAGAAGCAACGTTCTGCGAGCTATCTCAAACAGCTTATATGAGAGTAGTAGGATAGCTCATTGGAAGGCCATCACAGCAGAATTTGATTTACATTATGTCGACCAATCATCCATCAAAGGTCAGGCTATAGCTGACCAGCTAGCGACATCGCCCACTAAAGATCAAGCTACGATAGAGCCAAAATTCCCAGATGAACATGTACATAGTATAAGCCTTGTTCCGACAAGCCTCGAAGTGACGTTATGTTTTGACGGAGCTTCAACTACTAGAGGTGGTAGTGCTACCGCCGTCATTACTCTTACCCCTGAGGATGTGCACCCATTGGCTTCCCTCATGGTTTTCCCTTGTACAAACAACATGGTAGAGTATGAGGGGCTCCTTAGAGGATTGTTGACAGCCAGAGAACTCAATGTTCAACACTTGGCAATCTAAGGTGATTCGATGCTCATCATCAACAAATCACAGGAGTCTACGCCTGCAAAGCTATGCATGTACAGCCCTATTATGATATGGCTAAAGATCTCCTGAAACAATTTGTGACAATCGATGCCTAACACGTGCCATGTAATGAAAACGTTGTTGCCGATGCGATGGCAACACCGGCAATAAATGTGCCACCACACTTGTTTCCCACTTGGCCCGCTTTAATGATAGAATGTGCAGAGCCTGTTATTCAAGAGGAGTAGATTTCTTCATTAAATGCAGAAGGAATGTTAGAATGGTATGAAAACATTAAAACTTACCTTCTGCATGGCAAACAACCACACGAGCTAACACATGCACAAAAGGACGCAATGCGCAAGTGTGCCAGGTAATACGTCATTAGCCATACCACAACCTAGCCAACTAGTTTACACCAAAGCAAGGTATCAATTATATGATGATTCATTTACCCTTGCTAATATATAATTGTGTTGTGTGTGCAGATGGCGGACATACAACAACGGATTGGATCTGGAGCAAACACTTGGAATGGAGCAGCGTTGAAGCAGATATGCAAGGAGCAGGATCGATGGCACTCTTATGGATGGACAATGAAGGTGCAATCTTGGCGTTGGCAGTAGCAACACTTCTTTCTCTCTCTATTTCTCAGCTACCAACTAAGGCCTGATGTCATTGTAATAAGGTGTTCACCCTTTTCGTCATGAACACCAGTTTTGTCAAGTCTTGTAATAATGATCCGTTCACATGTCATCCCATTAGTTCCATTCCCCTCAATAATTCCATACCTACCTGATATTATTGTAAGGAACTCGAGGATGAGTTTTCATTCATTCATGGGGGTATGATGAGATGTGATATCACATGCACCGTGATATCGCATACGTGATATCATGTCATCCCCTGCGATATCATGTACGTGATATCGCAATCTGTCATCAAATCTATAAATAAGAGGCGGCACTCCCCTCATTTCTCATCCTAGGCTAGAAGTAGCAAAGCTCTGGTAGTTTGATCACCCCAAAGATAGAATATTTTCCATGTGCCTGTAGTAGGAGTCCCCAAGTGAACGGATCTTTATTCAAGTAGCTTTGTACCTGAATGCAAGTTGTGTACAACAATAAAGATGAGCTTTGTGGATAAACCTTGTAGTGCATGGAATAGGTTTATTAAATGTTATTTCCTACCTGTTATTTATTACATGCATTAGCAAGGCATGAGTATGACTTGATTACGAGCATTGACGAATGTGTACGGCTAATCAAGGAATTGGCTACTCATCGCGATTAGATTCTCTCACCCTTGTCTCCTAGAACGCAGGATGAGTACGACTTGATTACGAGAATCTACGGATGTGTACGGCTAGTCAAGGAATCGGCTGCTCATCATGCTTAGGCTAGTTAGGTGCCTCAGTATGACCACTTTGAGCACATGCATTACGTGTGGTGATCCCAGTAACGATTAGCTTTTGGTAGCCACAGTTGCATAGTTCAGGGTGTGTACGATAAGTGGGAACAGATGCTGACGCTAGTTAATTTAGACTTAGGAAATTAGTTAAACTTAGTTAGTTCTCTCAACCCTTCACCCTTTATCATAGGAGAAAGATCATAAAAGACCAAAAAAATCATATACCTCAGACTTACTTAACCATACACCGTGACAACAACAAGTAAGTCTGGGAAGACAGCAAATGATTAACCCCAAGTGTTCCATGGGGTGTTTAGGCATTTAGTCTATGGAGTTCGACCAGATCATGTGTGCTATGCTTGTTTCATATGGTTGAGTGTAGGGGTACCTCGCCACTCATCAAAGGTTAATGGGGAATTTCTTGCTTAAAGTAGCATACGCATGAGTGGAGAAGGCTATCAACTTGTTGGGCCTCATCATCAAATTGAGGTGATAGGTCTCTATCTTGAAATATATATGCTTTGTTAGTGTGAGCACACCAAACTTCTTATGGTCAACCCTAAACAACATTGGGCCCCTCCCTTTTTATCTTTGGATCTACTTGCATTGACATTTCTACCAAATGGATGCCAAAATTACGTAGACGAAGAGCTTGCATAATTACTTTTATAGAGTAAGACACCTAAATGTCCTTGATTTTCATAGTGGCTCTTAGATTTCTGCTATTCTAAAAGAGATATGTCTATCCTATGTACCACTCCCCACTGGTAGTGATAATTAGCCATATGGAATATCTTTGCAATTGTATCTTGAGTTTTGGTGGAGCATTTTCCAAGAATGGTTAAAAGTTCAATTCTTGGAGAACTAATCGTTAGAGGTTGCAAGGCTTGATCATGTTTAGGTAGGCTTGTGTCACTATGACCTCAAGTCTTGGTACAGGCTTTTGTGCCTTTCCTCTTTCGAATTGTTCTGTTGCAACCTCTTCTTCTGGAATTTGTTGGATAGATTCCACTTCAAGCTTCTCCTGAAGAGGTCCTATTACATGAGTTTTTGCTACCTACTCTTGAGCTTGTTCTTGCTATTCCCTTCTAGTTCTAGGTTGTTTGTCCCTCGGCTATGATGGTCCTCCTTCCTACAGGCATTTTGTTCTAGGTGCCATTTGTAATCACAACATGACCAAGGATTAGCATCTAATGTGTAACTTTGAAACATTGGGAATACCTTATCTCCTGGGGTAGTTACACTTGGCTAAGTTTTGATCATGGACAATTTGATCATTTAAATATTATTTTATTATTATTTTAATACTAATAATTAATTTTTAGATTACCAGAGTTTGTTGGAAGGGTTAAACTCTCAAAATTGATGATTTAATATTATTCTATTTATTAATCCTTTGGGGAAGTTAGAAAAATTTTGAAAACTTTTCATTAGAAACCTTAAAGTTTGTGGCCACCACAACTAAGAGCTTACCTTCAATAGCTACAAGGGCAATGAATGGAGTAAGTTGGACAAATGGTGTGAAAGATATGGGCTCTGGAAGGTTTTGGTCTCTAAACAATTGCAAAAATTCCCCTTCCATTTGAAAGAAAATGACAAAAAATTTCAAAGTGTTGGGCTATATTTATAGAATTTTTGGGTTGCATCAAGTAGGCTTAGTTGCTAGGGTTGAGTCAATGCAACTGACTACGTCGACTAGGCCTAGTTCACGCAACCATTAACCACCATTGACTTGGTCATAATTTGAAAAATACAAGGAGTTTTTGAATGAAATTAAGGGCAAATGAAAGCCTGAAAAGCCAAGAACATAATGAAAACATTAGAAGAGTGTGTTAAAATTAAGAAAATCGAGAAATAATTAGAGAACAATATTTTATTAAGAAGAATACCTTTAAGGAGCACATAGTTGGATGCATAATAGGGCGCATGAAAGATTTGGATTGCAACAATGTCTAAGTGTAAGGAACTTAACTAACCAAACCACAAGATATGTAAATGTGTTCTTCCCATAATGGAAAATGCCAGTTTTTCCCTTGCATAACCTCAACCAAGGATTCTGTGGGCTCCAGAGTTGATTAATTGTTACGAAAAGTTACGGACCAACCCTGAACAATCTATCTAGGAATTCCAACACATCAAAATAAGACATTGGACAAAAACATGGACAATTTTCAATGAGGTGAGTTATAAATAGCATTAATGGATGAGATAGAGAATGGAATGGAATTCCTAATCATGGTCACATGAAGTCCCTTGTGGAACATGTGGTTAAATGACGCAATAAAGTCCAACCTTAGTCCAGACCAAAACCAAGCACTTTTAATGACTTCACATCACCACTCTAGGACCAGTCCACCTCCTCAAGACATAAGAATGCTCCCACAGATACCACCATTCCTTATTAAAGAATAAAAGAGAAGTAGGAAGTGAGAAGGGCCTTAGTTAGAGGGGATTTTAAACATGGGTGCATGTTATTCTAGTCCCATAACAAGCCCATTTTTTTGTTTAAGGGATGTGCTTTAAATTTGCATCCCTTCCTTTTTTATTATTTTTTATTTTTTGTATTTTTTGGATGGAAACCACACCATGCAAAGACTTATTCAACTTCTTATTATTGGTCAACATGGAATGGTAAGAAGTCCACAAAAATAGACATGCACTCAAGCAACTAGAGAGGCACAAAGACTAGAGAATCCCCTTGAAGTCAAACCCTTTTCAAACCTTTGAATCTTTCTCAAGCTTGGAAACTACCAACATCACCAATTTGTTAAAGTTTTATTAATGAAAAAGGAACCTTATATTTCAAAAACTAGGAAAACCATAGAGTTTGTGGATGGGTGGATAACATGGACTCACTACTTGTTTCATAAAAAAGAAATGACACCTTAGTTATTAGTCATCAAAATTCAAAAATTAAAACCAGACATTAGCAAACAAAAACATTAAGTACAAACCACCATTAGTAACCAGCAATAGCACCACTATGTCATCGTGGAAGTACGATACTTTATTAGCAAAAAATAATCATAAAATCACACCAAAATAAAATAAAACATATAAGAAATTGTAAAATATTAAAGAAAGATAAAATGTACTAATGATGTTGTAAAAAAAATTGGAAAATTTAATAAAGTAAAAACAACAAGGTGTAAGATAAAGAAGTTGTAAAACAAAGAGTTGAAAAAATAACAAAGTATAAAACAAAAACATGAAAAATAAAAAAGGATGAAAATTGAGGAGAAACTAAATAGACTAGCATGGATGACCATCTCCTCCATAACTAAGTTGAAAGGAGGAGATCTAAAAAATTGAGTATGGTTGTTCATCAAATGAGGCATTGCTTCCACTAGCTTACTTAGGCTCATGGAAAGGTTTGACTTGCTACATGTTCACTAGCTACCTTATGTTTGAGCTCTTAGGTTTGTAGATCAACATGGCCCTATAAGGAAAAGTTTCATAGATAATATAAGGCCCCTCCTACAATGTTTAGAACTTAGTTCATTGAGGTATGTGTGTGGAGTTCTAGTAGAGAGCCTTATCTCTAGCTTGAAATTTTACTTTCCTTCTTCTAACGTCATGGCACTTTTTGTTGAATGCTTTGTCTACTTCATTCTAGGATAAAGCTACTAATCAATTTTCATCTAGCACATTCAGGTTGATCAATCTCTCTTTTTGTGCTAGGATCAAGTCAAGGTCCAAGTCATAGGTTGTTGAAAGTATACAAAGCTCACATTGAATAGGAAGTATTGGTAATTTTTTGTATACTAGAGAATAGGGAGAGTAGCCTATAGGAAGTTTTCCTATTGCGTAGTATGCCCCAAGGGCATCATTGAGTTTTGCACTCTAGTCTCTTCTATATTTGCTAATAGTTCTTGTTAGGATCCTTGTGACCTCCCTATTCATAAGTTCTACTTGACCATTGGCTTGGAGGTGGTAGGATATTGTTAGTTTATGTTTAACCCCTAAGAATTGCATAAGGTTGCAAAAGGTAGTGCCTGTAAACTGGGTTTTGTTGTCAGAAATCAGTGCACGTGGCATTCCAAACCTGTTCATAACATTTTTTGGATAAACTGCATAGCGATGAATGATGTACAATGGATGATGGCTACTACTTCTGCCCATTTTATTTAGTAGTCAATGGCGATGATTGTGTATGCCTTTTCATTTAACATGGGTATGATGGAACCCATGAAATCAATGCCCCATATGTCAAAGGATTGCAATGGTTAAATCCAATGTTGAGGTTCCTCCATTTGAGTGGCCATCCCACCATCTTGTTGATAACATTCACAAGAGTGAAGAAATTGGTAGATATTCCTAAATATGGTTGGCCAATAATACCTTGCAATTAGGATCTTAATGGCCGTGCATCTTCTAGCATAGTGGCTCCCATAAGAACCCTCATGAGCATCTTGGAGAACATGTAATTAATGAGCATTAGGTAAACACTTACAAACCAAGCCATCGGTGCACACCTTGTAAAGGTGTCGATTAATTTTTATGAATCATTTGGCCAAATGAAGATACTGTTGTTTCTTCTTGTAGTCCAGATCTTGTGGCATCTCTTGAGTAAGAATATAAGTGAGGATGCCATCATCCCATTTTAGTTGAATGGACATTTGTTCATTTATTATGGTTGTTTTCGCCTTTATGGCATCTCTTGAGTAAGAAGATAAGTGAGGGTTTAATCGCCTTTTTGGTTGTTTTCGAGGTTTCATGGAGGGGTTAGTGTAAATCCTATGTTGGTATATCCTAGGATCTATTCCAGTTAACTTGGGGTATGACCAGGTGAAGGATTTTGACCACTTGTTTATCACTTTTAGCTGTCTTTCTTTTTGTTTGGGAACAAGTCTTACATTGATGATCATCATTTTTTCATTTTCTAGGATCATATACTCCAAACCGGTGGGCAATAGTTTCAAATCTAGGGGCTCTTGTTTAAATCTCTTAGGAATTTTGAACTTCCCCCAGTTGATGTTTTCAAGGTTAAGGCTTGGAAGTTGGAAATGAACTTGCTCTAGTGTGTCTATGCTTTCAAAGTAAGCACTAGTTATCCCCTAGTTCCATACACATTAGTGAGTTACTCTCTTGATCAGCCATCAGCCACTCGGTGTCTTCTTATCATGTGGCTACTGCATACAGGCATTTTTTTTATATTAATATCTTATGCATACTGATTACATGCAGGCAATGCTAAACTTTGCATAACCCATGATCTCTGCACGCAATTGCACCCTATGTCACTGTATGCAATGCATGGAACTTTCTTCTTCTTGATCTTTCCAAAAGTGTTCTTCTTGGATATTTCTAGGGAAAGATTACAGATTCCTAGGCATGCATCTATACTACTTAGCCATACTCCTTCCATTATTATTAGGAACTCCCATTTACCATCGTTCACTTGTATTACTAGGAAATTAGCTGGATACAAGCACCCACACATAGTGGTAACAATGTCCTCCACTAGTTCCAAGGGGACAATGATGGACTGGTTGGCCAACTCTAGTCGAATATTTCTCTTCCTTAGTGGAGGTAGGTTCCAGGATTTGTACATCTCTTGTGATATTAAGTTGACTCTGAAACCTGAGTCGAGAAGAGCTTTACATGGTTCATTCCTAGCGACTTGGAGATAGATTAGAGGCTTCTTGGATCAGAGAATTTCCTAGGAAGGTGGCCCACCTTAATCCAATCAGTAACGACATGTGTTAACATAATCATATGTGTTGAGCTTGATGTTTGGATTGAAGGAAGTCCTAAAGCCTTAATTAATGGGGAGGCATTCAAAGGTTTAAGTTCTTGTGGTTGTGAGGCCTTGGTTGGACTGTTGGTTCCGAAGAAAGGTCTTCTCTTCATACGGTTGTTAAAACTAGTAGTGGGTTGAAGATTCACAACCCTTGTAGCATTGCGTTGCTGCAGTTGAGTGTGGAGTTCCCCTTACATCGCTGGAGTGGATGGTAATGGAGCTATCGATGTGAGAGTTGCGGATGGATTTGGAGGGTGGTATGTCTATGGGTTATCTCCCCTAGGAGAAGGAGTTCTATAATAATCTCAAGTTTGATAGTGATGTTGTGGTGTCATGTGACCAACATAGTCACATGGAGAGATTGGCTACTACATGTAGTAGCCATATGGATCTGGTTGCTGGTAGGGGTATTGTTGCCTTGGTGGTGGCATCCCCCATGACTATGGTTATTACCACTATTGATGTTGCTCAACAGGTTGCGCTAGATTTCCACTTGGATAATATGTTGAAGGTTGGTGGAACTACCTTGGGTTACCTTGGGGATATGGTAACCGTCAGGGTGCTTACCATTTATTAAGTCATGGATTGAGTGCATACATCCCATACTCTTGTAAATGTGAGATCACTAGGAAACATCCCTTAGGATGATCGTATTAGCATATCTCACATCCACCATCACTGTCCATTTTTGAATCCACAACCTCTTTAGTGATGGCCATTTTTCCCTTACCTTTGTTACGTGCATTGTCTACTTCTCTCTTTTTCTTTTTGTTATAGTCACTACCTCGCTCCTTAGACTCCTCTATGATTTTAAGAACAGTTTCAAACCTACTATCTAGGGAGTTCCACATTTGATCTACCTTTGCTGATACTTCTATTGTTAAATTTTGGAGCAGCAAAGTTTTCCTATTCACTATCTCTTCGAGTGGTGACTCTTCCTCCTCTTCACAGAATCTCACTCCCCTTTTTCAGAGGGAAGGATCTCAGTTGTCTTCTTCCGCACTTTCTCTCTTACGTAGCTATCCTTCTTCCTTGGCTACTTGCTCTAGAAATCTATGAACCTGATGAGACCTAAGCTTTGATAATCTTCCTTGGTCATAGGTTCCAAGGGTTCTCCTTTTTTCATGCCTAAGTCCATCCACGAGATGGCATAGTTGATCCCACTGCAAATAACCATGGCCAGGACAACGATGTAATAACGCATAATAGCAGCCCATGGTAGAATCCAAGGGTTCATGATTTCCTTGGTTCCATCCTTGGATTTGATTTTTTAGGTTAGACACTCAGGAGTACATTTGATAATTATCATTAAATAGCTCTAACATTGTACTCCACCTCTGAATGGATTCTAGTTCTAAGGACCGGTACCAACTTTCAACTTCTTTCACTAGTGTCCTTGGGAACAACTTTAGTTTTTGCCATTTTTTTCTATGTTTTTCAAGGCACATGCATCATGGAATTCCTGTAAATGGTTTTGAGGATTAGTGTTGTATCCCCCTTCAAATCGTGGGATATTGTTCATGTCTAACCTCTTGATACTACTATCCTTTTGATGCCTTGTTAGAGCTCTTACGACCTTTGTTATATCCAACATGTTTCTGGTTGCAAGTAGGGCTTCTTCGTGGACATCTCATTCATAGCTTCTGTGATGTCTACATGGTTCCCTACTCTCCCTTCTTCTATGTCATGATTCCCTAGAGTGCCCTTGTCCTTGTTCTTGACTATCTCGTAGATGTTTTTCACTTTGTTTTCCTATATCCTCATGGTTAGTTTCCTTATGATTGTGTCTGGACGTCAAAGGAGACAGTGAATGCAATGATGAAGGTGAAGAAGAAGGAGAACCATTTCCATGACGGTGTTTTCTACCTTCTCTTTGGTGGCCTTGGTCTTGATTGTAATTACGATCAGAACGTCCACCCTTATCATGTGTTTATGTTCCCTTGTTGAACACTTCATGTTCGTGGGGATCAGAACCAGGGTTGTGAACCGCGGAGTGGAGGTTTTGATACACCACCTCTTGACCATCATGAGGAGGGGGAACATCATTTGGTGGAGAACCTGTTGAAACTGGTTCAGCATCCCCAATTTTTCTTAAAATGTGCAAGGTGTTATGGGGCCATTTACCCTTCAAGGATGCATGGTAACTCTCCTTTCACAAGTTCTATTGATGTTGCACTTCTGTGGGATGATAGTCCCTTGTGTCATGATCACATGCAATGTATTCCACGTATAAAAGTGACATGCCTATTCGTGTGAGAGCACGAAGGAGCATGTTGGGGACTGATCGGTCTAGAGGCAATACTATGTTACCCTCCAAGTCTCTTCAATCCAGTTGTTCATCTTGGTGGAGGATAAAGGTGAAATCAGGTACATACTCATCGTGATAAGTATATACTACCCAAAATTGTTGAGGAACTGGCGGATCTTGATTATGTGTTATGCCATCGACTATCTCTTGTGCTAGTCCTAGGTGGTGAAGTGCTCTTGTGCACAGAAGAATACATTTTCATCTTGTTTGGTGTGCAATTTATCGTTATCTTATATTTTCTTTAATCAACACTAAGGGTTCATTCTAACATTCCAATGATATGGATGATTTCCTATTTTCTATGTAGCACACAAAAAACTAAGTCCTCGGCAACGGTGCTAATGGTGAGTGACGAGGTACCCCTACGCTCAACCATACGAATACAAGCGTTTCACACACAATCCAGTCGAATTCCAAGGACTAAGTACCTATGTGCCTTTGTGGAACAAGGATGGGTTGGTTGATCATTGTCTTCCCAAACTTACTTGTATGTCATGATTGTATGGTTAAGTAAGTTTGAGGCATATGATTTTTATAGCTTTTATGTTTTTATGTCCTGCTGCTAATAAGGGAGGAGAGAGAGAGATAAATAAGTGACTAATTTAACTTAACTATTGATTAACTAGGCTTTAAACTAATCTTAACACTAGTATCCATTCTCACTTTCCGTACACATCCTTAACCAACGCAACACTACTGGGATTACCAAACGCTAATTGTTACTGGGTTACCAAGTGTTACATGCATGCTTGAAGTGATCGTATTATGTGTGCTAATAATAGAAATGTAAAGTGCATAAAATAAAATAAAATAATAAAATAAAGTAAATGCAAAATAAAATAAAATAAAGGAAATGAGTAAGAAAAAAAATCTCAAGTGCTGCAAGGATGAATCCAAGAGCTCATCTTTATTGCCATACACAAGGTGTGCTCAGGTACGTAATGCTTGAATAAAGATCCATCCACACTTAGACCTCCTACTATGGGAACTTGGCTAGAGTTTCGCTACTTGACTCCTAAAAGACTTCCTCTTCTGAATTTTTCTTCTTTATTCTTCTTCTTCCTAACTTCCCTCTATTGTGTGCTTGGGCACTGTATTTATAGGCTTGGGAGAAACTACTCTCATAATTACAAAAACTACCACTCTAATTTTAGAGAAACTGCCCCTCTAATTTTAGAGAGAAACTGCCACTGTAATTTTAGAGAAAGTGCCCCTCTAATTTTAGACATACTTCCACTCTAATAATAACCATTCTAATAATTAGAGTAAGTTCTTTAATAATAACCACTCTAATAATTAGAGTAACCGCTCTAATAATAACCACTCTAGTAATTAGAGTAACTGCCCTAATAATAACCACTCTAATTATTAGAGTACATGCTCTCATCAAGAGGGATGATTATTGGGATGTTAACCTTGATAAGGTGGTGTTGATGTCAACCTCACCCATGCTAGGCATGGGCCCATGATTTACTAGTCTGATTTGAATAAGGATTCTTTCAATGAGAGGTATCATGCAACCTTTAAATAATTGTCATCCATTAATAGTATCTTACAATAAGGTTAAAAAATTTACTACCACACTTCTAAGTGGAGTATTAAACAAATAAGTTACTATGTTCACTCCTTTAGAAATCACACATATTACAAGTTGTTTGTAAGTCAACCTTGTTTATTACAAATTGCACATGTTACACAAGTTTATGTCTTATCACAACATTAAAAAGTTTACTACCACACTTCTAAGTCGAGTATGAACTCATAGAATAATTTATTACACCTATTAGTAAAGAAAGAAATGGAATCCCAACCTTCCCAACCATAAGATGAGTGTCTAACCACTACCCTAAATAAATTACATTAGAATAGAATATTTATTCCATGTTAATTAACTTTTCATAAATTGTCAATGACATCTTGTCTTTTGATTTTTTGAAAATTTAATTTTTAGGTATGCTAACCAACCCATACAAGTGGCAACACATAGCACTACTGTTGTTGAGGGGTGGTGGAGAACATGGTGGTAGTTATGCCAGGTGTTACAGGAGTTACGTAATGGCCTAGGTGGTGGACATAACCATCATAATAATAGCAAGCATTGTGGTGTTGGGAATTACATGGAACGTGGTGGTGGTTACACTAACATGAGGGTGGTGGGCATAACCACTAGGTGCATGGCTATAATGGGAGGCCAAAACCAAAAACAAAGGATCATTGGACAAGCTTTCCTCAATCCAGAAGACTCCTCTCTCCTACTAGGAAATATTTTAGAGATGATAAGTGTAGGATCTGTAGAGCACATGTCAACAATAGTGCATGACAAACAATGCATGTGCATGGTAGGCACATTGTCAAAAAGCAGATGTACAGTGTAGTGAATAATGTGCACGGTAGATGCACTGTCAAAAAGCAGACACGTGGTGAATTGAATAGTTGTGGCACAGGAAAGCAACAGCAACAGACAAGCTTGCAGTGGCACATCAGCTCTACAGCATGACATCAACATTGTAGGCATCAAAAGTAGTGGAGTGCATGAGGTTCTATTTTCCTCTCTTCCAATAGTGACATTGACAACAACAAGGTTGGTAGTGCATTAACTATATGCACATGAACAATGATGCATAGCATCAACTCCAATCATCAATAGTAACAAATTATAGTAGCGAATAAGGAGTTGTAGCATGTTCCAATTGTGAATGGTGACCGAGCTCTCTCTCTTTGGCTAGCGAAGGTGGTAATCAGCAGGCATATGACCCGCAATGTCAGAGATGCATTAGAGACAACCAGTAGCATTACAATGGCATGTAGCAGATAAAATGGTAGTGCATGGTAGACAAAATGGTGGTGCATGTAGACAAAATGGTAGCATGTGGCAGATAAAATAGTGGCAAAATCTCTCTCTCTCTCTCTCTCTCTCTCTCTCTCTCTCTCTCTCGATGGCATTACTACTATGTGTCTCTCAGCAACAACGCATTGCAGATGGCAACATACACTACAGGCGTCACCGAGACATTACAAATGGTGATAGTATCCATGATGGTGGTAGCATGCGAGAGGTCTCCTTCTGAATAACAATGGCCTAGGGTTCTATGCTAGTATTGGTAGGCAGCGCGGTAGTGGTAGACAAGTCAATTGCCTAGCCAACAGCAACAAAATATATATATCTCTCTCCCTCTTTGGTGGTGTTTGAGGTCTTCTTGCTTGGCAGTGGGTACCACCAGTAGCAACGGACCGGCAACAATAATAAGAGACTAGGAAAAAATTTAAACTCACTAGTTACTATATTTTCATTAAGTCTTGAAGTTCAAGGCTATTTTTCAATTTAAATTCTCCCTACTTTTTACTTTAATTTATTTTGTTTTGAAATGTCACATAGCCCTCTATAGCTAAGACTATTCCTAGGTTTTTGTACCCATATAAAAGATGCCCTAGGTAATAGTCTCCTCAAATGAGTTTCTTTTTTCCAGTGTTAGTGCATCCAAAATTTACACATCAACAAGTGTATGTTGGGATGTTGAATTTAAGGTGGTGGTTATTAGTAAATTTTCAATCCCAACTACTACATCCATGTGATCCTAACTACTCCCAACTACTATATCTAGGTGGCCACAAATTCACAACAACTATCTCCTATAAAAAAAATAAAGCCACATGATGATAAACCACCTTGTCTACTAAGATGAAGGAATAAATAGAGATTGCCCAAGATCCTAAAGAGGCTAACTAGAAGAGAGAAGATTAGTCTTAATGGATAGGCTAACTAGAAGAGATAAGGTTAGTCTCAATAGAAAGACTAATCAGAATATACAATGTTAGTCTTAATGGAGAGGCTAGCCACAAGGGGTAAGGTTAGTTTTAATGAAGAGGCTAACTAGAAGAGTAAAGATTAATCTCAATGAAGGAGGCTAGGCCTATGAGAGAAGGCTAGTCTCTTAGGATCTTGTGTAATGAAATTTGAGTGAGACATAAGGAAGAACACTTGAGAGAGATTCAAATAATCTCTTATAAGTGTCTTGTCTTGGCCTTTGGCTTCATGTTGAGTAATTGAGGATTCAGACAGCACATGTATGATCTTTAAGATCCTTGGAGGAGTTGTGAGTTGAGCTTAGCTCCTCATCTTTGATGTAATACTCTACATTTTAAGAGTTGTCTAATTAAATGGAATTCTCTCCATTCCTTTGTGTTGTTCTTTTTTTCTCAGTTGAATTTGTTTGGGAAGCTTCTAGAATGTATCCTTCTGGGATCTATTGAAGTAGGCTCTAAACTGTATTGATATCAAAGCTCTTGGTCTGGAGGAATCCACACATAAATTACTAAATATTTTTAATGGAATTAAGAGAATATCTTCTAGCCATGAAGGAAGTAAGGAAGATGAAAGACCTAATGAAGTAGAGATCAATGAGAAGAGTAGTTTTCAAGTATCTCTTATTTGGAAAATAAGTGCTTAATACTCAAAGATTTCAAGAGAAGGAACCAAAAGCTTCATCAAAGGAACCAAGAGTTCTTCAAAGTTCAAGATGGTATATGTTGCTAACCAAGAAGAGTTCTTAGCTCATAAATCAAGGGAGGTGAAAGATCAAAGTTAAAGGAGAGGAAAAGATCAAGGAATTTCTATAAATGGGATCAAAGATAGTAATAGAAGATAAAATACTCATTCTCATGATTCTGATGCATTAAGTCTTGATTCTTGTGCTAAGTGTGATGGCCTTAAGTCATGAGGACATTGTGCCTTCCAACTTGTGAAAGGTCATTAATTATGAAATTTTTAAGGGTGGGAGAGATGATGAAGACATTACTTAACCCTTGTGTATTCCTCAATGTATTTTTGTAAATGATGTGTGACATGAAATTAA
Source organism: Gnetum montanum (assembly GCA_015680685.1). Lineage (NCBI taxonomy): Eukaryota > Viridiplantae > Streptophyta > Gnetopsida > Gnetales > Gnetaceae > Gnetum > Gnetum montanum. The sequence continues at coordinate 78,505 of MNCI01015866.1, read as the reverse complement.
ATAGTACACACATCAAGAGGACAATGTTGAGGGTTAACTTTAAGAATGATGATTGTTGAGATGTTAACATTAGGATGGTGGTTCTTAAAATGTTAAATTTGTGGTGGTGGCTACTAGAAACTTATCAATCCCAACTACTACACCCATGTGATCCCAACTACTATACCCATGTGACCCAAACTACCCCAAACCACTTCTAACCACTTATCTCCTACCAAACAACAAATCCACATGATGTCTAACCACCTTGTCTATCAAGATAAGAAATAAATAAAGATAGACCACTATCCTAAGGAGGCTAACTAGAAGGAAGAAGGTTAATCTCAATAGAGAGGCTAACTAGAAGAGATAAGGTTAGTCTCAATGGAGAGGCTAACCAAAAGGGAGAAGGTTTGTCTCAATGGAAATACTAACCAAAATAGAGAAGGTTAGTCTCAAGGAAGGAGACTAGGCCTAAGAAAGAAGGTAGGTATCTTGAGAGCTTTGTAAGGAAATTTTAGTGAAAGACAAGGAACAACACTTATGAGAGGTTCAGAGAATCTCACATAAGTGTATTTTCTTGACCTTTGGCTCCATGGTGAGAAATTAAGGATTCAAAGGGGACATGTGTGGCCTCTAAGATTCTTTGGAGAGTTATGAGTTGAGCTTTGCTTCTCATCTTTAATGTATTTTTATACTTTTTGAGAGTTTTATTAATGATGAGTCATAGTTTTGATAGCTGCATTGATGAGGCCTCATTGATGTAGCCTCATTGATGGGGTCTTGTTGATGAGGCCTAGTTGATGCATCATATCATGCATCGATGTGGCCTCATTGACACAATGTCTGTAGTCAACTATAAATATGCATCCACTAGCCACATTGATGTCATGAGAGATTGAAGTTGCAATGAAGCTCTTACAGTTTTTCCATTTGAAAGTTAGAATTTTTCTCTTGAGTGCCCACAGTAGGAGTTATTGAGTGTATGAATCTCTATTCGAGCATTGTTGTACCTAAGCACAATAGTGTGTGTAGCACTAAAGATGAGCTTTTCGATAACCCTTGCAGCACTTTGGATAAATTAGCTATTTCATTTAAGAATTAATGTTTTTAATAATTTATTTAATGTTTATAATTATTTATTAAATGGTTCTAGAAATTAAGTTAATGAAGCGATTAAGAAAGATAGATTAAACACATAAGTACGACCAGTTCAAGCATAACACGTATTCACTTGGTAATCCCAATAGCGTTATTTCTTAGTACGCCCAATAGCATAGTGCTTAGTTGCCCAGCAATGGATACATGGGTTCAAGATATGTACAACAAGTGGGATCAGATTCTTATGTTAGGACTAGTTAGATGTTAGTTAATTAGTTTGAATTAGTTAATCTAATTACTTTTATCTTCATTCAAGCACCAAACCATAAAAATGCAAAATGATAAAAATTAGATACCTCAATTACACTTAACCATACCAATGTGCATCACAAGTGTAATTGGAAAGACATTGATTAATATTAAGGTAAGATTCACTTCCTAGAAGACTAGTGCACTAGAAATGATAAAGTCCATGGAATTCAACTAGATCATGCATGAACACATTGTGATTCATATGGTTGGGCATAGGGGTACCTTGCCGCTCATCATTAGTACCATTTCTAGAGACTTTGTTTGTTGAAATGTGCATTATTTAGGTTTAAGTAAATACCATTAATATCATTGTATGAAACTTCGAGGTTAATATCATCCCCACTATACATAGAATTATAAAAGCACACTGATAATTTTATTTTGTTTTGCAAAATGTCTTCTTCTCACAAGCACGAAGATGTGAAACCACTGATCCCATAGTAGTGCAAAGTGGTATATATTCATCTAGATGAGTTTGTGCAAGAACATAGCAAATCTTCACAAAGAATACATTGTGGATGGTTATGATCCTCAAAATTACTATCCCATCGAAACACAATGCAAACAAGATTGATGTCAGGAGAAGCTCCTCAAGGCTATGAAGGAGAAACATTTCACTAATCCCTTGTTCCTAATAGATCAAGATGACAATGAGGATCTTCCCTTTAAAGGTTCTCAACATGAATATTCTCCAACCCCTATTACTGGTGACAAGGGTGTGACCCTAAACCAACAATCCACTATTTATAAACTAGGTTCAGGAAAAAGTGATAGCCAAGGTAGGGACTTGAGAAAGCATCACAATAGCAAGGGATCTAAGGATGATTTTCATAATAATCAAGAGAGTGATGGAAAACACCACGATGGTAGTGGTGGTATACCTTCCTATTCATCTGATTACAAACATTCCTCTTCATTTGATAGTTCTCATAGAAGCCACCATCAAAATAATCATGATGAAGGTAATCAATGAGACAATAACCACCATGAAGGCCACCAAGACTAAAGGGATGGTCAAAACCATCATCAACATCATTGATGCAATGATGACGATAAACCTCTATTAGTGACTTGAAGCATGCTCAACATTGCAGAGGTAGTTAAAATTCCAACTAGGCATACGAAAGATAGTCAAATCAAGCACTTAGACATGAACAATATCCCAAGATTTGAGGGGGATACAATTTTGATATGTAAACACATCTACAAGCTTTCCAGTATGCATGTTCCTTACAGACCATAAAGAATGAATGCTATCTCCAACATAAGGCACACCATTCTCAAGTGATCTAAGTGCACTTCCTCATTAGAACTATACACCAAAATATCGTCAAGAAGGATAATACAACACTTGCCAATCAAGTCCTTCAATACATCATGCATCAAGCTCATGAATATAGCAGGTGCATTCATGAGCCCAAATGGCATCACCAACCCCTCAAACAATCCATTTGACGTTTGAAAGTTGTCTTCAACTCATCACCATGCCTAATTTTGATTTGATGGTACCCACTCTTCAAATTAATTTTGCTAAAAATTTCAACATTGCTAAGGACATCAAGGATATCATCCATCCTTGGAATAGGAAACCTGTACCTCATTATTATCTTGTTCACTACCCTAGAATCAATGCACATCCTCCATTCATAGTTGTTCTTCTTTGGCACTAACACTACTAGAAGTACACAAGGAGAAATGGATTCCCTCATGAAGCCATTTGCAAGTAACCTCTCTACTTGCCTTTACAATTTAGCCCTCTAATTTGGTGGCATCTGGTAAGCTCTCTTGTTTGGAATGGTAGCACCAAGAATGAAGTCAATCTGAGATTGTACATTCCTCATTAGTCATAGTCCATCAAATTCCCCCTTGAATACATTGGAAAATTTCTCCTTCAAGCCTAGCACACCTGTAGGAAGTTCGACTTGCATATCATCATAGTTAGTAGCAACTATTGTCATACCAACAAAACCAAAACCAATTTCATCATGTTCCTTAATATATTCCCTCTCTCCTAGAAGGATTAAGGAAGCATTAAGTGAACTTTTCTACCTCACTTATTTAGCTATCATAGGAATCAAATCATGAATTCCATTAGGTCTAACAACACTCCACACATTTCTTTCTTCATCAAATTGGGCACCATTACCAAAATTCCAAGGTCTACCAAGAATTACATTATCATAATCTATTGGAAGCACATCACACCTCACAACATCATGAAAACATCCAATTTTAAATTTCAAAGTACATTGTTCCTTCACCTCTTTGGAAAAAACCCTTAGATAACCAATGCACCTTATAGGATCTTAGATGAGGATGAGTTACCAAACCCAATTTAGTAATTTCCTTAAAAGAAATAACATTTTCTTGGGCTCCTCCATTAATCAAAATATGAATCCATTCCCCACTAAGCAAACAACTAGCTCTAATCTAAAACAAAAATTTCCTATTAGGATGATCTCCTCTATTCACATTCCCCATGAATGCATAAGAATTTAATTAAAAAACATCCTTAATTTTTGGAGCATTAGGATTACCTCTTTGAAGAGCTTGCCTTGTTGTCCTATCCACCTCTATGGTTTGCACATCTTTGTCCTTGGATGCCTTGTGAAGTGAACATTCCCATTGCTTATGTCCCTATTCTTCAACCCTGAAGCACTAAAATTTTGATGAGTTGCTACCTTAACCCTTACCTTCCTTTCTTGGGTTCCTCCTAGTTTTACCCTTCTCATCACCTCCTTCAATTTTCTTACCTTGGCTACCCTCCTTGTCCTCAGATTTGGATTTGGATCCCTTATCATATCTAGATCCCTTCTTGTTACCCTTAGAAGTTTGTTTGCTCTTGTTTCTGAATCCATCTAATTTCTTCTCAACTTCGAGTACCAAATCATAAACCTCATCAAGGGTTTGTGGCTCATAAAAGGATAATCTTGCTAGTATGTAATTTTAAGAACTTCTAAAAAGATTAAAGCTTGCTCATACTATCATGTCCCCATTCCCAAATGATGCTACTACCCAATGAAGATGGTGTCTCTTCATAACAAGTGTTAGTGTTATCTTAACAAAGACCCAAAAGAATAGTTATAATTAAGACCTGAAAGGGCATGTTGTAATAATGAACGTGACTCTTGAGGTAACCTTTGGAGATTTGACCAAAGGCATTTATACTTGGGCTTAGAGGTCATGCCAGGATGGAGTGGTGGACCTAGTATAGGCAAGTCACAGGAGTCAAGTGAAGCGGGATAGGAAGTGGACTAGCCATTCCTTCTTGTCGGTTATAGGCCTAACTGTGGTGGTAGTGCTAGATTGCCTCTAAGGGATAAATGCCAAAGAATGAAAACCCATAGAACACTCTCATAATATAATCTGGATACTCTATTCTATATCAATAGAGAATTCTTTTCTTTCTCTTTCTGCAATTTTTCTTGTTATTTCCTTTACATATAATGTCAAATGTTACATATATTTCACATTTGGTACATTGTCTTCTTATGCATAACATCTAATATATTGTATATTTGACGTTTTCCATGACATCTGAGGACTGGATGTTACACATACTCCTCCCAGTTTAACTTCACTTAATGAAATAGATTACAAAATTCGATGTAAAATTATTTGACATCTTTGTCACCTTGCCTTAGGAATTTCAACCTCACAATGGTTTCTTGTCTCTAACGATACTGTTCAAATTTCCTTTTCAACCTATATTTCATTAGATCCTAATCTTTGATAGGTTGACCGTTTCATCTTTCATAATCCTAGGACTCTTTTTCCCACCATGTAGAAGCCATACCTTCTAATCTTAATTTAGTAATAGGTACCCTCAAGTTATTTGGTACCTCTTTTAATAGGAAATGTTTCTCAAGTGCCTTCAACCAACTTGCAAAAGCATTGGACCTATCTACACCATTGAAAGTCTTCAACTCTACATATGGAATTCTTGTAACATTTTTGAACACTCTAACAAGCGTTGCATCTTCTTCATCATCAAGCTTGTTTAAAGAAGTATTGAGCACCACCAGAGCCCTTGGAGTTATTATTTTAGGAATAGGATTCCCTCCCATTAGAATCCTTGGGTAATGATTTCCTACACTCCCATAGCTCAATTGATCTTCTTCTTCACCTACTCCATCTCCACCTGGTTGTGAAACTTCTTCATCTGAATGTACATGCTCTTCACCTCCACGTGTTAGAATATGGCTAGGACAAGCTTGCTTGTCCACCTTCTTACTAATTTCATCCAATTGAGTAACCATCATCTAGAAGGCTGACTTCATGCTCTCCATGTCATGATACATAGCTTACACTTGTTTCTTCTTGGGTGCCATCTAAAATTGACAAAGTCCTCAACCAAAATCCAAGAGAATAAAACTAGGCTCCGATGCTAATAACGTTGGAGCAAGTTCACGTTGCAATTAAATCACCTTCAACACTGATGGGATGCAATATCGCATCGGTGGCGATATCGTGTCGTCCCCTGCGATATCGCGTACGCAATATCGCAGTCTGTCACCATGTTTATAAATAAGAGGCAGCTCTCCCTTGTTCCGTAGTAGAGTTTAGACCATAGCGAAGCTCTGGTAGTTTGATCCCTTTAGAGATAGATTATTTTCCAATGTATGCTCATAGTGTGGTGAATGTAATTGTACGACATCCTTTATTNATTTAAGTGTGACTACTTGGTACCCCAATAGCATACCTAGGCCATGCACTTGGTAATCCCAGTGGTAGTCATGCATGAGGTTCAAGATGTGTACAGATGATTAAGGAATGGATGCTCATCGCACTTAGGCTAGATTAGATTCTCTTACCCTTTCCTCCTAGATTAGTTAATATTACCTTCCATTGCCTTCAGGAGTAACATTAGATTAGAAAACCCATCATACACCTCACTTTGGACGAAACCATACATGACAAATATAATACTAGTCCAAGTGGGAAGACAGCAAACTGCGACCTAAGGTTAATTGTCTAGGTGCCACAACTAGTCCGTCTGCGGAGTTCAACCAGATCATGCGTGAAAACACTCGTATTCGTATGGTTGAGTGTAGGGGTACCTCGCCACTCATCAAACACCTAGGTATTATGCAAAGAAAAATTTATTTGCTAGAAAAATAAGAAAACTATTTTCAATTAAATTATTTGAAGATTATAATAGGGTTCACACAACCCACAAGCATCCAAAAACTTATCACACTCAAACGATATTCCACAATCAGACAATGATTGTTATCAATGCAAGACACAACCAATAGAAATCTCTCCCATAACTTGGGATTGAGATCTCAACTCACAAGTGAGATACAAGAGAATAGAACATATAGATCAGCACACCACAAGCACCTATTACACTCACCCAATGTGCTCACCCAATCTCTCTTGCCTAGTTCTCCTTGCATACAAACTTTCCTCCTTCTTCATGGATGAAGGCATACATAATTATATAGATCCAAAACCTTAGGAAACTTTCTATTTGCCTCCTTAGATGTTTCCTACACAAATTTGGAGTCTTTTGGATGTTTACCAATCAAAATGCCATGTCAAAGCTTTTTCTTCTTTGGTGAAATAGACATCTTTGGTATCATGTAGACATCTCTTGTGAAGGCTCTATTCTTGGAAGAGACGTCTACTGTTTTTGGGAGATGTCTTTTCTGAATTGGAGACGTGTTTCAAGTTTCATCATTCCTTTGAAAGAATTGTCCATGCTGCATCGATTCCTCCAATTGAGGCTGTGTGCGTTATCAACTCTTTCCGGTAAACCTTTTTTATTAGAATATATTCACAAAGTGAAAAATGGTTTTCATTTTAAAAACCTCGGGCAACTGATTTACGTTATTTACGGTAAACTATCTAAACACAGTTGCAAACGCAATTGTTGTTTTGTCCATTCAGGCTCCATTCAGGCAAATTGCACTTTCCTTTGTAAACCAAATTTACATCGTATCTCTAATTCATTAAACGTTAAGGAAAAATGCTTGAAAACACTCGTTATTCTCTTTCATGATACAAGGTTTCATCGGAATCAGGTTAGCCGTAATAAGCCATCAAAATTTAAGGGAAAAAGAAGTTGGAACAGTTTCAATTTAAAATCAGGTTTCCACCGAGTAAAGCATTGTGGTTTTGCAAGCTGCTGAAAGTTTTTTATTTCTTGCATCTTTCCTCATCCAAATTTATTTATTTATTTATTTTTAACATGGACTAAGATACGAAATACAATGCAGATAAACATCACAACAGTGGAAGGATACCAAGGAAAGCAGGGACGGAGTTGCTTTCATGAGCACAGTATAAGTACAATCAAAGCTATGCTTAAAATCCTAAGGTGTAGTAGCTGTTTGATACCTCATTTCCAAAGCTAAGGCGCTGAGGTCTTATTGGTTTTTGGTTTCTAAAGGTAGGATCTGTGAATTGAGGTGATAAAACTCAGGGTTTTATTTTATGGAAAAGCTCCTCCAAGAAATCTGAAATGTGAGCCATCTGTGGCCTGCGACAACGGTTTTCGTTGGTGCAGAAGAGAGCCATCTCTACAAAATCAGATATGTTTTTCCAGAGCAACTCATCTTCACTGCCTTCCAAAGAGTCTTCTGTCCAGAACTTGATCTAAGCTCTCTGGGAATGAATTTTGCACCAAACTGTGCAGACTAGAATATCCATCTGGATTTATATCAGTTGGGCTTCTACCTGTTACCATCTCCAGCAACGACACTCCAAAGCTGTATACATCTCCTTTGGATGTTACCATTCCTTCTCCATACTCTGCAAATTCATTGTTAAAATCTGAATTATTGATTGTGTAACAGCTAAGCAAATCCTATATATCCAGAAACATTACCAACATGTACAATTGCAGATTCAAGATCAATAAAAACAGTTTAGAAACAACCATAGTTAAATGAACAGTCATGAGGTAAAATCTGGGCAAGGACAAAAAAATTCATTCCACAAATCACAACCCAAATAAGATACAAGATCATAAATTATTGGAATGAATCAAGCCTAACAAAGAAACAACTGGGGTAAGTTTTACATGAAAGCTTTACGAGTGTAGAAGCAGCAAGCTAATTTGCCCACAAAAATACTATTTTTAATTAAAAATGTAGAAAATTAGTCAACGTGAATTCAGCTAAAATGCAACTAAAGCTACTAAAGCTACTGAAGTGTAAGTTGAGTACCTGGAAGAATATAATACGATATAAAGTGACAAGACAAATACAATGATTCTTGCACCAACGAGACAAATACAATGATTCTTGCACCAACAATGATGTTGTTAGAGGTTGAAGCGTTACCTTCAATCTTCTGACATCTTCATTGGATAAATATTCCAAATAAATATTTCAAAAAAGTGATGATGGAATCTCATGATAAAGGATAGCTTCATAATGGAGTTTTATGACTTAATAAATGGAATATTACTAGCACATTTTCTATTTTAATCCTAATCAAGTTTATAAGTAGGTAAAACAAGCATATTTCATAAATTTTAGAAAATATAAACTGAAAAAAATTGTTTATATTCCTACTGAGGCCTTAATTCAAAGGCAAACTATTTATTTGATGCTCTTCCTCCTCAATTCGGATGCACAATTTGTAAAGCATAAATGTGAAATAGATAAATGGCTCAAAATTCCTTCTGCAGATACCATTTGTGCAATACAAATAGCATTCAAGATGAATCCCACAATTTTTTGCAGTATTCTACATTGGAGCACATTAGACATAGATATGACATCGTAGTTATAAATTTGGTTGATTTGTTACAGGTTTTACCAAAAACACATGGTAATTTTGTTAATGATGTTTTCAAATTTATAACGTATATATTTCTATTGCATTGTACAATAATATGGAGACTTAATAAAATTTCAATTTAGGTTAATGCTGTAAACTGGTTCAAAATTGAAACTGTTAAGACTGTCTATAAGGCCAATCCGGATCATAATTTCCAAAAGGTTACCGTAGCAGAGATGGACCATTTGCGGTTGTTAGGTTGGCTCTGTGCATTATTTTTTTTGCACAACCTTGCTGTGACACATCAATACTGAAATAAATCGTCTCATATTTAGAGGTGCGTTTCCAACATTTCATGAAAGTTTCACAAAACAAAGTAACACAACTTTTTAATTAGTGTCACAAAATATCCCTGTTTTTTTTTTTTACCCAAAGCTCCCGGCAGCCATATTTTGAATTTTTAATCAGTTTTTATATTGCGCATCCGTCTCCTGTCTTTTTTAACCTTGAAATCGCTCTATCATTCGAATTTTAAAATAAAAAACTCCCAATAACCCATCTTTTCCCTTTCCCTTCTTTTTACCTGCAACTGATCAAGTCTATAGGATGCAGTTTCAGGTATTTCTCCTGCAGAGTTCCGTATAAAATTTATAGATGTCTACTAGCTTCAAAACTGCAAAACTGCATTCCGTCTCAACAGCAGCCTGTACAGACATTCTCTAACAGGTTTGTTTCAGAGTAAGTAGTGTCCTGCCATTAACTAAAATGAAACCAAACAATAACATAGCTTTGCTTTTAGTAAGTGAGCAGAAATTACACAAAATAAGAAAACAACCTAACATATACGCATCCAGTGTCAATGGTAAAAAGATTGCTAGTTGTCTGGAGCTGAGCAAACCAAGTAGGATTGGATTTAAGGGATGCCCTATAAATATAGGTGATGATTATTAGGGGATTGCCGTGCAGGTGCTGAGCCCACAGAAGGATTTCAGGACAGAGGAAGGGCTCACCACTGGATTTTCATATAGAGGAAGAGGAAGGGCTGCAACGTGCTGCAGTGAGATAAATATGATTTTCAACCACATATATATATGCACCATTTCTGAAAAGATGACTGTGTGAGGATACCTAGAGTTTTGAAAAAATTTTAAGATATACCCAGAGCAATGAATGATTATGGAGAGAGATGAGTTTCCTAACCACTCATGACAATGCATGCACATGACCCCTTCACATGAGTTGAATTATTTAATGAATGAACTTTAATATAGTGGTTGCATCCAACTCAGATCTCCATGATGTGTACATGGAATGCTTGACATTGCCAAATTTAAAAATTTTTAATAGTCAAAAATGAAAAATTTTTAACCCCTATGAACTCAACTCAAAAATGTTGCACAGTAATGAAAAATGTTGTTAATAATAAAAAAGAATCATGGCAGAAAATTTTCAAATGGAGAAAATTTTAGAGGTAATGGGTTCACAGCTAATACTAGCACCTCTCATGCTAGCTTAAAGGCATATTCCAACCATAAATAAAACATGTAGAGTAAAAAATTAGACAAAATGATTTGAAAAGTAATTTACAAATTGCCAAATCAAAGAAGACTTAAATTTTATCAAGCCAGTGATTATGAAAGACTCTACATTTTATCAAACTAATGTTTAAACCCAAAATAAGTGAAAGATAGGTACACTCCAAGATATATAGTCCAATTAGGAATTAATATAACTCATTGCCTACCAAAATTGAAGCCATAACTTGGAACTCCCAAATCAAATATCTTACCACTAGGCTAACACTTCATTATGTAATATTTACAAAGAAACTTTACATAACTTTCCATAAAATTAGAAATGTCCAAAGCATGTTATTCATAGCAAAAATTTATGGATTCAAGTGCGATTTCTATTAAATTTTTTGTGATTTTTCAAAAAAAAAAGGTTTTCTTTGGAAGCCTTTGCAAGGTTATTTTGACCGATGTTCTTGCATGTGTCCACCAAGTGCTCGATTTGGATAATGTATACCTCTTCTTATAGAATCTTCACTATATTCTTTCCCTTCACCATCTTTGGATCCTTTTCTTATCTTTTCATTAAATAAAAAGAGGAAAATGGAGATTCACATCTTAAACAAAAATTAGTTACCACTTTTGGTACATTAAAATGATGTACAATGTGCTTGCATTTATATTGAAAATGATTAAGAGTGGAAAATGAATTATTAGGTAGGATAATTGGTGACACACAGGAAAATTATCATTTATCAATGTTGAAACATAAAAAATATTGTCTATAATGTAAATGGATGCTCATTAAGGATTTCCATTTGGATGAAATGTTTACTAGCTCATTGTAAACTAATTCATCTATGATCTTTTATGAACCTAATAAATTTGAAATCTAAAAACTTAGTTAAAGACTAAGTGAAAATAGTTTACTAAAATACCACCCACCTCTCCAAATTTATTTAATGAAAGAAGTCAATGATGAGTGGCTAGGTACCCCTACACTCAACCATACGAATACAAGCGTTCATGCACAATCCGATTGAACTCCGCAGACGAACTAGTTGTGGCATCTAGATAGTCACACGTTGATCGTAGTTCGTTGTCTTCCCACCTGGACTAGTATTTGCTTTATCACATATGGTTTAGTCGAGAGTGAGGTGTATGGTATGACTTCTAACACAAGTCTACTCCTAGAGACAATGGAAAATAATCTTGTTTTAAAGCTAATAGGTAATGAGAAGCATAATCCAAACTAGTCTATGTGCGATGAGCATCTATCCTTAATCATCCGTATACATCTTGGACCTCGTGTACTACTTCTAAGATTACCAAGCGTATATTACTTGAGCACTCCTAGATACGATATTGGGTTACTAGGTGGTTACACTTAAATGTTCATAATTAAGTCATACTCATTCTGCGATTAACAATAGGAATAGTAAATGATGGTAAAGAAATATTAATTAAGAAAACAATAAATAACAATAATAATTAAGCAATTAAAACTAAGTGAATGTTGCAATGATGGAGTAATCTTGATCTTTATTACTAATCATGTGCATGTCCAAGTACGTCACACTCGAATAAAGGTTTCGTACAATTACAATCATCACACTGCAGGCATGCACTGGGGAAAGAATTGAAATTAATTGAAAACTAATAAAAATGACTATTCCTACACTTACTGACACTCCCCTTCCTATGTGCCTAAATGTGGTATTTATAGGCTTATACAAGAACCGCAATATTGTGTATTCGATATCGTTAACCAGGCTATGATATCATGTACCCAATATTGAGCGTCTGATATCAACACCTGACAAACCACTATTTATCATACCCCCATGACTAAATAACAACTCATCCTTGAGTCAAAGAAAGTGAGGAACAAGTTCATTCAATTACAAATAGGGGATAGGTATGAGATTATTGAATGACCATGGATTGTTTCATGCTGCAATGTGGGACTAAACAAAATTTGGACACAGACAAAAAAGACAAAACTTGTGAAACTCATGGGGTTCCCGGTGGTGATGGCTCTTCCATGGGTGCCTTTCCTTTGTTTTGTGCTCTAGGCTTCTGAGATTGATACCATTAAAGAAGCGCCTGATGTTTCTCCTCTTCTATCCAAGGATTATGAGTCATCCATGCTGATGTTCCGATGTTTGATGGAGTCAGCACTTCCCATGAACATAGCAGCTGTAGGAACACTTGATTGGCATTGACATGCCATGTCACAAATAGTTGTCATTCCTCTTCATAGGCTCAGGCCCTAACCTCTCCACCTTTTGCTTGGCTAGATTGTGCAGTGATAAGAGTTCCCTGATGGATGCTGAATGATTATGCCTCCTGCTCTGCATGTTCTGCATGAGGACCTTGGCCTCTACCTCCCCCTGGGCATTTAGTTGCACCTTGAGAATGTCCTCCTTGTTGTCCTCTTTTAGGTGTCATCTATAATCACACAAAGATCAATTGTCAGTAAGGTTATTGAAAGAAGTTTAATTATTTCATACCTTACTCATTGCCTTTAATAAATGTTGAATTCTTTGCTTAGTATAATTTTAGAGTTAGAATTTTTTCAAGTTGCTCTAAAAATTTAATGTCGGACGTGCTTTGTTTAGGTGACACATAAAAGGACACATAATGATTTTGAGAAACATTTGATAAAATGATGACAAAGGAAAGAATAAATTTGGCAATGAAGTACTCAGAGGGTATAAAATGATGTGGTGGTGTGTAACAAGTACAAATTACAAAAGTCACGCAAGTGGGTCCTTCCCAAAGTAGGTTCTTAACTAGCATGCCCTTACGTAACTATACCCAAAAATTTCCGTAGGTACTAAAAGGGTTAAATGTAATCTGCACTAGGGAAACAAAAAACACACATGTAAATACCACTATGATGAGATATGAATTCTATGCTACACAAGACATAAGTCAAAAATACAAGAAGAGCGAGATGAGGAAAATTGTAGAAGGGATTGCAGAGATTGGTACACGAGGCAATTGACCCAGGGCACAATGAATCCTGAGTGTAGGATGTGATTAATGTTTCATTAGCCACACACTTCAAAATCAAGATCAAGTTCATTCCTCCAATCAGTGACATCACATTGTTTCATCCAATGATGGACACCCATAAGAGCACCATGACAGCAAGGTGTATGATCACTTGGCATTTTTTCCAAGGGAGGAGTGATTTGGAATTTCTCTACAGCACACACATTTTTTTCTAGTTGCTTTAGCACTTTGTTCTTCCCAACAATGAACTAAAGAAGCCACCAACCTTCAGGCATGGACATATGTCTTTCCAGTGGAACTCTCCAAAACACCATTGAGATTCTTTATTGATTGACTTGATTACTCTTACTTCCATTTTCATTAGATCTACAAGGATCTTAGTACAATCAGGCTACATGATAGCACCTATGGATGTTACCAAAAAGAATCCACAAGTCCCCTTGATGTCACACCTTGGCCATTGCTTCTTAGTCCATCATTCNGAACAACACCCCAACCAACAAGTCACATGAGTGTTTTATTCATAGATGATATTACCCATAAAAAGATAAAATAATAAATAAAAAGATAAAAAAAAAATTGAAAGATGAAAAACTAGAAAATAAAAAATTGTAAAATTGAAGAAAAGGAAAAACATTTATTAATTCTGCTTGTTAGAATGGAGGATATTCCCCATAACTAAAATTTTGATGATGGTGAGAATTAATAAATGGAAGGTTTGGATCCATGCATTTTTGAAATATTGGGACTTGATCATATCCAAACCATTTGGTGTCTTTTGATGTGAAGGTTGGAATGTACCCAATTTGGGGTTCACACACTTGATTAAAGTTGGCATAGTGGGGAAAATTATAAGATGTGGCCATGTAATAAGGAGCTAACCCATTGTGGCACCCATGATCGTAAGATGGGATGCAAGGATCAATATGTCTCCCTACGTGGCTATATTCATTAGGTCGCATGGTTGTTGGAACATTAATTGATGGCCCTAATAAGGTAACATGAGGCGTTGGATTTGAGGAGAAAGATGCACCATAGCGTTAGGCTTGTGTTGAGTTGTTGGATACAATGGGTTTAGAATCGTGCTATCTCTTTCTATGATCATGTCTAAAGAAAGGACGCTTTCAATGTTGTGGAGGACCCCCATTGCTATTGATAATAACAACATAAATAACATTCGTGGGTTGGTGTTGTCGTGCAAAATGTTCTGGCATAACTGGTGACGATGTAGAAGGAGGTGAAGAATGAGAATATTAAGGTTGAGGAGAAGTGTAAGGTACATGAGGTGGTGGTCTTATTGGAGAGGACATGGGTGGATAGTACTCAAGAGAATGATAATGATGAGGTGAAGTAGAGGATGTTGATCCAATTGGAGAAATAGGGTGTTGAACATAATGAACATTTGGCTTCAGGACATACAAAGGCTATGGTGGGTTTGACGATGGCCTTCCCCACGACTGGGGTTTTTGCCACTATGGTTGAATACAGTTTTTTTGTATGAAGTTTGGATGTAGCATTCCTCCCCAATTCTCATGTAAATGTAACACAATTGGGCATTGGCCTTTGAGATGATCGTACAAGCAAACATCACATTGATACAGGTGATATGCAGTTGAGCTCTTATCCTTATTTTCTTCAACCCTTCTTTCCAATTGTTGTGTGGTGTCCTATCCTGTTTCTTGATTCAGCATAGTTTCACCTCCAATAATGTTGGCATATTCTCCACATTTTTCATATATCCATTTTTCCATCTTATTTATCTTTGCCTCAATTTCATCCAGTGATTGTGGTATTGACAAGGATGCTTCCACCTCCTTCAGGTGAGTTGATTTCTCCTTTTCATGATCATGGACCTTTTCTATTTCGAGATTTTGATCTTGTTTAGAGTTTTCAACATTCTCCCATTTAGCCATTTCTCCTTCTTCTTTGGCTACCTGCTTAATAAGATCTTGGAATTGGTGGGTTCGTAGTTCATATAGTTGACCTAGGGCATACATCCCTAGAGTCTCCCTTGTTTCATTATGGAACCCATCTATGATATGGTACATTAGCCTTTCCTCAGAGAACCTGTGGCCTGGGCATTTGTTTAACAAAGAGTAATATCTTTCTAAGGCCATGTCCAAGGGTTCATGTTACGCTTGTTTCCACTCTTGGATTTGTCTCCTCCAGGTTGATACTCTTGCATATGTTTGGTATCTTTCAGTGAAGATTTCTACCATCATCAACCAATGTTGAATTGATTTTGATTTTAAGGATCTGTACCATACTTTTGCTTGGCCAAAAAGTGTCATACGAAAGAGCTTAAGTTTTTTCCACTCATTATCGATATCATTCCATACACATGCATCATGGAAGGCTTGTAAATGATGTTGCGGATCTAAAACATAGCTTCTTGAAAACTTGAAAAATTGTTTAAATCAAGCCTAGGTAGACAGCTTTTCTTGCTGCGGGATATTTGAACAACCTCTTGTATATGCATTAGGCTCTTAGTGGCCATAAGGAGTTCATTTTCACTAGGTAGGTTATGAATTTGTGAGTTGGGATGATGTTGTCTTCATTTATGTACATAGGAGACCCCTAAATAAGATTGAGTACTCCAAACTTTATCTTCATCATCATATAATTCATTGGTTCTCTAATGAATTGCCTTACTAATTGTTGCGTTATCATAGTCTTATGAGAGAGACATTGTTGTGAGCTTGTATGTGACTTATTTGTGATTACTTCTTTCTGAAAGATATATTGTCAATGCTTTGTTACAACAATCTTGGATGATGCAACTAATCTAAATAACTAGCACTATCTCTGGCAATGGTTCCAATGATGAGTGGCTAGGTACCCCTACACTCAACCATACGAATACGAGCGTTCATGCATGATCTAGTCGAACTCTGTAGATGGACTAGTTATGGCATCTAAATAGTCACACATTGATCACAGTTCATTGTCTTCCCACCTAAACTAGTATTTTCTTTGTCATGTATGGTTTAGTACAGAGTAAGGTGTATGATATGACTTCTAACATGAGGCTACTCCTAGAGATAATGGGAAATAATCTTATTTTAAAGCTAATAGGTAATGAGAAGCATAATCCAAACTAGCCTATGTGTGATGAGCATCCATCCTTAATCATCTGTATGCATCTTGGACCTTGTGTACTACTTCGGGGATTACCAAGCGTATATTACTTGAGTGCTCCTAGATACGCTACTAGGTTACTAAGTAGTTACACTTAAATGTTTGTAATTATGTTGTACTCATTCCATAATTAATGATGGTAAAGAAATATTAATTAAGAAAACAATAAATAATAATAACAATTAAGCAATTAAAACTAAGTGAATGCTACAATGATGGATTAATCTCGATTTTTATTACCAATCATGTGCATGTCCAAGTACATCACACTCAAATAAAAGTTCCATACAATTACAATCATCACATTGCAGGCATGCACTGGGGAAAAAATTGGAATTAACTAAAAATTAATAAAAATGACTCTATTCCTACACTTACTAACTCTCCCCTTCCTGTGTGTCTAAATGTGGTATTTATAGGCTTACACAGGAACCACGATATCGTGTATTCGATATCGTTAACTAGGCTACGATATCACATATCCAATATTGAGGGTCAGATATCAAGGGTTCAATATCAAGGGTCCAATATCAGCACCTAACAAACCATGATTCATCAATCAACGATCAACCTAACAGTTTGGAAAATACAAAGTTTTCTTACTAAGCAATTGAGAAAAATAAAATCACTCTAGTTGGTGTGGTAACAAGCTACAAGTTTCAAGTCCATACAATAAATCAATAAATTAGTTTATACTCAAATAAAATTAATAAAAATTTAATTGAATAAAATATTTAATCCACAGTATTGGTTTCACATGTAATAAGTGATATCGTAGTAAAAGGTACAAAGACCTTTTGATTTAGAAGGTAGATGATATCTTGGTAAAAGTTACAAAGACATTTAGTAGAACACATGTTAGATCGTTAGCAATAATAAAGTGATAATAGCCTAAATCTTCAACCTAAATAGCTTATTTCTAGGCAAGGAATAATTAAAGTTAGTATTATCTCCTTATTCTCTAGGGTTTGTACCATCATGCTCCAAGTTTGTGTTCACCAACATAATTGTAAAATGATTGCATTTCTTGTGATTATTTTAGAGAGAAGGTCAAAAAGTTAGATGACTTGGTATAGACTTTGAACCCACAATTTCATTAGTACAATCATTGCATTTCTTGCTATTATTCCAGTTATCTTATCAATACAATCATTGCATTCTTACAATTATTTCAATTATTCATGTCATTGATGTATTGAATTAGCAATATCATTAGCATAATCATTACATTCTTAAAATTATTTGGGATATTCATGTCATTTTTGAAGCATGGTATGAATTTGATATATTTTTTTGTGGATATCAAATGTCTTAGAGTAAGGTAAAAAAGTTTTATGAATTGGTACATATTGAATCAACAATCTTAGCAGTACAATCATTACATTCTTGAAATTATTCTTATTATTTATGTTATTTTGAAAGCATGCTATGAATATGATATATTTTCCTATAGGTTCTAGATGGCTTAGGTTTGAAGCATAGAAGCAAGAAAAAGAAAATTTAAAAAGTTTGATGACTTGGTACAGATTGAACCAACAATCTCATTAATACAATCATTGTGTTCTTACCATTATTCATGTCATTTTGAAAGCATGGTATGAAGCTAATATATTTCTCTAGAGGTGCCAAATGGCTTAGGTGTGAAGTAAATAAGAAGAAGCATAAAGGTCAAAAAGTTTGATGACTTGGTACAAATTGAACTAGCAATCTCATTAGTACAATCATTGTGTTCTTGCCATTATTGATGTCATTGTGAAAGCATGGGATGAATCCAATATATTTTTCTATAGACCCATGATGGCTTAGGGCAAATGTCAAAACTTTTTATGACTTGGTATAGACTAAACTAACACAATAATTAAGTTCTTGCAATTACTCTAGTTATTCATGTTATTATCAATGCATTGTATGAAACTAATATATTTTCCTAGAGGTGTTAGATGGCTTAGAGGTGAACCATAGAAGAAGAAAAGTTCAAATGTTTGATGATTTGGTATAGATTGAACCATCAATCTCATTAGCACAATCATTATGTTCTTACCATTATTCATGCCATTGTGGAAGCATGGCATGAATCTGATATATTGTTCTATAAACCTTTGATGGCTTAGAGAAAAGGTCAAAAACTCTGATAACTTGGTATATACTAAACCAATACAATCATTACGTTATTACAATTATTTTGGTTATTTATGTCATTGTCAAAGCATGGTATCAATTTCATATATTTTTCTAAAGGTGTTAGATGGCTTAGGGGTGAACTACTAATGAGTGGTAAGTTTCCCCTATGCCTAACCATATGAAGCACAAGCCTATACACATGATTCAATCAAATTTGGTAGATGGGACTTGTATGTTATCTAGATAATTAAGCATTGATTATGGGTCACCGAAAAGAAAGGTTTTTCCATCATGTTGGTGATAAGGCAAAGTATCTTCATACACCTTCTTGCATTCCCTAAAAGCTTGGTAATATTGAGTAGAATATGTGTATGTAAAAGGGTTTATACATGGAGCCTCATCTATATCATCATTTTAAGAAATATTCACCAAGTCCTAATTTGACCGCTCCAATGAAATGATTGTTGTTTTGATTTCCTTGAGATGTAGTTTGTTGATCAAAAGTCATTACCACTTGCTTATAAAAGGGTTCCCTAGGTATAATCATGTACTTAGATTTTCCTTTGATAGGGATTAATAATTCCAAGAAATCCGACCTAAAGAAGGCCCCAAACTTAGCTCCGAAAGTCCTAGATAAGAGCACACCATATGTGGGTGTCATGTCAACTACTAGGATATCCATATAACATGTAAATGTAGGGTATTGCTTAAGTTGTACTTTTGCTCCTTTTAATAATCCTACCACAAGTACGTTAGATCCATCGAGTTGAATCACACTTTTTGTTTGTGATATCATTTGTGCTCCTAATGCATTACAAATGTCAAGAGGCATGACACTAATAGTTACACTGAAATCCATTAAACAGTTATGGACATTCTTTCCTAAAATAATCAAAGTGGCTAGGAAAGGGAGGTGGTTCTTCTTGCTAGACATGGAATTATTTGCATTTTGTACTAATAGTGTGTTAGGACTTTCCACAAAGTGAACTTGCCTTTTGGGAATTGGGGATTTTTCTCTTTGGGCTACGAGTGTATGAACCATATTCCGAATCACTTCTTTCATTTCGTTGAAGTGTAGGAGGTCATACATCGAAATGTTAGCTTTAACTCTTTTTAGGTCCTCACCAAATCATAATTCTTATGTTCATCCTTGGCTTTTTGTTGAGATGGGGCTCTTCTAAGTATAGAAGGGGGCTTTGATCATTGTGGGGCAATTATTTGGGATGACCCGAATTGGTTGTTTACATTGTTTTGACTAGGAACTATTCTGTTTGGAGGTGTATGGGAATTATTCCTAGTTTGTTGTTGTGTGGTGTTTACAATGTCACTAAGTTTACGGTAGTGAATGTTATGTGGGTTAGGGTTGCCTATCATAACTTGTTCTAATGAGGAAACCTCTTCATTTTCTATCTCATGAGGTACATTAAGAACCATGATAGGGGTTTTTCCATTTTGTTTCCCTTGGGTATTTTCACCATAAAATGTCAAGAATTGAGGACAAGTCTTTTCCGAATGTTGTCTCGTACTATGAATATGACAATAATCATCATGGATTGATGTACTTGGTTTTTCTGATTGTATAGGGCCTTTTTTTATTGTTTCTCTTTATCTCAACCGCTTCATTGGATAGTTTTTGTAGTGAAGTGAGTATCTGAGTCATCTGATCTTGAGTTTGGTTTGGTGGTTTAACAGAATTCGATGTCCCGTTTGGGCTTATAATGGATTGGATCAAGGCTTTTGATTGGTTATCATTCAAACTAGTGTTGGATGGTAAGAATGAAGAGGATATGGGGCCTTGAGAGTAATTACTTAAAGGTTGATTTGGTTGAAAGGGAGGAAGACTTTGAGACATAACATTATACGTTTGAAAAGTTGGTAGGAGTAGAGGGTTTGATTGTAAAGGATTAGTACCACTTATCATCTCAAATTGAGTTTGGATATTGTTCATAAGGGTTATTTTCTCTAATTCCATAGCTTTAAACATTGCATCTTGTATTTCTATTATGTTAGAATCAGATTTGATAGCATAAGTAAAGTATGGATCGATGGTAAAGAGATAGAAGTTGAGGATACCATCTGGTTGTGGTCGCATCTCATTTGGCACATAGGCAAATTGATGAAGGAATCTAAGGTTATAAACCCTAACATTTTCCCCATGTAGCTTTCTTAGGCTGGTAAAGTTGCTTGATGCAATAGTAGGGCTTGTAAATTTATCAAATTGAACCAAAAACTTGTTTTTAAATTCTTGCCATGTGTTAATAGAGGTGTCAGGAAGCATTAAGAACCATTAGGTTGCTTTAGTCCTAAATGTTGTTATAAACACCCTACATGCCACATCATTGTGTACAATGTTGTGGATCCCTAGTAAGGTTTCAAAACATTGTATGTGTTGGCGGGCATTATTCGTAGGAGTTGTAGGATCGAAGAACAGGTTTATGTTCTAAAAGGATTTTGGTATGTCATGGTAGTTATGAAAGTTAAAGGGGTTTCTTACCAAGGAAGCTGAGGGTTGATGGGCTACCATTTTAGTCCAAGATTTCTTGAGAATTGAATTTGCAAAAAGTGAAGCTCATTGTTTTTTTAAAGTGAAATGACGAGTAGTTGGTTGACTATGGGTAGGAGTAAAAGCTCTTTGTTGAGATGTTTCGTAAGAAGAGTCACTCATAAAATGAAAAATATTATGAAATGTAAAACACTAATAAACTGTGAAAATTAAAGAAAATGGAAAAACATTTGAATGCTATATATATTTTTATTTATTTTTTATTTTTTTAAAAAGGAAAATTGAAATTGCAAAATTTCAAAAAAGTAAATTAAAAGTAGAATGATTTAAATCACCTCAACAAAATTTTAGAAAAGTAAATTAAAAGAAGGATTGCTAGAGTATAAATTTGGAGATTTGAAAATAAAACTAAAATAGCAATAAAACTGAAAATAGGGAGGCAAAAATAGAAATGCAAATCAACACGAAAGAATACAAAAAAATTGATATTTACAAAAAAAACATAAGAAATTGCTCTCCTTGTAGCGCCAAAAAAAGTGTTGATGCCAACATCTGTGAAAACTGGTTTCAGGATGGGTATGAAACCGGGGAATAATCTTAGCCATAAAAAGCTATGTGACAAAAACAATAATAATAATATTTTTAAATGAAATATTGAAAACTTAAATTTAATTTAAAATCAAAATTAAATATTTGAAAAATATAGTAAAATAACTAAAATCAAAATTAAATATTTGTGCAAATTTTGAGGACTATAAACAATTCAAAATAAAAAAATTTCAAATATTATCTGGTTTCACTGCTGCTTGACCACTTGCAAGGCGTTTGCCGTTGCCAGCCTCCGGGTGTCTGCTGTTGCTTGGACACCAAATCCCAGGTGCAACCACCGTTGCTGCGTTTTGTGTCTACTGTTCCTTGGCTGCCGTTGCAAGCCAGGAAAGAAACAGTCCGTGTGTTGTTTGAAAGCAGAGAAACAAAGAATAAAAACGATGTTGATGCCGTTTTGGTGTCACTGCTGCACCGTAGTCGCCGGTAGGAACAGCGGTCCGTCACCGTCACTATTGACGTCTTCCGCGTGTGCCCGTACTCTGCCACCGTGCCGCCCAACACCTGCCTGGTGCCAGCCAAAGAAAGAAGGCTCCCTATGGTTTTCTGCCGTGAAGAAAGAAGGCTCCCTATGGTTTTCTGCCGTGAAGAGCCTCCGCCCGTGCCGTTTTCACGTTCGTCTTGCGTCACGCACCTACCTGTCGGCAGAAGAGAGAAGACTGCCAAAACGGGCTGGTGGAGTCCATGTAGGCCCCTGATCGCTGCCCATGCTGGCTACAAGCTCTCAGTTTATAGCGCTTGCGGGAGAATAAACCGCCATCAACCGCCAACTGCCGTGACTTGCCGTCAACGTCATCAACTGTGTTAGTTACCTGCACCGTTTAGATTAAGAATGTTTCTAGTAATAACAAAGAAAAAAAAATTCAGAACCAAGCAAATAATATATAACCCAAATATTAAATATGAAAGCTAATAATGGATAGCTGCATGGCCCCGACTCAGCAAGAGCCACAGTAAAGGCCGTCGATGGCCCAGCAGTGATGCTTTAGCGCCAAGAAATGACTGTAGTGCACTTTCACAATTGCAAGTTTATGGTCACGTTGCGGAAGCAAGAAACAGTAGGAGAGGACTTTTATTTGACACCAACTTTGCCTTCATTACTTCGGTTTTTTTTTTAAGCAAAACCGAAAAATTCATACGCAAACAAAACATGTAACTAGGTTTTTCACAGGAAGATTATTCACACTGAAGAGGACCCATCACTGATTGATATGGTAAACTAGATTTCATTCACAAGCCATATAAGGCCCAGTATCCTGAGTTTTTCTTTTTTTTTTAAAAAAAAAAGTAGTGCATTACAAGTTGCTTATAAATCATAGAATAAGATCAGTTTCAGTTTCATAAAGGAGGTCTGTGCATTTTCATTCACGCATACTGTAACGGAGAGGAAGATCAATCCAGTTGAGTTGCAGTTCGATTTCCCCAGTCTCTCAACATTCTGAAGCTTCAGGCAAATATCCTACACAAGCTGCCCTTTGACAGACTTGATGTGGCTATCTGAGGCCAGACAATTTTCTTTGCACATCTGCAATGCCCTGTAACTGACGGCTTCTGTTGTAGCTGGCGAATTCACAGCTTTGCTGCTGGCAACCATCACCAGGGGTTGCAGGTTAACAGCATCTCGCATATCATCATCCTTGCTGATTATGTCCTTATCTCCAACTAGCAATTTGAGAGGCAAGATTGGGTTTGTGACAGAAACAGTCAACTCCTCATCCCAAACAGGATTAAGATTTTTCTTGATAACTCTGGTCTTGATAGTCTGATTACCTAGATGAACAACAATGTAAGGATCACTGGAGGTGATATCCCGGACTGCAAGATTTTTGCCCCGGATTACCCGGACTCTCAAAAGACCCAGTACGTTCTCCATCCCTCTAAAACTATGCTCTGAAACTGGGAAATATGAACAATTGGAAACGCAGGGAGCTAGAACCGGATTTCCACTGGATGAGCGTAACCCAACGAGATCCATGCTTGAATTTAAAGCATTGCAGCAGCGGCAGCAACAATGTTTCAAAATTCCAAATCAACTCATGATGACAAGATTGCATGAAGCCACAAAGTTACAGTAACAAAAAAATGTGACACGCACGAATCCAGGATCCTGTGCAGACAGCCTTTAACATATGCAATCTGCGGCCACGCAAACAAAACAAAAGAAACAGTAGGCCGACGAATGTCTGTGGTTTCTGTGATGACAGATCAGCATTATCGTCGTGATATCGGTAAAATTCGTTCATGTATAATAATGGTGTCGTGTTTGCTTGCGGAGGAGGTCAACAATGCCAGAAGATGGCTGCTTTAAATGGTGGATATTAAAAGAGGTGAACGATGCCGAAGATGGCAGCTTTAAATGGTGGATATTGAAAGAAGATGTGAGTTTCCAGTATAGACGTGCCAACCTGAGTGGCTGGTGATCCATCACGATCAAGAAATTGTTGAGTTATATAGTTCATCAAGGTCTTTCTATGTGCACTCTTTAAAATATGAGAGTTGTTTATCCTCAATATCTTTTTTTGGAAGTGAAGACTTATTTGTTATATTTGTTGAATTAGATCTATGCATTTTGACTACTTTGCAATTATAATAGTCTACATGTATGTTGATCGTGGCCCCATGCGTAGCATGGGTGAGGTTGACCTCAACAAGTACGTTTGTAAAATATCACCCCTAGGAGAAAGAGTTTTATAGTACTTGTGGGTCTGGTAGTGAGGTTGAGGAGTGTCATGACTAATGGAGTCACGTGGAGAGATCGAGGAGTTTCATGACTAATGGAGTCATGTGGAGAGATCGGCTGCTAAATGTAGTACCCATATGGATCAAGTTGACGGTAACGATACTATTGATGTGGTAGTGGTATTCCCCATAATTGTGGGTGTTGCCACTATTGATACTATTCATTCGGTTGTGGGGGAGCTCCACTTGGATAATATGTCAAAGGTTGATGGAGCTGCCTTGGGTTACCTTGAGGATATGGTAACATTCGAGGTGTTTGTCATCTGTTTAATGGTGAATTTAGTGCATACACCCTAGACTCTTGCAGATGTGACACTACTGGGCAGCATCCTTTAAGATGGTCATATTGGCATATCTCACATCTGCCATCATTGTTTGTATTTAAATCCACAACCTTTTCAATGATGGCAACTTTGCCCTTACCCTTGTTACGTACATACTCAGCTTCTTTCTTTTTCCTTCTCTCTCGATCACTACTTTGCTCTTTAGACTCCTCTACTATTTTTAGAACGGTTTGAAATTTATCATCTAGGAAGTTCCACATTTGATTTACCTTTGCCAATACTTCTAATGTAAATTTTTAAATGGGAAAATTTTTCCTATTCACCATCTCTTCAAGTGGTGACTTTTCTTTATCTTCACAAAATCTAACTTCCTTCTTTCAAAGGGAAGGGTCTCTATTGTATTCCTCCACACTTTCTCTTTTCCTTAACTCACCTTACTCCTTGACAACTTGCTCTAATAATATTTATATTTGATGGGCTTTGAGCTCAGATAGACTTCCTTGGGCATAAGTCCCAAGGGTTCTTTGCATTTCATACTTAAGCCCATCTATGAGATGGCATAGTTGTTCCCTCTGTGAATGGCCAGGGTAACAATGTAATAATGCATAATATTGGTCCATGGCAGCTTCTAAGGGTTCATGTCCTTCTTGTTTCCATCCTTGGATTTGCTTATGCTGGTTGGACACTCAGGAGTACATTTGATATTTATTGTTGAATAGCTCTAACATGGTACTCCATCGACGAATGGATTCCAGTTCTAGGGACTAGTACTAGCTTTCTACTTCCTTGATCAATGTCTGTGAAAACAACTTGAGTTTTTGCCACTTGTTTTCTATATTTTGCAAGGCACATGCATTGTGAAATGCTTGTAGATGGTTTTGAAGATCAGCATTGTATCCCCCTTCAAACCATGGGATGTTATTTATGTCTAGTCTTTTGATCCTACTATCTTTCTGGTGCCTTGTTGGAATCCTAATAGCCTCAATTATATCTAACATACTTCGAGTGGTGAGTAGGGGTTCATCATAATCATATTGTCTATGGTGTCTATGATGCCTATGTTGTTCCCTACTCTCCCTTCTTTCGTGATGTGTCTCTTTGGAATGCCCTTGCCTCCTTTCTCGACTGTTTTGTCTATGATCCCTATTTTGCTTACCATTGTTCTCAGGGTATTTTCCTTTGTGACTACCTTCAAATCCTAAAGGAGAGGGAGAAGGAGATGATGAAGGTGAAGAGGAAGGAGGATTGGCACCATGCTGGTGCCTGCTACCTTCTCTTCGGTGGTCGTGATCTAGGTTGCGGTTATGATTAGAATGTCCATCTTTGTCATGCATTCGTGTTCCTTTTTTGAATCCTTTGTGTCTGTCAATACCAAAATCTGAGTTATGAATAATTCAGTGAAGATTCTGATACACAACCCCCTAATCGAAGTCAACGAGAGGAACATCGTTTTGTGGAAAACCTCCTGAGGCAGGTTCACCACCATTATTTTCACTTAAAACATATGGGATATCCTGAGACCACTTCCCCTTCATAGATTTGTAATGTCTATCCTGTTGTAGGTCCATTTGGCATTATGCCTCTATGGGTTGATAATCCCTTGAATCTTGTTCATGCACAATGTACTCTGATTGTAAGTGGTGCATACCAATTCATGTGAGAGCACGAAGAGCCATGCTTAGGATTGAGCGATAGAGAGGTAACACTATGCTACCTTTTAAATCACACCAACGTAGTTGTTCATCCTGGTGGAGGATAAAGGTAAAGTCTGGTATATACTCATCAGGATGAGCATATACCAACTGAAATTGTTAGGGAACTATTGAATCATTATGTGTACTCTACTTTCGATTGTTCATTGTGTCAGACCTAGGCAGTGAAGCACTCTCATAAGAAGAAGGAGACATGATTGATTATTCAGTGTGCAATACTCTTTTTTCGATGATTGTAGGATAACTAATCCTAAGGGTTTGTTCCAATGATGGGAAGATTTCCTAAATTCTAATTAGCACAAAAATAACAAAGTCCCTAGCAACAACACCAATGATGTGCGACGAGGTACCCCTATGCCCAACCATCCAAATATTAGTGTTCACGCATCATTCGGTCGAACTCCAAGGACTAAGTGCTTATGCGCCTTCATAGAACAAGGATGGGTTATGTAATTGTTGTCTTCCCAAGCTTACTTGTAAGGCATGATTATATGGTTAAGTAAACTTGAGGTATGTGATTTTTATGATTTTTATGTTTTATATTCTGGGTGCTTAAAATAGAGAAATGAGATAATTTAATAACTAATTTGATTTAACTGATTAACTATTCTCTTACTAGTCCTAACACCAACATCCGTTCCCACTTGCTGATCACATCCTGAACTAGTGTAACACTACTGAGATTACCAAACGTTAGTCATTATTGGGTTACCAAGTGTTCCACATATGCTTGAAGTGGTCGTACTGAGTGTGCTAATTCGTTGATAATTAACAAGTCAGTAGAAATAACATTAATTAACTAATGAAAGTAGCAAATAATAGTAAATAACATTTAAATAAAATAATAAAGCTATTCTTAATGTTGTAAGGTTTATCACAAAGTTCGTCTTTATTTCCAAACACAAGGTGTGCTCAGGTACACAATGCTCGAATAAAGATCTATTCACTTTATGACTTTTACTATGAACACTCAGAAATAATTCTAACTCTAGAAAGGAAAAATTGCAAGAGTTTGGCTAAGGGACTAAGAAAACTAAACTCCAAAGCCAAGTGCCCTTGTCTCTTATTTATAGGTGATGAGATAGGTTCTGACATCGCGTATCCAATGTTGCTTAGTCTACCCCAATATTGTGTATCTGATATCATAGGTCTGATATCGGGACTCATTACCACACTAGTTCCATACATGAAATTCAACCGAATTACAAGTGAATGCTTATGATTTGTAGGGTTAGGCATTGGAGGTACCCACCACTCATCATTGGCACCATTGCTAGGAATGGTACTAGTGATCTAGATTAGTTATATTATAAACAATCACTGTAAAAGTTTTAAAAATTTATCTTTTAGAAAATATTAATATTTTAAGTCATGCAAGTTATCCAATAAAAACGCGTCTTCTTCACATAGGACCAATAATGCATCACATGAAGAGAACACTAGTAGGAGAAATAGTAGGTTCTATATTGAAGAGAATTAGAGTGAACTACCATAAGTAAGGATCTCATATGCTCATCTCAACCCTTATTATATTCAAGGACTGCGTTTAATAGATGCAAACAATCCTAGAGGGGATGGAACAAGCCCTTGAATAAGAAGGGCCTCAAGGCCTAGGACCTCCTCCAAACCTAGAAGAGATAAATCAAGGAACCATAGGAGGAGATATATGATGAGTGGCGAGGTAGCCCTACACTCAACCATACGAAACAGGCATAGCAAGCATGATCTGGTTGAACTTCTTAGACTAAATGCCTAAACACCCCATGGAACACTTGGGGTTAATCATTCATTGTCTTCCTAGACTTACTTGTTGTTGTCACGGTGTATGGTTTAGTAAGTCTGAGGTATATGATTTTTTTGGTCTTTTTTGGTTTTATGTCTTCTACGCTAAGAGCAAAGGGTTGAGAAACTAACTAACTCTAACTAATGTCCTAATTCTAAATTAACTAGCATCAACATCC
>MNCI01015866.1:761-40431 GCA_015680685.1 Gnetum montanum | reverse complement strand
GCCTCTTATTTATAGACATGGCGGCAGACTACGATATCGCGTACGCGATATCGCAAGGAAGGACGCGATATCGTGTACGCAATATCGCGGGGGATGCGATATCGCGTGGGACGCGATATCACGTACGCGATATCGCAACCCATGATACATCGCATACGCGATATCGTGGCTCATGATACAATGCGACCCATGATACAACGCAGCCCATGATACAATGTGGGTGCCTTATCGTGGGTGCCTTAATGTGGGTGCCTTAAGGCGACCGCCAGCACTATGAGCAATTTAGGTCTCATCACTCATCCTCCTCATCACAAAATTTCACTCCCTTCTTGCAAAGGAACGGATCGCGATTTTATTCTTCTGCACTTTCCCTCTTACATAGCTCACCCTCTTCTTGTGCTACTTGTTCCAACAAAATTTCAACTTCATGGGCTCTAAGTTGGGAAAGTCTCCCTTGGGCGTAAGTCCCAAGAGTTCTTCTCGTTTCATTCCTTAGCCCATCCATGATGTGGCGAAGTTGATCCCGCTTAGCATACCCATGGCCCGAGCAACGATGTAGTAGTGTATAGTAATGAGCCATGGCAGCATCCAAGGGTTCATAAGCACCTTGTTTCTAGCCTTGGATCTGCTTACACAAATTGGACACTCTAGAGTACGTTTGATATTTGTTGTTGAATAGTTCAAGCATCGTACTCCACCTCCTGATGGTTTCTAGTTCTAAGGACCGGTACCAGCTCTCTGCTTCTTTGGTGAGTGTCCTTGGGAACAACTTAAGATTCTACCACTCATTATCTATATTCTGCAAGGCATAGGCATCGTGGAATGCCTGTAAATGATGTTGGGGATCAGCGTTGTATCCCCCTTCAACACATGGGATATTATTTATGTCCAAACGCTTAATCTTGCTATCTTTTAAATGCCTTGTGGGGATCCTAACTGCCTCTGTGATATCTAGCATGCTTTAGGTTATGAGTAGGGATTCGTCATGATCATCTCTATCATGATGTCTGTGATGTCTTCATGGTGGTTCCCTACTCTCCCTACATCCTTGCCCTTATCCTAACTCCCGACCTTCTTGTCGAGGTCTTTCATCACCCTTACTTTTATCCTCTCCATTGTGCTCACAATGGTTGCACCCAAATGTGGAAGAAGAGTATGAATGATGAGATAAAGGAGAAGAGGAAGGAGATCCATTACCATAGCAATGTTTCTTACCTTCTCTTCGACTGCGTCAACCCTGATCGTTATAATGATCTAAGTGCCCGTCCTTAGTGTGAGTGGTTGTTCCTGCCATGAACATTTGGTGTTCATAGGGATCAAAGCCCGTAGCATGTACAGTTGATTGAAGGCTCTGATGCCTAACCTCTTCACCATTGTGAGGAGGAGGAACATCATTTTCTAAGAAACCCGTTACGAGGGGTTCCTTGTCTCCTATTTCACTAAGGACATGGGGGACCTTGCCCTTCAATAATGAGTGTTGGCTCTCCTGCCTTTCGTCCCTCATACGTTGCAAAGTGGTGGGATGATAATCCCTTATATCATATTCTCTAGCAACGTATTCAGCAAATAAGTCCTGCATGCCAATCTGTGCTAAGGAATGGACNTCTTCCGTGTTATCCTTAGGTGAGTTAACCTTATGAGAAGAAGCCATTTTATTGATGTGCTATTCACCGTTATATATGTTCTTATTTAACTAATTAACCCAAAGGTTCGTTAAGGCTCACAACGATGTGAAATATTTCCTAATGTTCTAATTGGCGTACAAACACTTAGTCCCCAACAACAGTGCCAATGATGAGTGGTGAGGTACCCCTACACTCAACCATACGAAACAAGCGTAGCACGCACGATTCGGTCGAACTCCGTAGACTAAATTCCTAAATGCCCCATGGAACACTTGGGGTTAATCATTCGTTGTCTTCCCAGACTTACTTGTTGTTGTCACGGTGTATGATTTAGTAAGTCCGAGCTATATGATTTTTTTGGTCTTTTCTGATTTTATGTCTTCTACGCTAAGAGCAAAGGGTTGAGAAACTAACTAACTCTAACTAATGTCCTAAGTCTAAATTAACTAGCGTTAGCATCCATTCCCACTTACTATACACACCCTGAACCGATGCAACTGTGGCTACCAAATGTTAATCATTACTAGGATCACCACATGTAACACACGTGCTCGAAGTGATCATACTGAGGCACTTAACTAACCTAAGTGTGATAAGCAGCCAATTCCTTGACTAGCTGTACACACCCGTAGGTTCTCGTAGCCAAGTTGTACTTATCCCACGTTCTAGGAGATATGAGTGAGAGAACCTAACTAGCCTAAGTGCGTTGAGTAGTGAATTCCTTGACTAGCCGTACACACTGGGACTACCACTGGGATTACCAAGCGTAGATCCTGGAATACGCTACTGGGTTACCAAGTAGTCACAATGCTCGTAATCAAGTCGTACTCATACCACATGCGACGAGCAGCTGATTCCTTGACTAGCCGTACACATCCTTAGATGTTCGTAATCAAGTTGTACTCATACCGCATTCTAGGAAAGCAATAAATAACAATAAATACTATTCATGCACTGCAAGGTTTATCCAATCAAGTTCGTCTTTATTGTCGTACACAACTTGTGTTCAAGTACAAAGTTTCTCGAATAAAGAGTTGTTCACTCTAGGACTCCTATTGCGGGCACATGGGAAATTAATCTAACTCTGGAGTGATCAAACTACCAGAGCTTCGCTACTTCTAGCCAGGATTTTCCAAATGAGGGGCGTGCTGCCTCTTATTTATAGATTTGACGGCGGACCGCGATATTGCGTAGGTGATATCACAGGGGATGCGATATCGCGGCTTGTGCATATCACGTCTCATCAATATAGAAGCCATGATGATTCTCTTAGTTCACCATCTTCTTCTTCCTCTTTAACATCTAATTCTAATGAAGAAATCAAAAATAAGGACCTATAGATAGAGGATCTAAAGGAGTACATGGTGTTCGCTAACTTTAGATATGCCAACCTTGCCATGTTAATAGCAAGTCATTCCCAAAATGAGCTAGAGAAATAAGTGGCAACCACCTATGTGTTATACGAGAAAGAGTTTGCAGATAGAAAAGATGCTTTGCAAAAGCTGTAGGTAGCGAACTCAAAGTTAGAGGTGGTCAAAGCTAGTTATCAAGGACAAAAGGATGTAGTCTTGAACCTAGCTCAAAGATTGATAGATTATCATGAGCTTAGGAACAAAGCTAGGGCCTTCGAGGAAGAACAATAGTAGTTCGTAGCATGGTATGTAAATGTGAATCAAATGTTCCCACAACTGCCATGTCCTTGGGATGCATTGATGCTAGCACACATTAGCATAGTAGCTTGGGTGGTGCACAATCTAAGGATGAAGGAGGATAAGTTGCAAGTATTTCTCAATCAACACAAATTTCAATGGCCTGGTGACAAAGGGAAGCAACTGATGGAAGAGCCACTATGTCTGAGCACCACATGAGCTTTCCAGTTTTTTTTTTTTGTTTTGTTTTGTAATAATGTATCCCATTTTTGTATTACACCACTGTGACATGCAAAGAGTCAATTATTTTATTCATTGTTTGAGTTAGTCAATAATCCCATACCTGCCAATATTTTGTAAAGAACTTGTTCCTCATTTTGTTTAACTCAAGGACAAGTTTTCATTTAGTCGTGGGGGTATGATGAGTCATCATTGTAAGGCCCCAATGTCGAATATGCAATCTCAAAGCTCGCACATCATCTCATCTATGTTTGCCTATAAATACAACACTTAGGCACTCGATTGAGAGAGGGAGAGTAGCAATAGAAGATAGTTTTAGCTTTTAGTTTTTGGTAGTCTTTCTTAAAGTTTCGTTATTCCTAGTGCATGCCCATAGTGTGATGTTTGTAATCGTATGACACCTTTGTTTGAGTGTGATATACTTGGACACTTTCCATGACTGATAATAAATATTGAGATTACTTCCATCATTGCAGCATCCACTTAGATTATTATTGCTTTTAAATTGTTAATTATTTACTACTTTCTTTAGTTAAATGTTTTTATTTATTATTTTTATTAAGTAAAATGCGTATGCATTAATTATGAGTGTTTAGTGTAGATACATTGTAACCTAGTTGATGAGTGGTGAGGTAACCCTACACTCAACCATATGAATACAAGCGTTACACGCGTGATTCGTTCGAACTCCGTAGATGGACTAGTTGTGGTATCTAGACAGTTAGCCTTAGGTCGCAGTTCGCTGTCTTTCCACCTAGACTAGTATTAACTTTGTCACGTATGGTTTAGTCCAAAGTGAGGTGTATGATGTGGTTTCTAATCTAATGCTACTCCTGAAGGAAATGGAAAATAATATTAACTAAGCTAAGAGGGAAAGGGTGAGAGAGAGTCTAAACTAGCCTAAGTGCGATGAGCATCCATTCCTTGATTATCCGTACACATCTTGGACTTCATGCACAACTACTATTGGGATTACCAAGCATAGATCCTAGGTATGCTACTGGGTTACCAAGTAGTCACACTTAAATGCTCGTAATCAAGTCGTACTCATTCCATGTTTAATAGGAGTTTAAGGGTGAGAGAGATTAACTAAGAAAATAGTAAATAATAATTAAATAAATAAATAATTAAAATAAGTGAATGTTGCACTGATGAAGTAATCTCGATCTTTATTTCCAGTCATGTGCATGTCCAAGTACATCATACTCGAATAAGGATGTCATACAATTACAATCACCACACTACAGGCATACACTAGGAAATAATTTTAACTCTAAGAAGGAAAACTACAAGAGTTTGGGTAAGGAACTAAGAACTAGATGCTAGAACAAGGAAGCTGCCTCTTATTTATAGGAATTAAGGCAGGCTACGATATCGCGTATGTGATATCGTAGCTCATGTGATATCACAGCTGTGATATCATGGTAGCGACATCAGAACCACTGCAAATTCATGACTCATCATACCCCCACAACTGAATGAAAACTCGTCCTTGAGTTACAGAGAGAACAAGCTCCATTGATTACATAATGGATAGCTATGGGATTATTGACTGGCTAGAATGGATTCATGTCGCAGTGTGGAGTCAGAACAAAATTGAGACACAACACAAAAGAAAATCCTATGATTACAAAATTAGTGGAACTCATGTAGTTCCTGGTGGCGGTGGCTCCTCCATAGGTTTCTTTCCCTTTTCTTGTGCTCCAAGTCTTAAGATTTGATGGCATTGAAGTATGGCCTGGAGTTTCTCTTCTCGTAAGGCCTTGGGTGCCTTAGTGCAGATGTAAGTTTGCACCTATGCCATAGAGGCATCCCAGTCAACCTTCTCTTTTTCTTCCACCACCCTTTTATTCTCTGTCAATAGTTTATTAAGTTGCTCGGTTCTGAAGGTGTCCAGCTAGTTCTGAGCAACCTTTGGCCCTATATCTAGAAGCTTTAATACTTCCAAAATGTCTTGAACAAAGAAATCAATAGTCACACCACAAATTTTAACCATGGTTCCTTCTTCTTTGTTGTGCCAAAATTGGTACATTTCCCCCAAGTACTAGGCACTACTATCAGAGAGGATAGGCCATAAGAGAGACCCTTTGAGGTGATCCCTAACAGTCTTAGGAGCAAACTCTGCAAAAGATTCAAAGTTCAATTCCACAATCACCACAGTGAATGTGAACTTTGAAAGAAATGGCCTGAACACAATCTTGGGGCAACGTGAGATGTTGTCCCTGTTCAAGCGTTGCTGCAGCTCCTCCTTCTGCCTACCTAGACTGTACAGTAGGAGGATCTTCTTAATGAATGATGAATGATTGTTTCTCCTATTTTGCATGTTGTCCTGCAATACCTTGTCTTCCACCTCTCCAAGATCATTTGCTTCCACCTTGGGCAGGACCTTCCTATTGTCCATGTTTCGGGGCCATCTGCAATCACACAGGGTCAAGTGTTAGTAAGGTTGTTTTTAAAGTTAAGTTATACCTTACTACTTACCTTAATTAATTAATTCATTTTATCTCTGTGTGATATTACCTAAAATATTGTAATAATGGGTCATTTTTACTTAGGTGGTTTTTTCTCAATTTTAATTTCCTGGTGTACCTAGTGATTAAATAATTTTTTGGCATATTTTATTCTAAGTGTTATAGCTAATTACCCTAGATAATGTCCTTTGGGCAATGATAAATTCCAAAAACTTTAGGCACTTTTTGGCAGGTGTCCCTCCCCCATGACTAAGCTAAACACTCTGGGTTCAAGCAGGTTCAAACGGAATGAAAATCAAAGTACCAGCGAGCAAGATATGGTGAGAAAAGCAAGGGTCGCTCAATCACAAGTCATAGGGAAAAACTTTGAAAAATCCCCTGTGTGAATGGCAAAAATGATGCTAAGTGTTGCAGGGGATCACCTATTTATAAGTTTTTGGGGATGCGATATTGCGTACAATACATTGCGTACGTGATATCATGGCCCTAGTGACATAGGACACCACAACAAATACCGAATTTTTAAAGGATTTTCTTGAAATCAACGTTGGAAGCTAAGGAAATTGGGCTATTATGAAGGAGTTTTAGGGTAATTCCATTAATTTGAAAGGCACAATTAATGATGATAGTGTGGACTTTATCAATAAAACCTTGGGTGGTAGGAAAAAGGTTATGTGATGGTTCATGGGAACATTGATTCGGAGGGATAATGATAATAGGGAAAGAATGTTATGAAAAATAGGCTGATGGTAAGAAATGGTGTGTGTCAGTTGTATCATAAGTGAAGATTACAAAAGATTACACAAGTGGATCCTCCCCAAAGCAGGTTCTAACCTATAATGCCCTTGTGTAACCACACTCAAAGTGTCTGTGGGCACTAGAAGGGTTAACTGTAATCCGCACTAATTCCACAAAACACACACATGTAATTATCACCAGAATGAGGCAAGAATTCTATGTTACACATGACACAAGCTACAATTACATGGACAATGAGATGAGACGAAGTATAGAAGGGATCGTAGAGATTGGGACATGAGGTAACTGATCCTGGGAACAGTGAATCCTGCATGTAAAGAATGATTAAGGTGTCATTAACTCGTCGTTCAAAGATTAGGACCAAGTCCATTCCTCTAATTAGTGACATCACATTGTTTCATCCCATGAGGAGAAACTATGAGAGGACCATAACAACAAGGCATACGATCACTTGGCGTTTTGTCAAGGGAGGAGTGATTTTTGTTTTGTGGCACTTCCTTTGTTTTTTTTTTTTATTGCTAAATCCCTTAGACATAATAAAGAAACATGGGCTACAAGCATTGGTTATGGCACTAGAAAGACATGTTACCCATGCTTGAAGGTTCCCTCTAACTAAGGCCCTTTCTCACTTCCTACTTCTTCTCTTGTTGGGATGGTGGTGGCTTTGTGGACGCATTCTTGTTACTTCAGGAGGATGGGTTGGTCAAGTGTGTTGATGCAAGGTCACTAGATGTGGAAAGTTAAATATGGATTTGGACAAAATTTTATTAAGTCACCTTAACCACATATTACACACAAGACTTTACATAACCTAAATTTTTTGGATTCCATTCCATTCTCTCCTCTGTTCCCATATTGCTTTCCACATTCCACCTCATTGTCAGTTTTATGATGAGTCTATATCTTAGTTGACACATTGTTATTCTTCGGTAAAACACTTGTGGGTAAGTTCTTAACCATTGTTTCCATATGTCATTCCAAGAGCCTATGGACTCTTTTGTTTGTAGGTTTGTCAGGGCATTCAGGGCATGAGCCTGCTTTGGGAAGGATCCACTATGTACCGTCCGAAATTGTCGATCTCCAACAGGAAGGAAATAGAAACCTAGAGATCTCTAGACACGTACAGATGATCCTACCTTCACTTGAGGGCAAGCTGGAATAAATGAAGGTAGAGTACCTTGGGTGGTCCGCATGTGGATCAGGCAAGGATTTCCCCGAACATACACTGATGTGCTATACGTTGGGTTATACGTAAACGGCGTAACTGAGGTAAAACGAAGCGTAAATGGCGTAATTGGTGTAAATGGAGCGTAAAAGTGCAATAGGGTAAACAGTAAACATGCAACAATTAATGAAAAACTGTAATAGATTTTAGAAAGAAAGTGTAGCAATATTATTGCAAAATGAGAGTTACAATGCACCAGTCTAACGCAGTTGTGGCTTTGACACAAGGCGGACGAATAGCCCCGGTGGATGTAGGGATGACTGTGTGTTGGTTCAAACTACAAGCAAAATGTAGAGGCCAGATGCTCAATGTATAGGGTTGACGTCCAACGTATAGGGTTTCCTACTCTGGTTCTTAGCATCTCTATTTTTCTCTCTGTCTCTGGTTTGATCCAAATTGCCCACCGTGATCTAATGGAAAATTGGGGTTTTTATATAGGTTTAGTTGTTAGACTCAGGTTGGGTGACATGTAGCGCATTGACCGGGTGTGAAAGAATAAGATTTTACAAGTGTATAACATGCTGCATCTACTGGGCGTATACGCTGTATCTGGTGGGCGTAGACTCTGAGCATGCACGTTGTATGTGCTGGACGTATACGCTGTGTCTGCTGGGCGTATACGCTGTGTTTGCTAGGTGTATACGTTGGACATGCAGGATGTACATACTCAGCGTATAGACTCCAGAATGCTTGATGTCAACACCTAATGATTGCTCTATTCGTGTGAGTTGATACCTTGTACAAAATTTTGCTCTACAATGCTATTTCCATGCCATCTTCGAGGATTGCATGTTGGGCATATACATCAGTCATACCTGCTGAGTGTACATGTGAGCCGTGTACGCTTGGCGTGTACGTTGGACTTCTACGCTAGGTGTATACGATGTAGATGCAATCTAGGATGTATATGATCTAGATGCAAATTGGGATGTATACGCTGTGAATATTAGGCGTATACGCTGAGAATGCATAGTTAGTGTAAACTAAGTATTTTGAGCTTCAAAGTTGCTATGCTTGATACTAGATGTCACCGTGGTCGTCTGTGGGTCCTCAAGCTTTAATCATGTTGGAGAACGTCATGACTTAGCTCGATTCTTGTTGGAGGAGTATTAAGCTCAAAATTTTGTGGTGTTTCATTGGCCCCTCTTTGTTGATGCTTGGAGGAATCGACCCAAGAAGCGTCGACAAAGAAGTAAAAAACACCACAAGCAGCTTGGTAGAAATATTGTTTGTTGGCACCTAGCTAGACATCATCGTACCATGTTCAGTAGTACATGGGATTGGGGGAAATGGAGTTTGTGTTTGATAGGAAAAGGGAAACTGTGGGGATTCGGGAGGAATCAAGGTTATGCATAGTGAAGGGGATGTTCTGGTATGTATGTGGGTCATGCTGGTCCTTATCAATAGCCATTTTTTAGCAGACTCAGAATCAATACATGAGATGTGCGTCCTTTGGCAGAACAAGACTCTTGGTTAGTGTCCGAGAGGACTTGTTGGCAGAACCAAATCCACGTGATGGTGTGTTGCATTCTTTGGAGGAATAGGGCCCTTGTTTAGTGTTTAGGGGGAGCCTGTTGGCAGATAGCCAAAGCCATGCAATGGGATGTATCTTGATTGTTTTAGACATAAGCACTTGCTTTCAAGGCATCTGCCATCCCGTCTTGTGTTTTTTTTTGATCTTTTGCACATACTCAAATGCCATATTATGGGTCGCAATCGCCTAAGAGTGGCATAGTATGTAACAGTATGTTCGATGTGTACTGGGTGTGTTTGGGATGTAACCAAGTAGGAGCTGTTGAGGGATATGTAACAGGAGATGTACTAGTAAATGGCTTGATTTAGTCTTCCCACGTGTGCTGTGAACATCGTCTCACCTTGATGCTTATGACGAAGTGCATTCTTGTACGAACACCTCTGAGTGTCATCCTGCAAACACAACTCCGAGAGAGCAAGAAAATCATGAGTGAGTAAGTAAGATTTGACTTAAACAACTACAAAGTCACTGGATGAGATCTCAGGTATCGTATATGAATAGCAACAATGGCGTTAGGATCGGCCAATTAGCGTGTGATGCAGCGATTCTGATGAAGTTTGAATGCAGCCACTGATTGAGTAACAAGAGACGAAATTGCCAGTTTATAGTCATAGCTGACTATCATGGGTTATTTTTATGTCATAACCCGTCAGAAATTTCCCATTTAGCGTCGTGGCAGATGGTACATTCCCAGTTTCTAGTCTTAGTGGACCGTTAAGAGGCAAACCGGTTTATAGTCTTAGTGGACTCTGGCGAGTGGGACTGTGGTAGTTTACTATCATACTAGACGGGTGCTAATTTATTGTCATTACAGACACTCTATGGTATCAATTTACCATCATGATTCCAAGACGAGCTGTGGTATCAGTTTTAAGTCATGATTCTAGGACTGTTCTATGGTATCAATTTACTGTCATGATTCCAGGACGAGCTGTGGTTTCAGTTTATAGTTGTGATGCCAAGACTCACATGTACCTAACTATGTTCAAATGTGGAATGGTTTCAAGAACGATTGATTGGTCAGATTTGCAAGCTCATTCCCTTCCATATCAGCTAACTTGAATGCTTCGTTGTCGTACGCTTTGATGACCAAGTAGGGCCCTTCCCAGTTGGCTGAGAATTTGTCAGGGTGTTCTTGAATGGCTTTGAGTACAAGGTCGCCTTCTTTGATAAGGTGCTTATGAATGTCATGCCGATGGCATTGTCATTGTTGTTTTTGATACCATTCAATCTAATCGAGTGCACGTACATGTTCCTCCTCCACTCAGTCCAAGTCAATGATGCGTAGGTCATTATTTTGCCCTTCATCGAGGAGTCTGGAAAGTGTGATCCTTAAAGACGGTACCTGTAATTCTAGAGGTAAAATAGCTTCTGAACCATAAATGAGACTATATGGCATTTTACCTGTTGAAGTCCGATGTGTAGTACGATAAGCCCACAATGCGTATACCAGCTGCTCGTGCCATATTTTCTTGCTCTGGGAAAGTATCTTTTTAAGTATTGTAATGATGGTTTTATTTGTGGCTTCTGCTTGCCCATTGCTCTAAGGGTAGTAAGGGGATGAAAATGAGTTTCTGATCCCTAGACTTTCACAGAAAGTTTTGGTTTCGACACTACTGAATTGTGGCCCGTTGTCAGTGAGGATGGTCATGGGGATGCCAAAACGGGTCATAATGTTTTCAAGAATGAAGTTACATACATGTTTAGATGTGGTTTTCTGAAGGGGCATAGCTTCTACCCCCTTCGTGAAATATTCTATCGCGGTTATGATGAAACTATGCCCTACAGAAGATGAAGGTGTTATTGGTCCGATAAGGTCCAACCCCCACTTTTGAAAGGGCCATGTGATTTGCGCTGTATGCAACTCATTTGGTGGGACATGGATCAGATTACTATGTGTTTGACAGGTATTTCATGTTTTAGCCTTGGAAAGACAATCATACTCCATGTGTGGCCAATAATAGCCTAAGCGTCTTATTTTCATTGCCATTGCTTTAGGTGCTATGTGTCCTCCGCATAGTCTGTCATGTACTTGCTCAAAGATGGTTTGGGCATCAGCGCTTCCAATGCATGTTAGCAATATGCCCTTGTAGGATTGATGACACAAGGTGTCCCCTACCAGTGCGTATTGTTTAGAACACTTTCGTACCACGTCCTTTTATGCATTCTTTAGATGTCGTGGTGTTTCACCGTGTAGAAGGTACTCTTTTATGTTGTCATACCATTCTATCGCATGTGTTGTACTAACGGATGCAATTGGCAACGTATCACGAGTATTGGTTATTGGTTTGGCATAACTGATTATGGAGCTTGGCAATGTATGGACCATATCAGGCGATATGTTTAGCACTAGCGTAGCTAGTGCGTCTGCAATGGTGTTAACGTTTCTGGAGACATGTTGCACGTTGATGTTTTCAAATTACTTCATTAAGTGTTTGGCTAAGTCACAGTATGGTTGTAAATGTTGCGCTTTGCATGTATAAATATCTGTGACTTGATTCAAAACTAGTTGTGAGTCTCCCCTGACCACAAGTTATGTGATAACTAAAGCTACTGCTACCATGAGACCTCTAAGGAGACCTTTGTACTCTACTATGTTGTTGGTACAGTGAACGTCGAAGCGATAAGCAAAGTGTCGGATCTCCCTGGAGGGATAGGTGATGACGGCAGCATCACTTCCCCCCTAAGAGGTGGATGCTCCATCAAAGTTCAAAATGGATTTGTAGTCTTCGGGCACTATGGTTATTGCACTTACATTTTCATCAGTGAATTCTGGCTCTATCATTATTTGATTGTGCGTTGGTGATGCAGTCATTTGATTCGCTATGGCTTGACCCTTAACCGATGATTGTGCTATGTAGTGTAGGTCAAACTCAGCTATCATGACTTTCCAACGGGCTATTTTTCTTGACTCATAAATGTTTCCAATGATGGCTCTGAGCACATTATCCTTGCAGATTATATGGACTTGGTTGTGGAAGAGGTAATGTCGTCATTTCTTTAAGGAAAAGACCAGGGCTAAACATGACCTCTCCACCTTGTTATACTTCTTCTCATGGGCAACTAATGCATGGCTTAAATAATAGATAGGGACTTCGGTTCCATCATCTTATTTCTGGCAAAGCATGGACGCGATTGACAAATCCGAAGTGGCAAGGTAGATGTAAAACAGATTATCATTTTGAGGTGGATAAACCATGGGTAGTCAGACAAGTGCTATTTTAATATTGTCAAATGCTTCTTGGCACTGTGGAGTCCATTCAAAATGGATGTTCTTACGTAGCAGGTGGTTCATAGGTTTTAATTTGTCCATTATTTTTTCTATGAAACACTTGATGAACTGTAATCTACCTTGTAAACCTCAGAGTTCGGTAAGGTTGCCAGGTGGTTTTAAGTTTGTTATGGCCTTAACTTTATCGGGGTCTACTCGTATCCCTGCTTCTGAGGCTATGAATCTAAACATTTTTCCTTTTTTGACTCCGAAGACAAATTTCTTTGGATTAAGTCTCAACTCATATTTTAAATAATGCTTTAGTACTAGGTCAAGATCTTGTACGTGTTGTTCTGATGTCTTTGATTTAACCACGATATCATCCACATAGTCATTGAGCGAGTGCAACATGTAATCGCTGAAAATGAATGTCATGGCCCTTTGATATGTGGCCCCAGCATTCTTGAGACCGAAGGACATCATTGTATAACAAAAGGTTCCCCATGGTGTCAGAAAAGTAGTCCGGAGCTAATGCTCCAGGTTAATGCATATCTGGTTGTATCTTGAGAAGCCATCCATAAAAGATAATAGGGCGTGCCCAGCGGTTGAGTCAACAAGTTGATCGATGCTGGGTAAGGGAAAATCATCTTTTATGGTTGCAACGTTGTGATCCCGAAAGTCAATGCATAAGCGAATACTTTCGTTCTTTTTTGGAACAATGACCATGTTGGATACCCAATCAGGATAATCGACAGCCCAAATGAAACCAGCCTGATAAAGTTTGATGATCTCATTGCAAACTGCCAATGCTACCTCAAGTTTAACCTTTCCTACCTTTTGTTTTACTGGCCTCAATTTTGGATCAAGGATAATGTTGTGCTGGATGATTCAAGGATCTAATCCGAGCATGTCAGTGTAAGACCAAGAGAATGCTTTCATGTTGTTTCAAAGTACATCTTCTATGTCTTTGGCCAGTTGAGGTTGCAATAGTGTACTTAATTTTAATATTTTGGTTTCACCATTAGGCATTACGATGGGGGTTTTAGTCAATGGATCTTCAGTGATGTTATTGGCTTCTATGTCAAGAGATCTTGTCATACCTTTGTAGCTATCTAGCGTTTGTTGTGTTGATGCTATGAGCGTATCGTCCGTTGATGTACCTAAGCTGATGGAGTTTATATTGATTTCTCTTGTGATTTTTCCATATGGTCCATCGATGATCAAGGGTGTGGATAAACGCTGACAATCCATCGGGCTTGTTCCTGCCAATAAACAGAGGGCAG
Source organism: Gnetum montanum (assembly GCA_015680685.1). Taxonomy (NCBI): domain Eukaryota; kingdom Viridiplantae; phylum Streptophyta; class Gnetopsida; order Gnetales; family Gnetaceae; genus Gnetum; species Gnetum montanum. Next base: position 26,434 of record MNCI01015866.1, on the reverse strand, counting down.
AATAAGCTAATAGGTGTTGTTTCATGTTCCTTGGCAATGTAAATCGTGTGTACATGCATACTGGTGGTTTATTGTCACACCGAGACGCATGGCAATTTAAGGCCTTACCGGGCCATCATGGTAGTTTAAGGCCATACCAGGCCGTGTGGGGTAGTTTGTGGCAGTTTAAGGCCTTACTAGACCTTCATGGTAGTTTAAGGTCATACTGGGCTGTGTGGGATAGTTTGTTGCAGTTTAAGGCCTTACCGGGCCGTGTGGGGTAGTTTGTGGCAGTTTAAGGCCATACCAGGCCGTCATGGCAGTTTAAGGCCGTACCGGGCTGTCATCGCAGTTTAAGGTCATACCGGGCCGTCATGGCAGTTTAAGACCATACTGGGCCATCATGGCAATTTAAGGTCGTACCGGGCCATCATGGTAGTTTAAGGCCATACCGGGTCGTCATGGCAGTTTAAGGTCGTACCAGGCCAGAGGTTTGCCGAATGATTTGTCTAGGAGAGTTTGCACCTAAATGTTCAATTTGGACATCCGAAGTTGTCTTATGAGGGAATTAGCATGTGGTAGTGTTCATTTTGTTCTATATATTTTTTCGTATTTTTTATTTTAAACAACTTTTGATCAAAATAGATAAAATAGTAAAAATATTTAAAAGAAGATGAAGGCAACGGTGGTGGCGGTGAAGTTGACTCAGCGCTATATATAGAGCAGGGCCCTTAGTTTTAAGCATCATGAATCTTGAAGCAAAACCGAGCGTGAGCGTAAACCTTTAGCGTAAGTGTAAACCCTTAACGTAAGCGTAGAGACTAAAACCTTGGCATAGAGACTCAACGTAGGCATGGAGAGCTTTAGCGTAAGCATAGAGACTAAAACCTTGGCGTAGAGGATTCAGCTCGGTGTGCGGACTCAGACCTCAGCGTAAACCCCGTCAGTTGCAACGTGCAGGACACCAAGATGGGAAAAGGCAAAGAGGTAGAAGGTCAGGAGAGGAAGGGACCTGACCTGACTTTCACAGAGGAAAGCAAGGCCATGTTACAGTGTCTACCTAGACCAAGGATTCCATCATGGCCTGGATCGTCACACAAGTAGGCTCTAATCCTACCTCTATTCATTTTTTGTTCATCTGTTCATGTTATTTGGCGTACACGATTTTCGTAGCGTAGACAGTTAGCATAGAGGGTTTCGGCGTATACGCCTAGTGTAGACAATTAGCGTAGAGGGCCTGTATGCTAAGCGTAGGTCCACAGCGTTGAGGGTCACTATAGCGTACAGTGTAGACCATTTGAACTGTATATAGCGTAAACTGTTTTGTCCATGCATAGCGTAAACAATTTTACCAGTACATAGCGTAAACGATTTTATCAGTATGTAGCATAGATGATTTTCACAGCGTATACGCTGATTGTTTTCGCAGCGTACAGCGTAAACTTTTCATAGCGTATACGCTGACATATTTTCACAGTGTATAGCGTAAACTGTTTGCACAGCATATACGCTGGCGATTTTTTGTAGCGTATAGCGTAAACTATTTGCGCAGCGTATACGCTGGCGGTTTTTTGCAGCATATAGCATAAATTGTTTGCGCAGCGTATACACTGGTGGTTTTTTGCAACGTATAGCGTAAACTGTTTACGTAGCGTATACGCTGGCGGTTTTTTGCAGCGTATAGCGTAAAATGTTTGCACAGCATATATGCTGGCGATTTTTTGCAGCGTATATGTTGAGCGTGAACAGTTTTCTTTCTTTTTTAAGCAGCGTATACGCTGAGTGTTTTTAGTTTGTTGGTAGTGTATACACTGAGTGCAAACGGTTTCTTAATTTTTCAAAGTGTTGGGCTGCAACATGGAATTTCGTCCTTTTTATCTCATTTTCATGTATGGATGATTTATTGTGGCATTTTGGTTACTTGCAAGGACACTAAGCCTTTCCTTCTGGTAGTTGAGCTAGTTGGAGTACTTGCATGGTTTTACGCCCTTGAGACCGATGAACCTACCCTCGATTTGACCATTGACAACAATGGGGTATGGTTTAGGGAAGGGGTGTGTGAATTCCTCGCCTTCATCCTGGACAGATTTAAGGTGGTGGTTTGGTCACACCCGAACGAACAAGTGGCACGGAGCCTGCTTGAGGCTATGTTGCCAGGGGCTTCAGAGGGCGTCGCGGCCTTCATGGAGGATATTGACGAGGGGCCACTTGTGATCGAGGACAGTCCCTCTCGCAAGCCTAGATCTACTCGCCCATTAGCGCACGTGTGGGAACTATTGCCACGAGGGCGTGATTACCTCAACAACACCTTGTTTCTGGATGCATGTGCACACGCGTTATTTCAAAACCCTCCTGGCACAGTGTACTCGGTGGAGCGGTAAGATCACCTGATTTGTTGTTTCTAGTTTTTGTTGTTTAGTGTTTTCCTCTGTTTTGACAATCGTTCTTTTGCAGGCCCCAAGTTAACCAAGATGGAACATGCGTTGATGATGATGGGCTTGCCCTAGCTCATACCGCTCTAGAGACCTTTATGGCAGGTCCCACCCTTCGCAGAGCTATGTTATTTCAAACCAAGGGTGATATTGTCCATTTCCATAAACGATTTTCTAGAGTGTTTTCATAGTGTACGGCTTGTGGGTGGTTGCATGGAGATTGGTCGCATAAGGAACCAGTCTTCCCTCATGATGCTGATCTGACTTCTAGCACCTCTAAGTCCATAGCTGAAGGTAAGTGATGATATTTTCTAGATTCCTTAGTGTGTTTGGCCATCTGCTGGTGGTCATACTGATGTGATGGTTTCAAATTGTATCTACAGTTGATGTTCCTCCTGGCGGACACCCTATCACGACAGGACAAACTGAGACTACCCTGTCAATGAAGTTCGAGGAGATCAGCAAGGCACAGAAATGGTTGCGCACCCATGCCCCACCATCCATTGTCCGTTGTTTAGATGATGCCGGCCTTATGGAGCTCTTTACAACCCCGAGTCCTGATGTGTCGATAGCTAGAATGATCAGGATCATGGATTCATTTGACAAGTCCTTCTCTTACTACAACACCCGTATTAAGGGTGTCAAGATAGTCTTCCATCTGTCAGTCGAATTCTTTTTGGACCTGTTCGGTGTACCGGCAGATGGCGTAAATGTAGTTTTGGACAGGGCTCAAAAAGAGCTTCATATGGTACGTGAGCTAGAGGACTGATTGGGAATTACCAAGGGCACCAAGGGATTCCCTATGTAGGGGAACTCAAAGGTTGAGGAAGTTAATGAATTATATCCCCTATTTAGGGCATGAGTATTCCCTAAATCCCTATCTCAGGTGAGGAGTCTTGGTGTTGAAGCTGTGTGTATCATGTGAACTGTCTTAGAAACTACNCTATCTCAGGTGAGGAGTCTTGGTGTTGAAGCTGTGTGTATCATGTGAACTGTCTTAGAAACTACGATTGCACTCAAACGTTGAGGCATAGTCTCATTTTACATTTGCCTTCTTTGCTGGCTATCTTCGTTTTTTGGTCGAGTTTCTAGTGGTTCGCGCAGATAATAAATATATCTTACGGGATCGTACTCAATTGTCTCATCCCTGGATCAACCATTTGTTTGAGACAGCTGAGTCCCAAGATGCTCCTAAGTGGATTGACGAGTCAGTGTCCATCACGACGGGAGGGTCATCTAGTACCTCAATCCACACACGTGATAGTGTGGGGTTGGAACCAGATGACGTGCCCTATACTACAAAGAGGGCTGAATGTATCATCAAAGAGATAATTGGGAAAGCCAAGTTGAAGCTCTCGAAGCATGAACGCTCAACAGAGATGGCCTCAAATGTGCAAGAGCCACAAGTGAAGTGCATACAGTTCAAGATGCCTATCCGAGCTAAGTAAACTTGGCACACTTATTGCATTGTCCTTTTCGTCTTATTCATAATTTTTATTTTGATCGCTTACATGCCACTGATGCCTTCAGACTTGACTCGAGAAGTGAGGAGGCAGGAATTAGAGACTATCATTGAAGAGGAGGAAGCTACAACAGAGTTAATGACTGAGGAGGAAGAGGTCAACAAGGATCAGGTGGAAGAGATGGAGGATCTACGGGAAGACACCACGAAGACTAAACTGGTCGATGACTAGGGTGGTGTCGATGAGATGTTCAGTAGCTTCCTCAAGGGAAGGTCGGACCTTGGCGACCCTCCAAACCCAGAAGGGGACAGAGAACATGGTATATTTCCTTTTATTTTATTGTGTTTCTTGGTGAGTCATTGTTTCTATGGTGTTTTAATTTTATGTTTTCATCCCTTCCAGACAAAGGCAGTGAAACTAGAACGATGCAGCTAGACGTGCCCATGAAAACAGCTCCCCCTGAAACGATCATGAAGGTTAGTTCGTCTCGTACTCGTGGACCATTTACTTGGACTGAGATGCCAATTAAAATGGATTTTGTGGCTGGTATCGCTAAGGAGGTGGTTGAATGTATTCAAGAAGCCCACCCTGAGATAGGTACAAATGTCTTAAGCCTTTTGCAGCTTTCGAATTTCACATCCCCCTCTTTTTTTGTCGTTCAATGTTTAATGCCCGTTCCTTTTGTATGCGTAGGAGCTAAGCTGAGGTGGGATCCGTCTGAGATTGTTAGCATTGAAAGTTTGCCCACACTACCCCCAGAAGTCAAGTAGATACCAAGGCCAATTTATGATGAAGTGGCGAAAGGTCTTGTACACAACACCAAATCGCTGTGGACCTGTAGGCATTCCATCAAACAGTTGTGGTTACAAATTGAAGCAAAGGAGAAAGAAGTTTTCAAGTTATCAGTTGAGCGTGATGATCTCAAGGCTTGGTATGAGTTCGCCTCAGCTAAACTAAGTGGTGATCGTTCTTGGCGAACTTCCGAGGTCACTTACACTAGATACTGGAACTTGCTCATTCGCCACGCGTCACTGACCTGGAAACTTATAGAGCATAAGGCCCAAGTAGATCTACTAAACCTCAAGTGCCAGGATTGGAAGGCTTTCGCTTCCAAGGTGCGCAAATGGGGTCAGGATGAGAAGAACCACAAGCATCATTATAAGAAATCATTGAAGGAAGTCTCCATTGAAAAGCGTCAACTTGAAATGTTTGTGGAGGGTCTGGTTCTGCGCTCTGCGTTTGATACCTTTGCTCAGAATACAACTATTGAGATGGAATCGCCTACAACGGTAATTACAACTACTTCTGGGGAGGTTTCTGTGGGTGAATTCCCTTTAAAGCATCCTACCTGGTCGGCTGTTGATAAGGGGAAGGCTTTGGCAAATGTCGATCTGGGCCTTGATGGGACTGATTGGGTGAGCATCTTAGAGGAGGAAATCCTCCGACAACTGGAATTCAGTTTAGGGGGATCCCCTATGATAAGCATTTTGTTATTATGAAATTCGTTCGCAGAATGATGTTTGAAAGTTTTTTTTTTTGTTCTTACGTTGATTGTTTCTTTTGCATTTTATAGGGTCAAGACGATGATGATGTTCAAGAAGCTGGCCCCAGTGGAGTAGGGACCCATGATGCTAGCGGGTCCAAAGGGGATGATCCTCCTGTCCTGGATGTTTAGTTTTTTGTTTTGAAATTATTCTGACTCAAATTTATACGTGAATTGTAAATTAAAAATTTTGAGTTGTATTGAATAGATGAATAAAATCAGTTAACTCTTGTAATTGTACATCATTACATGTGTATATACATCTCTACATATATTTTTTTGTTGTGGATTTTGGGTTTAAATGTAAACATGACACAACAATATAAAATGTTTTGGTTTGTTTTTGTAGTTTAAGTGTAGTGCATGAATGTAATTATAAGTAGAAGTGTAATTATAAACGAAAGATAATCACGAAAATTGTTATTGACAACATGACAATGCAAGCGTAAATTCAAATAGTTGGCTGGAATTTGGGAAAAAACAAAGTATAAGTGGATGATCTAGTTTAATGCCATTTCGGGTCATTTTCACTAGTTTAAGGCCATTTCGGGCCATACGCACTAGTTTAAGGCCATTTCGGACCTCATGCGCTAGTTTAAGGCCATTTTGGGTCATGCGTAAGCAAGAGGAGTTTCGAGCGACATGGGTGAATTTCTCTTGGTAGAACGATCATTTTTTATCGTGGCTAGTTTTATGTCATCGCGGACATGATAGTTTAACGTCATTCCAGACTTGGAATGTAGTTTAATGTTGTTTCGGACTTGGAATGTAGTTTAATGTCGTTTCGGACTTGGAATGAGAGTTTCATGTCGTTTCAGACTTGGAATGATAGTTTAATGTCGTTTCAGACTTGGAATGATAGTTTAATGTTGTTTNTTGTTAGGCTCTTCGAGCTTAGCCTCTAAGCCTTGATCTGTGTCTATGTACGATGAGATGATGGGTATAGCAGCCTCCCTATGTATAATGATTTTGCCACCTTCGTAAGGTAGGTAAATCTCTTGGTGTATAGGGGAAGAGACTACTTTCAGTTGGGCTAGCCAGGGCCTTCCCAATATTAGGTTGAACCCTAGCATTTCATCGATTACTATGAAGTCGACGGATGTCGAGAATTGGTCCCCTGCTATGAAGTCTAAAGTCACGGTGCCTTTGACTATCATGTGCGACTCGCTAAATGATTTCAAGCATGTGGTGGTGGTTGGTTTGATTAGCTCTGTAAGTCCCAATTGTTCGTTGATGGGATATGGTACTACATTTGTGGCAGCTCCATCATCTACATGGACCCTATGTATCTTGAATTGGTTTATTTGTATTGTTATGAACATAGGGGCTGTTGTTACCTCTCCCGTTTTCTGATCCACTTTGATGTTGTCATTGCAAAAACTTAGTGGCTTAGGAGTTAACCCTTGAGGCGAGTACATTACCGCATGAATGGAAGGTTCATTTGGAGGCAAGGCTTCGCTTACTGGGATAGATGTTCACATGCGCACTAGCGCTTCGTGGTGGGTTTGAGATGTCAACACTAGGTCATATAAGCTCAACGAAGTATTTTTTTGTTTGAGTGCCTACGTGACCTGTGTTAGAGCTATTGCTAGGTCTCTACTGTTGGGTGTATGTTTTTCGGCAGTGATTTGGTCCATTGTGCCTAACAGTTTTATTTTATGCATAGTTGGTTTGTCATTTTTGCCTGGAATCATTGATTTAGTCATATCATGTTTGCTAAATGGTTCACCCTCATGGCCTATGTTTCGTTTATCGTTATGTGGTGTCATGGGTACCGCATTTAGCGAGGTAGGTTTAGGAGGTCCTAAGGCTAGCTGTTGACGCTCCTTCTCTAATCGTTCGCATGTAAGTTTATTTGCTAGGCATTCTCATGTGTGGCATGGGGGTGTGGTTAGTTTCGGAGCCTCAGGTTGCCTTGGGATTCATACTACATATGGAGAAGGATGAGGTTGTGGTTGGATGGTCACACACGATTGAGTGCCCGACTGACTGGGCACCTTGATAACATAGGGACTTGGTTTATTCTGTGTTTGCAAAGTCGGGGATTGGTGGTCACCAGGACGTTCGGGTGTCCTAACGACGTATGGAGTTGGCCTAGCTGGAGGTTGGACCTCCACTGTTGCGATCATAGGTGGTACTCGGACTATGTAGGGGGTAGGCCGAATAAGAGGTGTTTGTGAGTTTGCGGTAGTAGCGGCAGGAGGTACGCGAACCACATATGGTTCTTCGCATGTCGGGGTGTTAGAAGTTGCTATGGCGGGGGGAACTCGGATGACGTAAGGTTTCTACAGGGAGTATGATGGTTGAAANCTCGGATGACGTAAGGTTTCTACAGGGAGTATGATGGTTGAGGCACAAATGTTTGTACAGTGAGTGGAATACGCACTACAAATGGTTTAGTAGGCGTTTGCTATTCATGGTCGGAATAGACGGTGTTAATGCTAGGTGTTTCAGGTTCGTTATCAAGGTAGATTGTGTTAATCATGTATGGTGCCTCTTTAGTATTTAGAGGGTCTTTATACACACCCATGGCCTGGTTTTGTGGTTGGACCAGGTTGGCCTCATCAAAAGTGATTTAACCTCTGTTGATCATTTGTTGTATGTCTTGTTTTAGGGTGAAACAGTAATCTATGCCACGCCCATTACGTTGGTGATAGTCGCAAAAATGGTCCATCCTAAAGCCTTTTGGTATTGGGGGCTCATCTGGCATTGCTAGGCTTGGGTTTTGAACCAGTTGATAGAACCGATCATGCCTTTGGATCGCTGCAGGGGACAACTATTTATGTTTCATTAATCCAGCCTTCAGGTGTTGGTTGAATAGTTGCGATGACTTCATAGGCAGTGGCGTGTATTGAGAGGGGTCCTTCCTCTCGAAGTTTCTTGTACGATTCTGTGTTGGGTTCTGTGATGAGGATGATTCTAATGTGGTCCTTCCTTTCTCCCAAATTTGCTTGTTGTATTTCTGATACCTCCGCTATAGTGGTTTTAACTTTTTCTTTGTCTTTTTTACTGTGTTGGTTCTTAAAGGCTGAATATGCAGGATCATGGCTATTTTGTGTTGCCTCCTCTATGTTCTTAATCTATACAAATGCTTGACTCAGAGTGCGTGCATTGAGATAGTATAGTTTGGATTTCACAAAATCGTTGACAGCCCCTTTTAGGATGGTGAGGAGATACGTCTCTCGAATCGGCTCGTGGAGTTCGTTGAGAGTAGCGCTCCACCATTGGATGAATTTCTGTATAGGTTAAACGGGTGCTTGCTTGACTTGTATGAGGCTATCTAGTGTTGCTTCGGGTTTCAAGTTTCCAAAGAAGACATAGAGTTCCGTGGCAAGGCTCGATACCAATCAAGTGCTCTCCCAGCGAGGGATACGGGGAACACTCATAGAATGGCATGTGGCCATGCCTGAAGTAGCGTGCACTCTAGTCTGAACATTACGAGGTGAGCATTGGGGTCTGTCTCCACGTTGTATTTAGTTAGGGTAGGCAAAGATACACCCTTTGGTAATGTTAGGGGAAGAACGGAAGAGCTGATAGGGTCATCGTGATAGAAGTCTACTACCTTCAGTTCTCCGTCGGGGGACGTTTTGAAGCGTTTGACCTCATCGGTTAGCTCCTGCATTAGTTTTTTAGCGTCAGCCCAATCTTGGGCACTAGGTGAGATGGTAGGTTGAGGATGTTGTATGGTATACATGTTAGATTGTTGGACAGTGGGTTGGAAGGCAGAAAGTTGTGTAGTTGGAGGCTGTACTTGCGAGATATTTATAGCAGGTAGTACTAGGGGCGGCACATTGTAGGCAAGGGATGGTTGTTGTTGTGGTTGTCCTTAAGGGATGTTGGCTAGTGGAATTGTGTGAGGTGGTATATTAGAGTGAGGGGGTTGATGTGATTGAGCACTAATCACTGCCCATTACCTGGTCATGTTTTGTGTAGAAATCCCCTGAACTTGTTGGGTTACGGCGGTGAAAGGGGCTCCGTGGGTTTGGATCCGAGGGATATAATGAGTGGATGTAGAATCTAGTATCACATGTGGCATCCTGATTACTCGAGATGGGAAGGTTGCTCCTACATTATTTTGAGGGGGTTGTGCTTGCGAGGATGGGGCTACGGTTGCAACAAGGAGAATAGCAAGAGGAAGTGTATTGAGTTGCGGGTCAGTTGCAAGAGGAATATGAACAAGTGCGGATGATTCTTGTTGAGGTATTTGTGCTTGGGTGAATCTAAATGGTTGAAGGGATGTAATTTTCCCTGTGGCTGGATGAAACAATGGGTTGACATAGGTTTGTGGACTAAGAGTATGGTACGAATCTTCATGCTCAGATTGGGCTGCGAAGTCATCCTCCTCTTCCGGGTGAGGATTTACTACAGGCTGGTCTAGAGACTGGCTCCTTTGCAGGAGGAGTTGTGAGATGAGCTCAGAGTAAGGCTCTAGAATAGGGATGATATCGTACAGGGAAGGAATGAACTCTTTTCCTCCCCTATAGAAAAGTTCGTATTGCTTCTTAGCTTCCATTTCAGCTCGGTCCACAGCTAGGCCGACTTGTATTTTCACGCATATGAAATTGTACTGGTCTTGGGTTATAATATTAGATGAGGGGTTCCTCCCTTGTAATCTAAGAGACCAGCGGGGCCCCACTGTGGGTTGTACCACAGGCTGTTGAACGGCCATGGTGCCTACAAGGTCTGTGATTGGTGTGGTTGTAGCGTTGGAGTTTGCGGTGTTCATGATGAACAGTTGAGAATATGACACAATGAAGGGATATGAAACTAGTATACCTAATGCGGTGTAAACCTACGTTGGTGGCGTACAACATATAGACTAGGTCTCAGTGTATAGGCTTGAATGACCAGCATATAATGATAGCGTATAGTGGCAGCATATATGCTAAGTAGCGTAGACGGAGTCTACAGCGTAGAGTGTGCGTCATATACTGAACAGTAGCGTAGAAGAGTCTACAGTGTAGAGTGTGCAGCGTATACTAAACAGCAGCGTAGACGAGTCTACGGCATAGAGCATGCAGTGTATACTAAACAACAGCATAGATGAGTTTACGGCGTAGAGTGTGTAGCGTATACTAAATAGCACAGTAAGTTTTAAGTAGTCTGGCCCTCCTTCTAGCACCAATTTCTGTACCGTCTGAAATCATCGGTCTTCGGCTGGAAGGAAATAGAAACTTGGAGATCTCCGGACATGCACAGAAGACCCTACCTTCGCTTGAGGGCAAGCTAGAATGAACGAAGGCAGAGTACCTTAGGTGGTCCGCACACGGATCAGGCAAGGATTTCCCTGAACATAGACCGATGTGCTATACATTGGGTTATACGTAAACGGTGTAACTAAGGTAAAACGAAGCATAAACAGTGTAACTGGTGTAAACGGAGCGTAAACATGCAATATCATAAACAGTAAACATGCAACAATTAATTAAAAACTGTAACATATTTTAGAAAGAAAGTGTAGCAATATTATTGCAAAATGAGAGTTACAATGCACCGGTCTAACGTAGTTGTGGCTTTGACACAAGGCAGATGAATAGCCCAGGTGGATGCAGGGATGACTATGTGCTGGTTCAAACTGCAGGCACAACGTAGAGGCCGGATGCTGAGCATAAAGGGTTGAGGTCCAGCGTATAGGATTCCCTGCTCTGGTTCTTAACATCTCTAGTTTTCTCTCTATCTCTAGTTTGCTCCAAATTGCCCACCCTGATCTAATGGAAAATTGGGATTTTTATACAGGTTTAGTCGTTAGACTCAGGTTGGGTGACATGTGGCGCATTGACCGGGTGCGAAAGAATAAGATTTGACAAGTGTACAACATGTTGTATCTACTGGGCGTCTACACTGTATCTGGTGGGCGTAGACTCTGGACGTATACGTTGGGCGTGCACGTTGTATGTGCTGGGCGTATACGCTGTGTCTGCTAGGCGTATACACTGGACGTGCAGGATGTACATACTCAGAGTATAGACTTCAGAATGCTTGATGTCAACACTTGGTGATTGCTCTGTTCATGTGAGTTGATGCCTTGTACCAAATTTTGCTTTGCAGTGTTGTTTCCATGCCATCTTCGGGGATTACATGCAGGGCGTATACATCAGTCATACCTGCTAAGCGTACATGTGAGGCGTGTACGCTAGACATCTACGCTGGGCGTATATGCTGTGAATATTGGGTGTATACGCTAGGTGTATACGCTGAGAATGCATACTTAGTGTAAACTAAGTATTTTGAGCTCCGAAGTTGCTATGCTTAATACCAGATGTCACCATGGTTGTCTGTGGTCCCTCAAGCTTTAATCGTGTTGGAGAACATCATGACTTAGCTCGATTCTTGTTGGAGGAGTACTAAGCTCGAAATTTTGTGGTGTTTCACATTAGCATTCCTTTTTGGTGTAATTGTTAAGCTCTTTCCCTTTAACATTTCTCGCAATCAACTATTTCTCATTCACTCCATCAATGACATCCATTTTTGCTTTTTTTTTATTGGCTTCACCATTGTTATTTCTCTTATCTTTCCTATTCTTTAAAGTTTTCCACCCTATTGCTACCGGAGGTTTGCTCTTAGTTGTGGGGGCCCTGTCACAAATTTTTACATTCCATAATGATCTTACCCCTACACCTTTGGTAGTTATTAGTCATAAACCTCTAACCCAGTATCTGCCATACCCACAACCTAGCCAATGTGCTTTATGTCAAGGCAAGGTATCAGCTGCATTAGGTGTTATCTACCCTTGCTAATCCGTGAGTGTGTTGTGTGTGTAGATGGAAATTACACGAACAATAGACTAGGATAAGAGGGAGCACTCAAGATGGACTAGAGCTGGAGCGTTTATGCAAGGAACAAGTTTGAACATGTGGCTATGGATGAACAATGGTGTGCACAATTTCGACATCGGCAACAATGCATCTCTCTCTCTCTCTCTCTCTCTCTCTCTCTCTCTCTTTCTTCAAGCTATCAAATGAGGATCTGGATGTCATCTATATACAATGTTCACCACAATGGGCATGAACACCAATGCTATAATATATTTGTCGATCCGTTCCCTGAGCACTCTAAGTCTATCATCCCATGTCATTGTTAATTGTCATTCAGTCAATAATCCCATACCTTTCCAATATTTTGTAAGGAACTCAAGGATGAGTTTTCATTCAATTGTGGGGATATGATGAGTCATGATATCAGGTCCGCGATATCATATCCTACCAAGTGATATCGGACATCCGATATTAGGACTTGTCTCGTTGCCTATAAATAAGAGGCAGGTGCACTTCGTTTGGCAGTTAGTTCTTAGTCCTTTACCCAAACTCTTGTAGTTTCTCCCTCTCAAAGTTAGAATTATTTCTAAGTACCCCCAGTAGGAGTCATAAAGTGAACGGATCTTTATTTGAGCATTGTGAACCTAAGCACACCTTGTGTTCAGAAATAAAGATGAACTTTGTGATAAACCTTGCAACATTCAAAATAGCTTATCTCTCATCCTTAATGCTATTTATAGTTCTTTAATGCTTTTATTAGTTAATTAATGTTGCTTTTATTGATTCGTTAATTTTCACAAGTAAGCACACTCAGTACGACCACTTCGAGCATGCGTGGAACACTTGGTAACCCAGTAACAATTAGCGTTTGGTAATCCCAAGAGTGTTACACTAGTTCAGGATGTGTACAGAAAGTGGGAGCAGATGCTGGTGTTAGGACTAGTTAGGACCTAGCTGATTAGTTAATTTAAATTAGTTATTCAATTAATTCACTTCTTTCCTCTTTAGCACCAGGACATAAAACATAAAAAGCATACAAATCATATACCTCAAGTTTACGTTGACCATACAATCATGCCATATGAGTAAGCTTTGGAAGACAACGATCGCCTAACTCATCCTTGTTTTGTGAAGGTGCATAAGCACTTAGTCCGTAGAGTTCAACCAGATTGCACGTAATGCTCATATTTGTATGGTTGAGCGTAGGGGTACCTCACCGCTCATCACTTTTATATTGAAATTTTCTCTAAATTCAAAATTTCTTGGCCATTTTGTGAACCAAACTTTTGGTTTTAATTGTTCAAAAACTTGTGCACTTCCAAAGTTAAGATCATTTATCATGGAAGGGTTAAGAACGTACTTTTGAAATTTTTCTAACACCCCATTTTGAACATTATGGTAACTAATAGCAAAAATAATCAAAATAACTTGAATAACTTGATGATTTTAGTTACCTTAGAGCCTTGGGAAATGTTATTATGAAATCATCTTGGGCTTATATGCTAAAATGTTTTGGAGTTTTAAGCTAACTAAGGATTCAGAAAGGGTTAATCATTAATGGGAAACTATCAAAACTAACATTGATTCTTTGGTCATTTTAGATAATGCCAAATGGAATCCCTAAGGTTAAAGGTCTTGTAAAAGCAAAGGACATGAGGCTAAGAGGAGAACAATGGAGGTTATTCCCATGGACAAATAGTAGCACATAAAGAGATTAAAACTCAAACATCACATATTTGTTAGATCCATGAGACGATGAAAAGAAATTTTAGTTCATCCCTCAAAAATGTTCTACATAGAGCTCAAATATCACATATTTGTTAGATCCATGGGACAAGGAGAAGAAATTTTAGTCCATCCCTCAAAAATGTTCTACATAGAAGAGAAGCATCAACATAACAATCAAGGTTGGGAAGTCTATTACCACTAGTGAAAACAAGAAGATTCATCTTTAGTGGATTTTTGAAGACCTTTGCAATTTTGCAAACTTTGATGTTTGTCCAGTCTTTTCATCATTTTGTACTACATCCACTCAAATAAAATTTTGCAACACGACACTCCAATTTTGTAAATGTAGACAATTTAGTCTTGGTCACCCCACAATGTTTGTAATGAAACTTTGTCCATTTATATTTAAATCGAGGATGAGTTTTTAGCTAGTTGTGGGGGTATGATGAATCACTCGATACATGGGTAGATGCATCAATGCAGTGTCTGTCTTCGCCTATAAATATGGAAGCACCTGTTGTGTATTTGGCATCATTTGGTTAGTAGTGTAGCGAGACTCTTGTAGTTTTCTCCCATAATCCTAGGAAACAATCAATGAGTGCCTACAACATGGATTTGAGTCAATTGTACAACATCTTATTTGAGTGGCATTGTGCCTAGACACATTCCATGAATGATAATAAGATCAAGATTGATTCTGATTCATCGCAACACTTTAACTTAGAATAGATTTACTTTCAACACAATTTATTTTCTATGTACTTAGTTAACATTTACATTTTCGTATATGTTAATTAATCGATGAAATCAGTGTGACCAGATTTGAGCATGAACACGTATTCACTTGGAAATCCCAACAGTGTTATTACTTGGTTCACCCAATAGCATAACACTTGGTAATCCCAGTAATGGATAGGTGAGTTCAGGACATGTACAACAAGTTGGAGACGAACATTCATCATCCTTAGGCTAACTTAAAATTTATCTTCTTGTTATTAATTAGATTAAATAATTAATTTCTATGTTATTGTTAAGGTTAGTTTAAGGCCTCAAGAACATCATAATCATATGCCTCACTTTGGACTAAACCATACATTATAAAGCTACCACTAGTCCAAGTGAGAAGACAATGACTCGTGATCAATGCTTAACAATCTAGATACCACACTAGTTCCATCCATAGAATTTGACCAAATTATACGTGAATGCTAATGATTTGTATGGTTTCATGTAGGGGGTACATGTTGCTCATCAAATGGGTAGGGAAGATATATGACTATATATAAACAAGACATTTAGCCAATATGAAACTTTCATAAAACTTAAAAAGAAAACTTTATAAATTAGTGTTACCCCAGTGATTTAGAGCTTTTAAAATTTAAGGAGTTGCTTATAAATTAAAGCAGTTGAAATTGAAGCAATATTAAGATTATGTAAGTAATACCAAATGTTGGGTGTTTAATATTGGTTCATGGTTTATTGTTTATTCGAATCCACCGAAGAGATAAAACATGAAACATGTGTGTAAGAACTTTTATTTTACCAATGTTCTATGAATCACTTAAAAAATTCAAGTCTTCCAAATATACTTTAATGCTAATTAAACTTAAAATAAAACTACCATTAAGAAAAAGATTTCAATTAAAAATGTGAATGCCCTATTTTTTAAAAAATAATTAGTGACGTGTTACCTTAGTCATAAGAGTCAAGGCATTGAAACCCAAGTCACAGGTTTAATTTTAGCAGATAGCATTGAGTTATGGTTTAAAAAATTTTGTACAAAAGTATTCTAAAATTGATGCATTCAATTAAGCACTTAGCATTGCATCATTGTTGTCTTTGTTAAAAGCATTAATATGAAACTAAGTTATTACTTCCATTTTACTATGTCCACTAGAATCGCCAACATCAGCTTTTGGGAGACATGATAGATGAGTAAAAGCTTAAACTCTTTCGAGTGGTTGCATCCAGGCTCAAACCCAAGTCTGATGACTTGAGAAACAATTACCTTAACATCACTCCAAGTGGTGGTCCCTTTTAGTGTAATTATTATTCCAAAAACATTATAAAGTAGATGCTCAATACCATTATAAATACCTTTACAAAGGCCTTAGTAAGAAGGATTAGTGTCAATTTGGCAACTTGTAAAACCATGCAAAATCTCATTACAAAAGAGGCATGAACAATAACAAATCAATGTGGCAAACATAGGAATGCTTGAATGGATGTTAAATGAAAGTAGAAGAGATAATTTGTACAATCGAGACATTAGATAAAGTAGAAGAGATAATTTGTACAATCTAGACATTAGATAAAGTAGAAGAGATAATTTGTACAATACATAAATTAGATAACAACTCAAAGTGATAAATCATAGGAATAGAGTCTTAGATGTTCCAGGCATATGCAAAGAAGATCACATAACAAGGTTAGAAGGAACTAAACTTTAATACTAACCTATATCTAACCTTAAAGATGCAGTTATCACCTTAAAGATGCAGTTATCACTTAAAACTATTATGGGATTTAGTAAATGCAAAATATGAGCAGCAAGTTATTGGAAAGTAACATGAAGCAAAATTAGCTAAAGTGATATTTGATTTGGAAGGACCGACGAAAACACCCACCCTTTCTGTAGTACACAACAAGCAAGGCAAGAGACGAACTAGAACTGAATTCTTAATAACATAGTTTTAGATTAAGCTTCTCATAATTTTTTTAACTTAAATTATAAGCTTCCTAAAATCTAGAGGGTAAGTAGATTTTTTTTGATGTCTTTGTAAATTCGATGGAATGTCCAAGACTAATAAAATATTAATAAAAATTAGGTTCTATCTCAAACCTACTTGACAGACCTGATGTTTGTTTTGATCTCATCATTTATTCTTCTTTCAAATATAGTGCCTAATGAGCTAGCAAAAATACTATGAAATGGACATTCCGGCCATTCTCGAAACTCCTCGAATGGTGATTCTTACGGACGATTTCATGCTTATGTTATTTGCAATAAAAAATCCACGAAGCACAAATCCCTTTAAATCCATAAACAGCTGTGTTTTTATAATTTAGAAAAAAAAACAGCCCAATACAAAATGTCTAAAAAGAAGTTAAGAAGCGGGACAATAATGGGTTATTGATTATTTTCTAAAAACATAAACCAAAATTTCCAATAAGTTTAACAACAATGGTCTGCTGCTGTAAATTCCAAGTTGCAAGCCCCTGCCTATTTATTCTTAGACACTATTCAGCCAACTTTTATCAGAAACTAAGCTTTGGAAACCATCATAAACTTTATTGTCGGATACATAAGGTACCCTTTATATGGGTAAACCTTACCCATCCAATCATAAACTCTATTGTGCTGTATATATTAGCGAAAAAGCATATGTCCATCCATATGGGTTATGTGGACATCCAACCCTCTTATGCCATGTCCATGATGTTAAAACGATAGCATGCATGCTTTTCATTCTCTTAAGTTTGGTTAATTTAAATAGTGTTATTAAGTTTGGTTGGTTTAATTAGGGTTGCTAACTTTATGAAGATCTTTATGCCACATTTTTCACCATTTTGAAAAGGCCGCAGCCATGAGAGCGATATTCAAAGTTCTGCAGGATTTGAGGTAGGTTTTGTTTGGTTTGGGTATTTTGTTTAGTTTTTAGCAGATCCACAAAAAATTGTTTCTGTGGATTAGTCGGTTGTTTTTTTTTCGGAAAAGGTCGAGTGTATTAATTCCAGAAAAAATGCAGCTATACATCTGTACAGCTCAGGCCAGAGCTGCTAGCCCCACGCCACCCAAAGGTAGCGCCCCAAAAACAAATCCCCAGGCCTACCCTACCGCGACAATCCCACGGTGGTCGGCCTACTCTGAAAGGGACGTTATCCGGCGGAGAACCACCCATCAAGAATTACAAATGAAACTAAGGCTGCCCTGGTCTAGCCTTCAGGCGACGTTGATTTTCCTGAACAACTTGTCTGATGCCTGTCATGTGGTTCTAAAGGACGCCTGCAATCCAGACCAGCGGCTGGATGGACGACTGGTTAGGGGAAGTGGATTGTTGTCCTCTCGTGTTGCCACAGGTATGATCTTTTATTCTTGGCACTGCCATATGAACCTCCTCATCAGACTCCTACCTCTTTCACTGGTGCTGCTGCCCCATGTTCGAAAACCAGCACCTGGAACCCGTGAGCCGTTGGAGGCCAGTCATAGGAGACTTGAGGTGGGCGTAAGGATTCATAGCGACATTGATTTCCTGCCAGAGCTTACGGGTTCGGCTAGCAAGCACATCCATGGGAGGGAGGGCCCTCTTTTTAAAGATATAGTCGTTCCTGGCCTTGCACAGAATCCAGAGTGCAGCCAGCGTCGGTGAGTTGCCGGAGAAATCTGGGGGTGAGAGGCCAGTCGTATGCCATAAATGCCTGGTCACGTTGCACTCCTATATGAAGTGCCTTAATGTTTCTATGTGTTGGTTACACAGAGGGCAGTTGGGAGTGATTGGCAGGCCACACGTCTGCAGCAAGGCTCAGATTAGTCGGTTGTTAGAGGTACAAGGGCAGTGGGCTTTTCAAAAAGTTGTCCATTTTCTCTAAGTTTGGTCTATTGTACTTCCAAATCTACATAAAGCAGAACAATTTTTTTTATTTTTTATTTTTTGTTTTTGAGTTTTTGGCTGGGACAGGTTTTCTGCGTTTTCAGTGAGAATGAGGGACGGAGGAAAGAGGGGCCTGCTGAGCAGGGGCAGATCTCTGGGTTTTCCCAAGGCTAGGCAGATCCAAAAAACTCTTCACAATATAAAGAGTCTAAAGTTATATTTTCAAATAAATGTTCGGCCAACAGCATGAATAAATTCTATTACAAGATTTTGGTTTACATAATGTATTCATTTAGCAGCCAAAAAAAATTACAACCCCAAACAAACATACAAATATTTCATGGGAAAGCTCCAGACAGTTGAAAATCTGCTTAGCAGTCATAACATACTCAGGAGCTGCATATCCATAAGCACCCATTACTCGTTTGAAAACATGAGTTTGGTCACCTTTTGGTCCATCTTTTGCAAGCCCAAAATCAGACAACTTTGCAGTGAAATCCTGCAAGATACAAGATTAGAATAATTTAGCTAGCAATCTTTCAAAACAAATAAATTAAAATAAAATCCACATAGCAATCAACTTCTAACTCTAGCATAGCAGTGAAAATGATTCAGATCAGTTTTAACCACTAGCAAAGGTGTTCTATATATGATACTTACCATGTCCAACAAAATGTTAGTTGTTTTGAAGTCACATGTAGGAAAGCATGCCCTTTAGCTGCTCCAAGGACAATCTTCATTCTAGCTGACCAAGGTATGGGAACGCAGTAGCAAATCATCAAATATCCTTAGGATCATTCAATAAAGTGCATGCTTATGTACAAAATGGCTTTAAAATTGAAAAAAGCCATATAGTTTATTGAAGCCATATCTTTCTTTAAAATGGAAAAGTTGAGTTTCTAAACTTCCACAAGGCATATACTTATAAACAAGGAGCGTATGTGCACCTTCATTGCAATAGCCTATGAGTTTCACCAAGCGTGGATGACTTAGTTGTCCCAGAAAAACAACTTCAGCCTGGATGGCACAAATCAGCAGTTTAATTAAGTTCATTTTCAAATTCCAAAATCACATACTTTGAATGCTGAAAATTTAAATATTCCAACCCCCAAAATGTTATCAATGAAAATTACCAGCCTTTCTTTATGTCCTTGAAGGCCCTTAGGATTGAGAACTTTGACAGCCACTGGCATAGATTTTAAATTTTCTCTAACATGCTCATCTAAATGACCCTTGTAGACAATCCCAAAACCTCCTTCTCCAATAACTTGATCATGTCGGAAATTTTTTGTACACTGACTTAGTTCACTATATGTGAATACAAGAGCAGTGCTATTTGAATTCTGGCTCAGAAGATTTACATCCCTGATAAAAGCATCCCCGTTGCTGAATTCTGAAGTAATACTAGAACAAGTTGAGCTTTGCTTTGTACGTGTCTAAGATGCAATTTGAATTATTTTACATTCACCTATATCAAAAATGTAAGTGATTCAGCTCCATCTAGAAGTATTTATTTTAAAATTTTACCAGATACTACAATACATGCTATTTTCATTTTTAAAGAAAGATAAAAACCCAGGCTAACAAAAATCAGATAGAAAAGATGCAATATCAATCATTCTATCCGAAACACCAAAACAATGAAAATTTGGCAATGACATTAGAACATAAAAAACAAAATGGATTTCTCACAACTGAACACAACATGCAAAGATTTTGGAAATTGAAAATGGAAACTTTTATTACGGCCAAAGATTTTGATAGAAATTTTGACAGTTAGTTGTTTACCTAAGCTAGCCTGAACGTACATTGTTCCTATTTCTCCATGTATGCCATATGTATGAAACTACAACCTTATGGTTATAGGCAGAGTGCTCCATGGAAGCAGACAGCTGGTACACAGCATAGGATTTGGTCTTTATATTAACATGAGATTTGGATGGGAAGGCCCAAACAGATGGGACAAGTTCTGGAAGGTGATTACAATAGCTACATTCAGTTCTTGAATGGAGCCCAAAATAAGAAAAACTAACAAAAATTCCACCTCTACAGCAAATCTAATATCCCGGCATAATACAAAATCTCATTCTATAATGCATCAAAGTATTTGTTGTAAATATAAAGCACAATCGAAACTCGTCTGCGATGTTGTTCCAGAAAAGCCATAAACTATGACCGTGCGATTTCAGGGTTTACTTAGTAAACAAAGACACTGAAATATTAATAATTGCTAATGTGTTTTAGGTAATTTGAAGAATTTATCTGGATGTAACTGCAGATTTATTGTCCTTCGTACAATTTTTTTTCCAACAAGTACGAAGCTCATCTCATGGACATGAACTCAGTTCAGTGGCACCCTCGTAAATTTGCTTATATTTGAATTTAGTATAACATATTTTCTCTCCTTAATGATTTAGGTGTCTTTTTTTAATTGCTATTTGTAGGATAATCAATGCTTCTGCAAGTGACGATAGACTAGTCAAAGTTTAGAATTTTGGTAAAATTCCGAGACACGTATACGAAGCACTATCACTACATGCACAAAATATTCGACTGGTTTTTATTGAGCTTAACGTAAGAACAAGGGTGTGTTCTGTATCTGAATATACATATAAATGTTGACCATACAAATAGTGAAATACAAAACTGATTGCAGTATTGAGAAATATGAAGTTCTAATCTCGTTTATATATTGAAATAGTTGTATTGTAGTTTGGTAATCAATACAATCATGTTATAATGTTAGTTGCTAACTTCATTGAGGTACAATGTGACAAGCTAATTAATGTTACTCTGTATCTATGATAACCAGAAAAGTTTAAACAAGAGTTGATATGATATAATTCAATAATTCTACCAAAATTCATAAGTTTCAAAAAATCAATAGATGAGCAACTTTCAATGATGACTGAATGTTCAACAAATTAGTTCCCTCTTAACATACTACCTAAAAACATTAGGTGTGAAAATCTAAGATAAATTGGTTCTTCAGCAATAACATGGTGAACAAGTGGAGCATCCCTGTAAAAACAAGTAGGGTTACTTAAGCCATTGATAAAATAGTCAAATTCTTTAAATTTTAAAATTTTTCAGTTATATTGGTTCCATGTTGCTCAATAGTCTAGACATTAGATGCAGCCGTGGCCTATCAAGCATGGGTAAGCCTACTTGAGAATGAGGCATGAAAGGAAATGATAATGGTTATTGTCATTTGCACTTGCATTAGAGAGGGAGTTTTGAGAAACTAATACAACTAACAAGAAATGAAGCGATAACACCGTTGCATACTTTTCAAAAATAGAAATTTCTTAATATGCAACTTAATAACAAAAGTATTTTAAACCTAATATATGCATTATTGAATCACATTCACTTCCACATAACCATGACTAAGCCAACATAACCATGACTAAGCCAACTTCAGAATCTATCATTTACAAATTACCATTTCATGCATTTAACAATTCTATTTTACCAACAGGAGGTAAGTTTAATAATATGAACTCTAAGAGTTATTGAATCTTATTAAAACACAAAAATTGTAACTTGTTTCTGTTACATATAAATACAACCAAAGTTCATTTCTAAAATAGCTATCTTGCAAAATTGTTAGTATCTAAAGTTTAAATGTAAGAATAGTAAAGATTCTTGCATCAACATATGAAGATACATATAACAATTATGATTTCTACTGTGTCAATGTGTAGATCATAACCAAAATTCTTATAGATGCTAATCATTTATTTGTCTTAAACATAACAACACTAGCAAAAATTTATCAAAATTGTCAACATAGTAAATTGAAGAGACTGTAACAACATCAAATATGTCAAAGTTGTCAACATAGTAAAGTTGTCAACAGAATTTTTGGTAGAGGAATTTGGTCTTGATGAAGCTCTAATTCTAGTAGCCTTTTCAGGACTTGTCCTAAAGAAAGGACATTTCTTCATTTGGCCCTTAGTGTTGCTGGTAGGATTCTCTATTTGATTGTTCACTACCCTTGTAGCTTTCCTCTGTTGCAATTATGATGGCAACTCACCTTGCATAGCAGGTGGTGGCACTGGTGGTAAAGGATTTGAATTGTGATTTTAAAAATTATCTACTTGTGGATGCACATATGAGTCTGACTTAGTCCTTCGTGGCATCAATCAATGGTATTCCGATGAATAATATTGTGGAGTTTGAACAGTTGCATTTACCAGTGAGACTGGATGTTGGACATATTATCAATAAGGACCAGGTTGTCGATATGGATACCATTGGCAACATTGTCAAACGTCAGCTCAAATCGGTTGGCCTTATTAGGAGAAGTGTTTTTTGCTTATACACATTTGAATGCTAGACGTGGCAAACCTGGGCCATTTTGTCTAGTGATGAAGGCATGTTTTTGTATAGAAAAGTATTGGCTACTAAAGCCTAACATTTTCTCATGGCACAGCTAAATTTTGTATGTGATCTACCTGCATTTCTTTATTTTAATTCTTAAATACAACCCCAAAGTCTTTATAAAAAGATAACTTAAATTTTCAACAATTAATCTACAAGCTCATGTGCCAGACCTAGTGCTCAACACTGAATTTTATAAATGAAAACGTCAGAATCAGTGTGAGTTGGGAATAACTTAGTAAAAATCACATAAGTGGTTAAGCTAATCATGAACTCAGCTTGAAAATATGTGAATAAATATCAATCCTGGTTATTGTTCATTTACAATTCAGCATATCAGTTATTGCTTGACATACTTTTTGCAGCAGTTCGTTAGCATTTTTATGTCCTACCAATGACTGCCACGTCAACATCCTTGTTCAAAGCTCTTACCCAGTCAGGTCATCCTTCCTAGCATATATTAGCAATAAATTGAAAGACTACTGAATCATTATTGATTTTTTAAAATTAAAAATACAACGTCAAACAATTGAAATAAGCACTAACACCTTCATTGAAACAACTGAAATATTAGCAAATGCTTGTCAAACCCTCGAAAAAAGTCCGAAAATTTCCGTAAAAAGAATATTTTAACTTAAATGGCTTAATCGAGCATCTAATCTCATAATGCTTAAAACTATAAAAACAAAGAAAAACTTTAAATTAGCGGCATACTACAGCACCAAAACAAGTACAACATTTACCTATCGTCATGTTCCCTGATATCATGTCAGGCGGTTTCTGCATATCAGCCAAACCCTGCAAACCATGCCATAATCTCATGGTCAATTGCTCGATTTCCCCATTCGAAGAATCCAGCAATCCGCAGTAACATACTGAAATTTGAAAATATACAAATTGTTTATTCTTGGAATTATGAAACTGAAACTTTATTGCATCAACAGACCCGCTGAATCTTTTGACAGTAGAAATGTATATCCGATGAGTTTTCAAAACATCCTTAAGAAAATTATATTCCACCAGGGGAAAAAAACTCAAGACGAAAAAAATAAAATAAGGAGAGAATGCTCACAGCAACTACGAAACCCCAATTGGTGACGGGGCCCCAAAAATATGTGGTTTTAGGCCCAACGGGACTGTTCAAGAAAGCTTTAAAAGTTGCTGCCATCTTCTCGCAAATTCTGTTACAAAATGACTGAATCAAATCGCGAAAAAGCATAATATATACACCAACGAAATGAGATTTTGATGTAGCACAACAAAGTCAGATGGAATCTACCTCCTTTGCTGCGAAAAAACTGTTGCCCTTGTTTGCAGTTTATCCGTCAGGATTGGAAGGAAATCAGAACTTCAATCGAATTTAGAAACGCACATTGACATACCGGATCGGAAATGCAGTATATCATTTTACCACATGTATGGGCAAAGTATGATACGAATTTTATTTGATTTTTCTGTGCGCTTTCAATTTCTGCTTTTATTGAAATTCAGAGTTTTAACATTTAAATGTTTTTGTTTGTTTGTTTTCGAGAGGTTAACGCGTGCTTTGTTTGGAACCAGGAGTTAGAAATTAAGAATCTTATTACTAGGTCATTGTTTTTTGAAAAAGAGTATTTAATTGTATCTTTGCTTGAAACAAAATGCAGTATATCCTTTTACCAAATGTCTTGGGTAAGTATGATACAAATTTTATTTGATTTTTCTGTGCCCTTTCAATTTCTACTTTCTATTAAAATTTGAAGTTTTAACATTTAAATGTTTTTATTTGTTTGTTTTTGAGAGGTTCAAGTGTGTTTTGTTTAGAACTTGGAATTTTGAATCAAGAGTCTTATTACTAGGTCAACGCCTTATTGTTTTTTTTAAAAGAGTATTTAATTGTATCTTTGCTTGAAACATGTCATCAAGTGATATAGTTGACATGATACTTTGAAGTAATTATAAAACAATATAACAATTCCTTAATTGTGTTTCAAACTAGCACCCTCTTACCTAGCAAGACTATGAGCTAACCACTTAATCTATCTATCACTAGCAATTGTACATTATAATAGAGGCGTCAAAATCCACAACTTTTTTTAACAATATTTACCACGAACATGTATAATCAAATTAGAACTTCATAACTCAAACATTCTCCACCAAATTGAACCCATGGAGCTTCCAAATCAAAAGTAATACCTCATTGTTATTTTTGTATGTTATAAGAATAGTATGTTGATCAATAAAAGAGTACCATGAGGAGGGGTTGGAACCTAAAAAAATTTGATTCAATTTCAACCCAAGACATATAGCCAATATGATTGATGAGCCACGATATCGTGTATACGATATCACATACGTGATATCACATCCACCACACGATATCGCGTCCTGCCCCATCTTCTATAAATAAGAGGTGGCACCTTTGGTTCCAAGGTAGTTAGACTTAGACCCTTAGCTAGATTCTTGCAATTTTGTTATTCTAGAGTTAGAATTATTTCTGTGTGCCCGCAATAGGAGCCATAGAGTGAACGGATCTTTATTCGAGCAATTTGTACTTGAGCACAATTTTGTGTACGGCAATAAAGACAAACTTTATGATAAAGGTTACAACATACAGATTAAGCTAATTAGTAATTAATTATTGTTGAATGTTTAATGATTTCTTAGTTAATTAATCTCTCTCTTAACCTTCGACTCTCTTAGTTAAGTATACTCAGTACAATCGCTTCAAGCATGCGTGTAGCGCTTGGTAACCCAGTAACGATTAGCGTTTGGTAATCCTAGCAGTGTTGCACTGGTTCAGGATGTGTACG